>JAZKLR010000180.1:2400000-3000000 GCA_037103525.1 Ganaspis brasiliensis
TGGAGAAAAGAATTGAAAAAATAAGCTAAAAGTAAATGAAATTTACGATACTTAATAAACAAATTTTGAAATTATTAAAACAAATAAAAATATTTTAAAATTGAAGAAAACACTTGAAATTTTAGAAAAATTCTTAAAAATCTTAGAAAATAATTTTAGAAAATGAGAATAACTAAAAATTGGAAAAAAGACTAAAAGAATGCAAAACATAATTGAAATTTATGATAATTAATAAAAAGTTTTGAAAACTATGAAAACAAATAAAAATAGTTTAAAAATCTCTAATTTTTCATTATTCAATTTTGTTTAAATTTACTTTTAAGATTTTTAAGTATTTTTCTCAAATTTAAATTATTTTCTTTATGTATAAAACATTTTTATGATTGTTTAAATTACATTCCCCAATTTTTAATTGATTTCATTTTTTTTCATTTAATTTTGCAAAATTTGCAATTATTTTGTTTAATTTCAATTATTTTTTGCAATTCTTTTTAATTCTAAAATATTATAAAGTTTGTCCTAAATAAATATTTATTTTATTTATATTAATTGATTTTTAAATATTATATTTAAAATATTATTATTAGTATTTCTTGTTTAGTTATTTTAATTTTGTTTTTTAATTGCCTATTATTCTAGTGAATGTTTAACTCTTTTCTTCAGTTATTTATTATTTTCCGCAATTTTCAATTATTATCTTAAAATTTTGTAATTATTACTTGGTTTTTTAAATTAATTGGTTCGGTTTTGTATTAATGTAGCCATTTTTTGAATTTTGTTTTCAATTGCAAATTATGTTCGTCATTTTGTAATTTTTGTTTTTTCAATTATAAGTTATTTTTTCAAATTTTAATGTAATGCTTAAATTTTCAATTTATTTCCTCAAATTTTTATTATTTTCTTCAATTTTAATTATTTTTTTCGATTTTCAATCCAGTTGTCTATTTTGCAATTATTTCAAACAGTTATTCCTACAATTTTTCAACTATTTTGTTTAAATTTAATATTTACTATTTAATTTTCTAAACTATTTTTCTTTAATTGTTTAATTAAGTAGCCATTCTTTTAATACTGTTTTCTATGTTCGTCATTTTTCAGATATATTCTTCAATTTCGTCATTTTCATTATTTGAATTTGTAAAAATTTATAGTTTTAAATGACCAACAACAATGCAAAGTTTGTTTTGATAGTAATAATTAAATTGTATTTCTCTAGGAGGCAACTTTTCTTGACAGATCAAGCTTTAATCTTCATAATGTTTAAATTATCTTGTTTAAAAAGATATACATTTTCATAATGCAAATTACGTAAATTTTATAGAAAATGTACATACAAATTGACGAATGTAATATTCAAAGTAGTTTATTTGACTTTTCAAAAATTCCCGATTATTTAGGAAATTATTATCGTGATACATTTTTGTTTTTGTTAAACTCTGGTTAAACTTCAGAAATGGAGGTTATATGTGTCTGGATTTTTTGTGAAATGTTCTAATATTCAGTGTATACAAGTCTTGAAACACATATTTAGTAATTCTATTTTCTTTAACGGGCGAAATAATTCATTTCTCTTCTTTTGCCCGTTTTCCCCCTCTCTATAAATCTCTGGTGGGCGAACTAATTAATCGCTCTTATTTTGCCCGTAAACGGGCGATATAGAAACGTTGTATTTTAGATGCTTCTTTAAAAAATATATAATTATTAACATTTTTTTTAACTGGAAAGTGTTACTTTTTATCCGCAAGGAGAACGTATTTTTTTTTTAACAATTTGCAGTATTCTGAATAAAAAAATTTGGCTTGAGTCACGGCATCATAAAACCGCTAATTTTTCATTTTTAAATTTTCTTAAATTTCCAAGGTACAATTTTAAAGTGCCTATTTTTTATTATACTATTATAAGGATTTATTTTTTCAATATTTCATTAAACAAGTTAGTTATTTCTCAATTTTGGACACATTTATAAATAAAAACCCAAAATGGCCACTGTTTTTATCTTTCAAATTAATCTTTCAATTTACAATTAATCATATTTGATCATATTTGATCAATTTTCTCAAATATTAAAGTTATGATATCTATGTTAACAAATTGTTGATTTGTTTTTAGATTAATTTTAGTGTTCAGAAACTTTTACTTTTTTTTTAATCAATAAAATTGATCAAATCTTCAATCTAATCAGAATTTTTGTGTACTTAAAATGATTTAAACCCAAACTTGAATAAATGTTAATTTAATAAGTTAAGATTAATTAGTATCACTTTATTTCTATTGGAAATATTCACATAATATTATAACAAAAGTTGTTTTTTACTTTTTTATCACGTTCTTATCAATATTTAAAAACTATTTGATTTATTTAAAATGGAATGAAGTAATGAATATAAAAACTCTTACATTAAACCAATAATTTATTGTTTATTATAGTGAAAAAGCAGAATACAAGTTACACGTTTCAAACTTGCCATCAGAATTAAACGAGGTATGTTTATTAATTTTTACAATATAGTAAATATTTTTAACCCTAAAATTCTAATATATTTTTTTTTTTATTTACTTACAGGATGGCATAAGAGAAATTTTTAATACTTACGGTAACGTTATTGCCATTTTGGTACCTAGAGATGCTAGTTGGGCGTATGTTTCATACAAAACCCACAAAGAAGCTCTTCTTGCTATTGGTCATTTGGACAATAAAAGTCCCTTGAATTTAAAAGTTCAGTTCTCAAAAGAAAGACAAACCAAAAAAATCAATGACTGGACAAAAAAAAATATTCCAGAGCCGGTTTCGTCTGAAGAAACTACTATTGCACCCGACTACAGAGAATCCGGTGAAGTCTTGTAAGTTAAAGACTCGATAAAATATGTTTAAACATTTTTTTAATACATTAGACAAATAGAAATTAATTTTAGAAATTAAAGTTATAATTAAAACATAAATTTGAAGAACAAAAACTTATTAATTAGCTAATAAATGTGATTATAATTTACAGTCTTCCTGGCTTTTTGCCTGCAAGAATGCAATTGCCGATTCCAGAGAGAGTGCGTACAAGAAACCTAATCCCTCATTATAATATACAGGATGACATACTGTATCCAGTGGAACACGATTCCAAAATGTTAAATCCGTTTGAAAATGCCTACCCGTATCCCGAAACAAATTTACTTTGGACAAGGTATTTAGTTCAGATAATATGATTATCAAATTCTATTTTATTATTAATTTATTTTAGGAAACATTTACAAAAAACGACACATGATTTTTCCAGGTTTTACCCCTTTGTTAGAAAAGTAAACACGTGATGTTGTGTTCGATGACATCATTTGTAAACGTTCCCTTTTTATTATATAAAGAGAATCACTATTGTAGTCACTTAACTTCTTGATAAATTTAGATTTTTAAAAAAATTAATTTTTTTTGTAAAAGAAATTTACAGAATCTAACATTTTTCGCTCATAAATCAAGTACATGCTTCACAGGAGTCAACTATTTTCCCTAAAAGTCCCCTATTTGTTACATTTTCATAAAAATCTATTTAAAAGGGGATATGGTGATTCGAAAAATTGCTGTCAATTTAGTACGTCAAGATAAAAATAGAAATTTGTAAAAAAAAGAAAAATTCGAAAATTTGTTCCGGAAATTTTTGCGGAATTCCAGGAATTCGTAGAATAATACAGAAAATTTTAATCTCAATCTTGTATTCTTCAATTACTTGGAAAATCTAATTTAAAATGGATTAATTTACAGGGTGTCTACTCACCGGGAATTTGCCGGGATTTTAGTTCGACCGGGAAATTGCCGGGGAAAAAAAGTATATCCGGGAATTTCTAAAAATTTACGCTAATTCGTTAACCAATATTGTTAATTTTTTTCATAATTCTTTAAATTCGCTTGAAACTTGTTACTCGGAGGTTTTCGAAGACTCTGATTGTGAATACGATGTCAGATTTACCAAATTTTCAAAATTCAAAATGGCGGGTCCAATATGGCAGAAATATTTTGCAAAATTTCTCAAATTCACTTCAAATTTGTTACTCGGTGAGAAATAATCCATGTCGCTGGTTACTAAACTGAAGTTAGATTTTCAAACTAGTAAAAGTGTAACAAGTTTCAAGCAAACTTGAGAATTTTCAGGGCTGCTAGTGACTCACTTTTCCCATTTTTATTTTTAATTTATTTATTATCAATTTTAATTCCTTTTTCAATTTTTAATTAATGTCTACAAATTTAAATTTTTAAACCAGTATTGTCAATTACTTTCGTCGTCTTTCAATTTTTTCATCAAATTTGAATTATTTTTGTTATTCTTCAATTATTTTCATCATTTTTCAATTATTTTCTGCATATTTCAATAAGTTTTGACATTTGAAAATTATTTTCATCAAATTTCAATAATTTTTTAAAATTATTTTTTATGGTCATGAACTTCTCAATTTATTATCCAGTTTTCAATTTTTTTTCTACGAATTTCAATTATTTTAATATTATTAATCAATAATTTTTAAAATACTTTACACCAATTGCCAATTATTTTTTACAAATTTCAATTATTTTTTTTCAATCTTTCATTCTTTTAATTATTTAGGTACAACAGTTATCAATTATTCATGTCATTATTCAATTATTTATCTCAAATTTTTATTGTTTTTGTTATTTTTCATGTATTACCTTCAAATTTAATTTTTTTTTGATTTCTCAATTATTTTTGTCATTTCTCGACTATATTTTCCCATTTTTAATTAATCTAGTAATTTCTCAATTGTTGTCAATATTTTGTATTTTCGACATTATTTTATTACTTTCTCCAAATTTTATACTTATTTTCTTATATCTTTAATTTATTTCCATGAATTTTTTAATTTCTTACTTCAATTTTCATTCATTTTTGTCATTTCTCAAATTCTTCTCAAATTTTAATTATTTTTATCATTTTTCAAGTCTTTTCTTTAAATTTTTTACTTAATTTTTAATTGGTCTTGTCTTAATTATTTGTCTCCAATTTTTATTATTTTTCACTTATTACCTTCAAATTAAAATTTTTTGTGATTTCTCAATTATTTTCTTCAAATTTCTGTTATTTTTGTTATTTCTGGACTATTTTTTCCTACTTTAAATTATTTTTGTCATTTTTTAATTGTTTTCTAGAATTTTCAATTAATTTAGTCATTTCTCAATTAATATCAATATTTTCGTCATTTTTTTATTACTTTCTCTAAATGTGACTTATTTTCTTATATCTTTAAATTATTGTCATGGATTCTTTAACTTCTTAATTTAATTTATATTTAATTTGTTCAGTTTTAAATTATTTTTGTCATTTGTCAATTGTTTTTTAATTTTAAATTTAATTATTTTTATCATTTCTTAAGTATTTTCTTCAAATTTCAATTTTTTTGGTGATTTTGCAATTATTTTGTCATTGTTCAATTATTTTCTTTAAGCGTCAATTTTTATCTCCAATTTTTCAATTATTTATGTCATTTTTTACGTCTTTTCTTCAAATCATAAATTTTTTACATAATTTTAAATTCGTTTTATCATCTTTCATTTTTTTCTTCTGGGTTCAATTATTTTTTTCATTTAACGACTATTTGTTTCATTTTTTGATTATTTTTGTAATTTTCAATTATATTTGTCATTTATTAGTTGTTTTTTTTAATTTTTAATTATGTTTATCATTTTTCAAGTTTTTTCTCCAATTTTTTAATTATGTATTGACATCAAATTTTTATTTTGCTTTTCCATTTTTCAATTATTTTTGTCATTTTATAAGTCTTTTCTTCAATTTTTTAATTTTTACTTAATTTTTAGTTAGTTTTGTCATCTTTCATTTTGTTTCTTCAAATTTCAATTTTTTTTTGTCATTTTCCAATTATTTTCTTCAAATTTCTATTATCTTTGACATTTGATATTGGATCCGCGATTTTGAATTGTCGATTGATTAGTTGATAAAATAAGCCATATTATATTTTTCTAATTAAGAAAGACGTTTATTGACTTTTTATACCCAATCTGCTTAATATTTCTTATTAACCGATAATTATTTTAATATTATAGCTATTAATCATACATAAAAGAAATCCGGGAAAAATGTGATTTTAGATCCGGGAAAATCGGGAATTTAAAAATTATGTTTCGGTAGACACCCTGAATTTAATATTAGAAAAACTCTTAAAATTTGAATTACAAAGTGTTTTGTTCTGAAAATCAATTATGGTGTATAATTTATTTATCCTTATTTATCAACTTTTTAAAGTACGGTAAAAGTCCCCTATTTTTACATATTCAGTCCTCTATTTCACCTAAAATATTCTTCATTGTCACTGAGAAGCCTGCAAGTATTAAATTGAATATTTTTTTATTTTACAGGGGAAGAATTACTTATACTCCGAATGGAAGACGACAAATTGTCATGGGTCGTGGAGTGCCATATTATGAAATACCTAATCATTATCCTCGTATGGAGGATAATGTATCTTCACTATACGAACGACGAACAAATGTTAGTATTTTATTTCGATACATTCTAAAACAAAGTTGCTTCATAAAAAAAGTAGTTTCAGTTAATTAAAATTTTTATTTTCAAAAATAAAATAACTTTATTATTCAGGAAATGTACGAGTACGGAGATGATCAATTAAGAAGTGAGATTGGCAGATGCGATAATTGCGGTATTATAACTAAAATGAGATGCTCCAAATGTACCACTTTTTATTGCTCTCGAGTTTGTCAGAAAAATGATTGGGACAGGCACAAGATCGAATGTCTCGCATTACCGTAAGTAATTTTATTTTAGTTTCAAAATACTTTCATTTATTTGCTCCTAGTTTCAACTTTTTAAACTATCCATTTCAGCGCTTTGACAGGAGTTCCAAATCCTGTTCAAGATCAAGAACTAAAACTAAAAGAGCGAGTGACAATTTTAAATCAGAAAGCAAGAGAAAGAAGTGACGCTTATCAAAAGATGCCGAATTCTCAACCTTCTAGACCAGAGAAAGAACAAGTAAAAAATTATGAGGAGAAAGAACCGGTTAAAATCACTGAACCCATTAAATGTAATCTCGAGATTGAGACGAATGCTAAACCTGAACCTCAACAAGTCGAGAACAAAATAACCGAAATACCACGAAAACCACAAAGCACGTCTTCCCCAAAATCTAAAATTGATTATCAGAAAGTAGAAGAAGAGATTGCCTTCCAGAAAGTTTCTTTTTTGCCGAAAGATAAATTTGTTAAAGTTGTTGTTACAATTCCATTGCCTAATTGCGAGTACTTTATTCAAAAGTCGGAAGATTCAAGCGAATTTATCCTTTTAATGAAATCTCTCGAAGCATCAAAGGTTGCGCCAAAAGCTGAGCCTAAAGTGGGTGCCCTAATTGCTAGCAAGTACTTTGATATTTGGCACAGAGCTTCAATTGTATCTCTTGATCCATTGACAGTACATTATATTGACTATGGGAATGTCGAAATTTTAGAAGATACTGATATCCGTGATTTGGGAACATTAAAAACTATACCATACTACAGCAGAAAAATTTCTATTCAAAATGGCCAAGGAACAAAATACGAATCTTTGAAAGAAAATGATGCTTTATTTGTTAAAATGATTTCTGAAAACAGTGATGGAGTCATAACTGTTGTCGTTGCTGAATCGGAAAATGATTCAGTTCAAGGTACCGCAAATGAGCGCACTTCACAAAGACGAGAGTCAGGAGGCTCTCGAGCTAATTCTGTCACAAAAAGTCCAGCGGGTTCTTACAAAAAAAGCACTCCAAGAACACCACAAGCTTCCGAAGAAGTTGTTCCAAGTGGAAATATTTTGGATAATCTTCTTGTAGGAGACAAAGGTCAAGTGGAACTTCACACTCATCTTGGAGAGAATAGATTTTCCGTAACAATTCTTCCGAGAAAATTCCTGAAATGGTACAAAAAGATTTTGGAAGATACCCCCATAGAATGTCAGCAAAAGGCAGCGACGAAAAGTTACAAGTAAGTATAGATTATTTTAGAAAAGGGGTTAAATTAAACAAAAGACACTTATTTTTCTTTTTTTTTTTTACTTTTTATTATTGCCATGAATTTAATTATTTTTTACACCTTTTTCAATTATTTTCTACAAATTTCAATTATTCTCTTCAATATTAAATTAGTTTCTTTAAAAAAAAATTTAATGTCATGAATCTTTAAATTTTATACACCAGTTTCAATCATTCTCTTCAAATTTCAATTAGTTTTAACATTATTTTTATTATTGTCATGAATTTATTAATTTTTTACATCTTTTTCAATTATTTTCTTCAAATTTTAATTACTTTCTTCAAATAAAAATTTTTTTTGGCATTTTTAAATTATTCTTTTCAAATTCTTCAAAGTTCAATTACCTTTTTCAACTTTGAATTATTTTCCTCAAACTTTTAATATTTTTTTCAATTTTTCAATTAATGTCTATAAATTTTTAATTTTTACACTATCTTTCAATTATTTATGTCATTATTCAATTAGTTTCTTAACATTTCAATTGTTTCGTGAATGTTTCAAGTCTTGTCTTCAAATTTTTAATTTTTTATACTAGTTATCAATTATTTTTCTCATTTCTCAATTATTTTTTTCAATTTACAATTATTTTTGTAATTATTAAAATATTGTGGAGATTTTTCAGATATTTTCTTTAAACGTCATTTTCCTTAATCTATTTATTATTGTCATGAATTTTTTTAACTTTTACACCAGTTTTTTTTATTATTTTCATGAATTTATTAATTTTTTACACCTTTTTTTATTATTTTTTACAAATTTCAATTATTTTCTTGAACCTTTAATTATTTTTTTCATATTTAAATTTTTATGACATTTTTGAATTATTTTGTTCGAATTTCAATTATTTTCTTCAAACTTCAATTAATTTCTTCAACTTGGAATTATTTTTTTCAATTATTGTCTATACAATAATTTATTTTAATTATTTATGGCATTATTCAAATAGTTTCTTAACATTTCAATTGATACGTCAATTTTTCAAATTAGTGTCTTCAAATTTTCAATTTTTTATACTAGTTATTAATTAGTTTTTTAAATTACAATTGTATTTGTTATTCAAATATTTTTGACATTTTAGTATTATTTTATTTAAATGTCATTTTCCCCAATCTTTTTATTGTTGTCATGAATTTTACACCAGGTTCCAAATATTTATCTCATTCAATTAGTTTCTTGACATTTCAATTATTCTGAATTTTTTAATTATTTTATACAATTTTTCAATTTATGTTCCTATTAAGTTTTTTTATTTTTCACTCTATTTTTGAATTATATTTCTCATTTTTTATTAATTTTTTTTTCAAATTTTTGTTATTTTTGCCATCTTTTTAATTCTTTTCTGCGTGTATAAATTTTTTTTGATGTTTTGAAAATGGGTCTAGAAATCAGGGAAAAGTCAAGGAAAATTGTAATAAAATATTTGTGTCAGCCCTCTTAAATTGTGTCTTCTTTTTCATTGATTTTTTTAACCTTTTTTATTATTTTTGTCATTTTTCAACTGTTTTCTATCTACACGTATAAATTTTATTTGTCAATTTTTCATTATTTTCTTCAAGTTTCAATTATTTCGCTTCAATTTTTGTCTTCATTTTTGATTTGTAATCAAGTTTTCATTTATTACTGTATTTTTTCAATCATTTCCTTATAATTTTAATCATCATCTTCAATTTTTAAATTACTGTTAAGAATATTAAATTTTTTTTTGCTAAGTTTCAATTTGCTTTTGTATTTTTTTCAATTATTTTTTTAAATTTCAATTATTATTGTCATTGTTTTGGACTTTTTCTAATTATTTTCTTCAAATTTCAATTATTTTCGTCAAACTGCAATTAATTCCTTCAACTTTGAATTATTTTCCTCAAACTTTTAATATTTTTTTCAAGTTTTCAATTATAGTCTATAATTTTTTAATTTTTACACCAGCTTTCAATTATTTGTATAATTGTTCAATTAGTTTCTTCATATTTTAATTCTTTCGTCAATGTTTCAATTATTATACTCAAAATTTAATTTTTTACATCAGTCTCAAATTCATTTTTTTTCAAACTTTAATTATTTTTGTCATTATTCAATATTCCTGCTGGCGGGCTTTTAATTAATATCAATAATATTAACATCAATATTGTTTAATTACTTTTGCACTTAAAAACTCACTATTTTCTCACCTTTTTTTTACTATTTTCAATCTGCAAGCTGGCAGCCCTGATTAAGTCAAAAGTAGCGTTTTAAATAAGTTTCTGTTCAAAGAAATTTGAATATACTGATATATATATATATGTAACCGAATTTTTAAACGTTACAATTTCTTTTTAATCGAATAAATTGACAGAAATTGTACTTCACTTAATTAATAATTCTGATAAATGCAATTTCGGACAAATGAGATTTCTGGTAAATGCATTTTTTTAAAAGAGTTTTTTGATAATTGAAATTTTTGATAAAAAGGATTTCTGATTAATGACTTTGGAAAATTTGGATTTCTGATAAAGGCTTTTTCGAATAAATGCAATTTTGGATTAATGTGATTTATGATAATTGAAATTTCTGTCAAATTAGATTTTTTATTAATAGACTTTAATATTTTTAGATTGTTCAATAATTTTTTTTTTCTATCCTAATTCTTTGTTAAAATTTGTTATACTTTTAAAAAAGTTTTCCTCTTTTTTCCACAAATTGTTACATTTATTTTTTCAGATTTTGAAAATTTGTTTGTTTTTCGTAAATTTTCTAATTCTCTTTTTCTCTTGATTTTTAAAATTCTCAAAAAAGTTGCCTCTTTTTCAAAATGTACATTTCCTTCTCCGACAAGCTCTCAACAAAAAGTAAACTAATCAAAAACGCAGCTAAAAAGCAATTCCATTGAATAAAAGTTGTATTAAATGAAAATCCAATTAAATAGGATTAATAGAAATAAAAATATTTATTTAGAAATTCAATTCGTCTGAAAATTCGGCTTAATGAATTTTAAAAAAAAATTAGTGGGTATCTGGTTATAATAGAAACTTTAATGTTTAGAATAAATTTAATTAAGCATCTTAAATTAATTAAATCTTATTTTTTAGTCCAACCAAGATTGGTGAACTAATTCTCGGCCAAAGACAAGATAATGACTGGGTGCGAGGACAAGTTCTCTCAATTGAAAAACCAGTGAGAGTAGCCGCTGTTGATGAGGGTAGAGTTTGTTTAGTAAACCACTGCCTTGAAGCACCTGCTGAACTAGCTAATATTTGTACTTTTGGTGCTGCTTGTATCTTGCCAAGCCATGATATGAAGGTACGTTTACTTTAATAACTTTACTTGAATTTAATTTATTAATTGAAAAATTAAGAAAAAACTGTATTTTTTTTCTTGCTCTTTAATTATTTAAAAATATAAATTAATTCTATTAAATATAAATGAAATCTATGTTTTTTAGCCTGAATCTCTGCAAGTTTTTAATTTCGAAGTTGTGTCAACTAATGCAGTTGAAGGCGAGAAACAGTTGGAATTAATGTTGACCTCCGACAGCCAAAAATCACCTTTCAAAGCACATTTTACAGCTTGGAAACCACCGCCAGAACAAATTGGAATTAAAAATTTAGAACTTAAAACCAACACTGAGGTTTGTGTTCCATCAATTTGTAAATTAATTCGAAACAGTTCAAAGTTTATTAACTATTAACTAACTTTTTTAAAATAATTTTAGGTCGTTTTATCAGCTTTTCGCAGTCCGTCTCTCATATACGTACGCAGTTTAGAAACGAGTGAAATAGAACGTTTCAATAAACTTATGCAGCAAGTTCATAGAGAGGCTCAGACTGGTAAGTTTCTTTGAAACCATTTACAAAATAGCAATATCTGTTATATAAGTATGTTATATGCTTTTAATTAATTAAATTAATAATTGTATAACTTTACGTTTAGCTCCAAAACTGACAGAAATGCCTGTGGTAGGAGAAATGGTTATTGCCTTATTTACAGAAGACAAAAATTACTACAGAGCAATAGTTACGAAAATTGATGGAGAAGCAATCCACATAACCTATGCCGATTACGGCAATGTGGAAGTTTCATCACTTCAAAACCTGTCGCTGTTATCAGATGATTTGAAAAAGGTTTGTTAGAAACCATTTTGTTTCTAATTTTTCGATTAATTAACCTTGAATGTAGAGAAATTAATTAATTTGTTTTTTTTTTATTTATTTAGTGCCCTACAGGTTCAGCAAAAATTGTGCTAAAGGGTGTTCCAACCGATGTTACTCTAAATAAAGAGCTCGCAGTTTATTTGGAAAATTTATCAGGAACAGAGCAACCCTTGAAAATGACTTTTGATGGCGTTCCATCTGAAGATGGTGTTGAATTAAAAACTGCTTCACAAAAGAGCGTTAATGAGACTGTTATGCAATTGCTTACTCCTGTTTATAAAAATCCTGAGCAAGGTATGTCGAAAATTTTAATCTTCATCTTATGATACAATAAAAAATCGAGCAATTCTTGAAATTATTCAAATCTTTGGTCTGCAGATAAAACTTGCTACATGCTTAACGATATGGAAACCGTACCTTTGGGAGAAAAAGGAAGCACAATTACTGCTTATGTTCTACATACACAAACTGATGGTTCGGATTATTTCCTGTGCCCTTATGATGAGACATTATTAGGTCATATTAGTAATGTTCTTCCTCAAAAAGTAAGTACATTTTTATAATGTGTGTAGTAAAAAAACAAAAAAGTCCGAAATACTTTGCTTTGACAACCCAGATTCGTTCCAAATTAAGAAAAAATACTCCTATTTTCTTTTCTTTTTTAAGTCGGACAATATTGAGAGGTCGTTCAAAGGCCATAAAATTTCCCATTGTTTCCCCATGGGAAAAACGTACTTTTTCGTAAATTTGATATAAAATCGTCAATCATCACTGAAATCAGTAATCCACCAGACCAGTTCTTGAAAAGTGTTTAAGAAACAGTATTCTATAATTTATTTTATAATTAGTTGATATTAACAATTTTTTTGTATTTTTAAAAAATCACAATTCTTGAAAAAATGACTAAAATCATTTATTATTAATTTATTTGAGGTTATTCACTATGATTGTCGTAATTTAACATATAAATCTTGACTAGTATTTAAATATGTTTTTTATATGTTTAAACAATTTATTATTATTATTTATAACTTTAAGCTACTGTTTAAACAATTTACATATGTTTTATAAATTATCAACTCTTTTGAAAAATTTCCCCTATTTTTAAATATTCCTTATTTTTCTAAAAATCTATTTAAAGATTCTAGAAATTACTGGAAATTAAGTATATCAAAGTAAAAACTGTGAATTTATAAAATGATTTGATAATTTTTAAGAGATTCCAGGAATTTGTAAATAAATAAAAGAAAGATTAAATTTCAATCAGGGTATTCTACAGTTACTTGAAAAATTTAATAATTTAAAGTAGTTCAGAGTATGATCTAAAATTTTTGGGTAGAAAGAAAGTCAAAAATAGGTTAGATTTCAATAATTTTATGTCTAATTTAGTATTTTCTTACAATTTAAATAACTCTCAAACTCCTGTAGAATCAAACTTTTAATTTTCAATTATTTCAAAATTTAACAGTCAAATTGAATTATTGTATATTTAATTTAGACTTAATTGCAATATTTACGACTTTGCTTAAATTTTCTAACTTTATTATAATTTCTTTTTTTCTTGAAAATTGCGTTTGTCATTCTTTGATTTTGTAATGAATTTTCAAATGTAATATCCATGTTTCTATTTCTTTGACATTTTAAGATCTATCATTTTTTAGAAGAATTAAATTTTTTCTCTTATAATTTTTAATTTTTCAAAAACTGTTTACAGTATTTTATATTTTTTTTCTCGGTATTTTTACACAATTTCTTGATACTTATCACTTTTTGAAGATTTTTATTTCTTTTGCTTCTAATTTATGTATTTATTTTATTTGTTTAAAAAATTTTCTTCTTTTTTCGCAAAATATTTCAATTTATTTTATCTAATTTTGTTCCTATAAAGCAGGACTGTTATTGATTTAAATCATTGGAAAATTTGCATTAAAATCGTGATTTAAATCAAATAAACTTTACAATTCTATATTGTAAATGGAGTCTAATACTGCATGTAAAACATCGCAAACCATAAACAAAACCCACAAATTTGTGGATAAATTTTTAAAATTTGAATTTTAATATTTTAATCTTTATAAAATTTATATAAATTCCTAACGTTAATTAAGTTAATTAATTTCAATTAATTCAAATTAAAATATTCACAATAATCCTATTTTTAAATATTCTTACAAGATTTCTAAGAGATTTCACTTTTTCGAAACTGTTTAATTTTTATCTTATAATTTCTTATTTTTACAAAATTTTAAGTTCTTTTATAGGTACCTACTTTTACTTTTAATCTTTTTTTTTTTTTATTTGTCGTTTTCTTTTAGGATTTTTTTTAACTCTCTTTTTATGCAGATTATTGAATATTATTTTACATCATTTCGTTATTATAACATTCACTAAACTTTTTATTTCGTTGATTTTCATAATTATTTCTATATTTTAAAAAATAAAATCGATCATTTTTTTTGTAAGTTTATTCAAGTTTTTTCACTGCTTGTCTATTTCTTGCCAGATTTTTGGCAAACTTACTTATTCTTCCATAAAATTTTTAGCTTTTCTTTATTTTTCTACATTTATTGTTGGACTTATTTTAAGTGTAGTATTACAAAATTGTGTTTGGTTTAATTTGTTTAAACTTATTTATTTTTAAAGGATTTTTAAGTTTCTTTTGTAGACTTTCTTTTTATTTATCTTGATATATACAATCATTTTTTAATTTTATTTTTTGTACTTTTTACATTTCTGTAGTTTGTTAGATTAAGGGAAAAAATATTTCTCTATTTTCTTCCTATTTATTTAATATCTTGATGTTTCACTATTTTTTTAGTTCTTCCTTGCGTTTTAATTAGTTCTTTAATTTTTGTCATCATTTTTCCATTTCTAAGAAGAATTTTTCCTGCTTTTCAATTGTTTAGTTTTTATCTTATAATTACGAATTTTCGAAAATTATTTGGTGCTTTTATCTATATTTTTAAATTTACCAATTTTCTACTTTTTTGAAAGCACTTATTCTTTTATTTTATATTATGTGAATTTAATACTAAACATTCTCATTTAAACATTATTCTTGTATTTTATAAAAATTCTTTTTTTTTTTAATTTTTTTAAATTTTACAAAATTTTATTAGTTCCTTTTTTATTCAATTTGTAAAATAATTCTCTAATCTTTCTAATTTTAAAATGTTGTTCTCTTTAGTAATATATGCTACCGCTTTTTTAATTATCTTCTTATTAATTATTTTAATTTAAAACAATGTCCGTAAATAGTTTAATTTTTTTAAAAGAGTTTCTACCTTTTTATATACAATTATGTCACTGTTTCATTTTTGTGTTGTTTTTTTTTTTTAATTCTTTCTTTAATAAACTACTTACAATTAAACATTTGGAAATTTTATATACTGATTATATTTAAAAAATCATGATTTTTATCAGCCTTGCTATAAAGTTTTGAAAAATTTATTAATTTTCTGGTTGATTTTCTTATCTATTTTTATAATATTGAAAGGGTCGAGGGAGTATAAGTTTTTCTTCATTTATCTGTTTGTTTTTATATTAACTTTTTTTTTTCTAGGTAAATTTAATCAATTTTTTTACATTTTGTTTATTTGGTCGAATAGCCTGTAAAAAAGTTGTAAAAATTACGATATATATATATATTTTAACTTTTATGCAATCTAGTTTAGAAATATAATTAATTTTAAAAAAACTACATTTTAAACAAATTCAGAATTTTAAGAGCTGTGCAACTCAAAAACTATTAAATGAAATTTGAAAATTTCGGTATTTTTACTTCATCTAACAGTAAAAACACTCTAGCAAAGTTTAAGATAAATTGAATAAATTTTATTTTTTGACCTGGACAGTTGAGGGATTTTGCCACATATATTAATGATCCTTTTCGTTTATTGATACTATTTTTTTTTTCTTATAGCTTCAAGAGTATGCTGATTCTGTGACTGAGCACTACATTCCCAGAAACGGTGAATTATGCATCGCACCTTTTAGTGGTGGTTGGTACAGAGCTGCCTGCTTACAAAGAAATGTAACTAAATCATCGAGCAGCGTTTTCTTTGTCGATTACGGCAATATGGATGTAGTTAACCAAACAGACATGAAGCTGATGACTACAGATTTTATTACTCCTCCAGCTCTTGCAAATATCTGCAAAGTTCAAAGTAAATTTTAATTTTTATTAACGTTATCTTTTGTTTATTATTTCTTTTTAATTTATACATTAATAAATTTTATTTAAATGTACATATAATTATATTAATGCTTGTTTTGCTTTTATAGATTTATTACCAAAGGAATACGAAAAGGAAATCCCTGCAAATATTCTGGACCGGATTAAACTACTGGTTGCACCAAATAGTGCGGTTAAAGTTAAAATCGTGGATTTCGATTCAGAGAATAATTATGTAGTTGAGTTTCCTGAAATAAGGAATATTCTTTTGAAAGAAAAGCTTATTTGAAATTACCAAATATTCACGGAATAGATGATATATATATCTTTATTTTTTGTACTAGATAAAAATAAGACTTTTTGTTAAATAATGCAACGTAAAAGAAAAAGTTGTATTTTTTTATTGACTGTAAAAAGATATTTCTTCAAATTTCTTTTTTATATTAAGAATTCATTTTCATTTCGTTCTTCATGTTAAAACTATTAGCATTTTCATTTTAATTTTGAAAAAACATGATTTTGTTAATTCATCGTTTTAAATCTAGGCTTTATTCTTTGTATGAGTTATATTTACTTTTTGTAAACAAACACAGACGTTTATTCAAACGTCGTACAAATAAAGTGATGTTTTACTTTAATTTCATGTGAATTTTTTATTGTTCCCTAAATTTAAGATTCAATTTAACATAATTTTTAAACTGAGATTTTTTGGGTTTTGAATTTCCCGCGTAAATGTACAAAATATCAGTTCCGCGTGCTGATTGGTTGACTTTTTACACATGCACAAGTTGTCACAAAACCTAACCTAACCTAAAAATTGTTTTGAAATTCTTCGAAAAAAAATGTATATAATGCAATAAAAAATTGCATTTATTTTATTCCTAATGCTTAAATCAGGAATAATATAAAACCCATGTCTGTAAATAATTTGTACATAGTGTTTCTGTTTGTGGATTTTTTGAAGTAAATTACATACACTTTGAAAAAAATATGACGTGCTGATTGAAAAATCAATTAGATAAATCTGTGATTTGACAAGATCATGAAGATTTATACCGCGCCCAGTAAAAGACGAACAAATTAAGACCTTTATTGGGAGTAACGAGAAATTTTATTTCAACGAAAAGTGTCCTTATATACATATAAAAGATGAGTGTGCAGGCCAAATATTCTTACGAAGGTTTGCTTTATAAATACACAAATGCAATGAAAGGATGGCAATATCGTTGGTTTATTTTGAGTCCAACAACCGGAGAATTGCATTATTTTCTTCTTGAAACAGAAAAAGTACATAAACCGAGAGGTTCTATTTATTTAGCTGGGGCTGTCATTGCCCCCAGCGACGAAGATTCTACCACTTTTACTGTCAACTCTGCAACAGGTAATTGTTTAAATATCTTGAATTTTAACTAATGAAATTGAAGATTTTATTTAATTTATACTAGCTCACAATGAATTCGTTTTTTAAAAGAATTTAACCTGTTTATTTCACTGAAACTAGGGCTGCCAGTGATTCACTTTTATACACTTTTTTTTTTAATATCGCTCACTATTACTCACTTTTTTGGTAAAACGTTTATTCCAGCTGCGGGTAGGAGAGAGATTTTTTTATATTGGATGCCTGATTAATAATTTATCTCATAGATCAGTTAGTTTGTTCATAGTTCAATTACATAGTCAATTTCTTCCGTCTTTAAATTATTGATATTAATATTTGAATTTATTACACAAGTTTTTCATTTATTTTTGTCATTTTTCAATTATTTTATTAAAATTTCAATTATGTTAACTGCAATCTTTGAATTGTCAGCAATATAATTTTTCTACACAAGTTTCAATTTATACGTTTGTTATTTTTCACTTATTTCCAAATTTCAACTAATACTTTTGTCATTTTCAAATTATTTTCTTCATATTTCTATTATTTTTGTCATTTTAGAATTCAATTCTACAAATTTCAACTGTTTAAAAAGAAAATTTTTATTGTCATGAATTTTTAAAATCTACTGCACTTTTCAATTATTTTCTTCAAATTACAATCATTTTCTTCATTCTTTTTATTATTGTCATAAATTTATTAATTTCTTACACCTTTAATTATTTTTTTCAAACTTTTACATCAGTTATAAATTATTTTTCTCATTGCTCAATTATTTTTTTCAAATTATAATTATTTTCGTCATTATTCAAATATTTTTTACTTCTTGGAATTATTTTCTTTAAATGCCTTTTTCTTAAATCTTTTTATTATAGTCATGAATTTACTAAGGAATGAAAATTATATTTTTCTCAAATTTACTAAGAATGACAATTTACTAAACAAAATTTTGCAAGTCATATTTTCAACATTACTAAAAATAATTAATGTTTGTAAGCTGAAAAAGAATTATCCTACAGAATTTTATCGTAGGTAAATATATGAAAAATTAGTTTTGAGAACTCAAAAAAGGTCAGGGAAAAAACAAAAAATGAGTCTGGAAATCAGGGAAAAGTCAAGGAAAATTGTAATAAATTATTGGTGGCTACCCTATTGAATTATATGACTCCTTTTCCATTATTTTTGTTCCATTTTTAGTTATTTTTGTCATTTTTAAACTGTTTTCTACCTACATGTATAAATTTTATTTCACAATTTTTCATTCTTTTCTTCAAGATTTAATTATTTCGTTTCAATTTTTGTCTTCATTTTTTATTTTTAATCAAGTTTCATTTATTTCTGTCATTTTTCAATAATTTTCTTAAAATTTTAATTACGATCTTCAATTTTTACATTATTGTTAGGAATATTTAATCTTTTTTGCTACACAAGTTTCAATTTGCTTTTGTATTTTTTTTAATTATTTTTTTAAATTTCAATTATTATTATCGTTGTTCAAGTGTTTTGGACATTTTCCAATTATTTTCTTCAAATTTCAATTATTTTCGTCAAACTGCAATTAAAGTCTATAAATTTTTTAACTTTTACATCAGCTTTCAAATATTTATGTCATTCAAATCGTTTTTTAATTGTTTCGTCAATTTTTCAAATTTTGTTTTAAAATTTTCAATTTGTTATACTAGTTTTTAATTATTTTTTTAAATTCCAATTATTATTATCGTTGTTCAAGTGTTTTGGACATTTTCCAATTATTTTCTTCAAATTTCAATTATTTTCGTCAAACTGCAATTAATTTCTTCAACTTTGAATTATTTTTCTCAAACTTTTAATATTTTTTTCAATTTTTCAATTAAATTCTATAAATTTTTTAACTTTTACATCAGCTTTCAAATATTTATGTCATTCAAATCGTTTTTTAATTGTTTCGTCAATTTTTCAAATTTTGTTTTAAAATTTTCAATTTGTTATACTAGTTTTTAATTATTTTTTTAAATTCCAATTATTATTATCGTTGTTCAAGTGTTTTGGACATTTTCCAATTATTTTCTTCAAATTTCAATTATTTTCGTCAAACTGCAATTAATTTCTTCAACTTTGAATTATTTTTCTCAAACTTTTAATATTTTTTTCAATTTTTCAATTAAATTCTATAAATTTTTTAACTTTTACATCAGCTTTCAAATATTTATGTCATTATTCAAATCGTTTTTTAATTGTTTCGTCAATTTTTCAAATTTTGTTTTAAAATTTTCAATTTGTTATACTAGTTCTTAATTATTTTTGTTGTTTTTCATTAATTTTTTTCAATTTTTAGTTATTTTTGTCAGTTTTTAATAGTTTTCTACAAATATAAATATTTTTTTGCCATTTTTTAATTTTTTTCTTCAAGTTTCAATTATTTTCTTGAAACTTCTATTCTATTTTTTCAATTTTGCAACTATTGTATAAAAAGTTTAATTTTTACAATAGCTTTCAATTATTTATATAATTATTCAATTAATTTCTTCAGATTTTAATTATTTCGTCAATACCTTAATTATTGTAAAATTTTTAATTTTCACCAGTCTCAAATTAATTCTTTTCAAATTTTAATTATTTTTGTCATTTTTTAATTATTTTCTTGTAATTTCAATTCTTTTTTGAACTTTGCAAATATTTTCTTCAAATTTCAATTATTTCGTTTCAATTTTTCAATTTTGGTCTTTATTTTGTTAATATTAATCAATTTTTAATTAGTTTTGTCATTTTCCAATTATCTTCTTCATATTTCTATTATTTTTGCCATTTTAGAATTGTTTTCTACAAATTTAAATAATTATCTTATTTTTATTATTTATTATTATAATCATTTTCTTCATATTTCTAATATTTTTGCCATTTTAGAATTGTTTACTACAAATTTTAAGCATTTTTAAAATTTATTTTTTATTGGCATGAATTTTTAAAGTTTTTACACCAGTTATATTATCAATTATTTTCTTTAAATTTTAATCACTTTCTGCAATCTTTTCATTATTGTCATGAATCTATTATATTTTACACCAGTTTTTAATTATTTATGTCATTATACAACTAGATTCTACACGGTTCAATTATATCGTTAATTTTCAATTACCTATTTTATACAATTTTTCAATTAATATATTAAATGTTTTATTTTATACTCCATTTTTTAATCATATTTCTCATTTTTAAATAATTTTTTTTTCCAAATTGCAGTTATTTTTGGCATTTTTCAACTATTTTCTACATTTATACATCTTTTGCCATTGTTTAATTATTTTCTTCAAGTTTCAATTATTTTCTAGAAAAATCTATTATTTTTTTAAATTTTCAACTATTGTCTAAAAAGTTTAATTTTTACACCAACTTTCAATTATTTGTCATTATTCAATTAGTTTCTTCACATTTTAATTCTATCGTTCATTTTGGAATTTTTATTGTATTCAAAATTTAAATCTTTTACACTAGTCTCAAATTCTGTTTTTATCAAATTTGAATTATTTTTGTCATTCTTCAAATATTTTTTTCATATCTGAATTATTTTTGCATTTTCTAATTATTTTCTTCAAATTTTCAATATTTATTTTTGATTTTTAATCAATTTTCCACATAGTTTTGTCATTTTACAATTTTTTTTCAAATTTGATTTATTTTTAAATTATTTTTGGCATTTTCGTATTATTTTTTTCAAATTTCAATTATTTATTTTTGATTTTTAATCAATTTTTCACATAGTTTTGTCATTTTACATTTTTTTCAAATTTGAATTATTTTTCAATTCACTAAATATTTTAATTATTTTTGCCTTTTTCAAATTATTTTCTTCAAATTTCAATTATTTCTTTTTTAATTGTTAACCAATTTTTCACATAGTTTTGTCATTTTACATTGCTTTTTCAAATTTGATTTATTTTTATTATTTTCTTAATTTTTCAATTATTTTTGCCATTTTCGACTTATTTTGTTTTTAAATTTCAATTATTTTTCATTTGTTTTCTTCATATTTTACTTATTTTTGACATTTTCGAATTATTTTCTTCAAATTTGAATGGCTTTCCAGGATTTTCTCATTTTTATTCACTTTTTTTTTAAATTATTTTTGTCATTTTTAAAGAATTTTTGTCAATTTTCAAGTATTTTTGCGATTTTGAATTTAATTTTTTAAAATATTAATTATTTTCTTCAGACTTTAAATTTTTGTCATTCTTTAATTATTTTCTTGTAATTTCAATTATTTTTTAAACTTTACAATTATTTTCTACAAATTACAATTATTTCGTTTCAATTTTTTTGTCTTATTGTTTTTATTTTTAATTAGTTTTGTCATTTTAAAATTGTTTTTTTTTAATTTGAATCATTTTTGTCGTTTTACAATTATTTTTTTCATATTTCAATTATTTTTGCCATTTTCAAATTAGTTTTTTCAAATTTGAATGACTTTACTGATTCTTTATATTATGAATTTTTAAAAATGTTAAAAACCTTTATTGATGTAACATACACCCTCAACCTTCTTAAAATTTAAATTATGTTTTTCAATCTTTAAATTATTGTCAGGAATTTATTAATTTTTAACACCTTTTTCAATTAATTTACTTCTTTTTTAATTATTTCCTTAATCTTTTTATAATTTTCGTGAATCACTTTTGTCAATGTTTCAAGTATTGTTTTCGAAGTTTCAATTTTTTACACCAGCTATCAATTATTTTTGCCATTTCTCAATTGTTTCGTTCAAATTACAATTATTTTTGTCATTATTGAAATATTTCTGACATTTTTGAATTAAATTTCTTTAATTCTTGTAATTTCAATTATGTTTGAAACTTTGCAATTATTTACTTCAAATTTCAATTATTTCGTTTCATTTTTTCAATTTTCGTCTTCATTTTTTTAATCTTAATCAACTTTTCAATTAGTTTTGTTATTTTACAATTTTTTTTCAAATTTGAATTATTTTTGTCATTTTTTTTATATTAGGAAGTCCTGATTAATTATTTCCCTGCTGGCAGCACCCAAATTAATATCAGTAATATCAAACTCACTTTTTTCACTTAAAAAATCACTATTTACTCACTTTTTTAAATTAATGTCACCTTTTTTACTATTTTCAATCTGCAAGTTCGCTGACAGCCCTGAATTAATTTAAAAATTGATATTTTCTTGCATTAAAATTGCAAACTTTCTAAAATTAAATCTTTTTTCCAGGTGATATGATCAAATTGCGAGCATCTGATGCTAGAGCCAGACAAGAATGGGTTGACAAACTTCGTGCTGTCACGGAAATGTATACCAGAGCAATCGCCAGCAGTCATCCGCCTCTTCCTCCAAGAGAACTCAATAACAGTTCAATTCGAAATCCAGTTTCGAAAATTGAAGTTCTGGACGCTTTCGCCAATTGTCGGGAGCAGCTCAACAAAGCAGAAAAATACACAGTTGCTCTGTCGCAGACTATTGAAAATTCTAGTCTTAATTTAGATCCAGACTTATTAGTTTTAAAAGCCACTGCCCATGCCACGTTGCACACCTTAAATCAATGCTTGAATATTCTCTATCAATAGTAACGAAAACATTCTTCGAGATTAAAACAATTTTGCCCGTTAAATTTGTTGAACAAGATCGAATTTTTCAATCAAGTTTTCTCCATTTTGCCATTTTTTGGCTAGTATATTAAGTTTAACAAGCCTCACGAATAAAAGTTCGTGAATAATATTGTATGTACATTTTAAGGAAAGACAGTCTTGTAAAAATCTTTGACAACTTGGCATGTGTCAATTAAGTGTAAACCATTTACGAAACGTAAAATTTTGTTATACCTTAGAGATGCTGTTTTAAGTATCTCTCTAATTTCTTTTATCTCAATTCTAAGCTAGATAAAAGAACAAACATATCATTCTAACAGTCGATTTAATCGTATTCTTATGATATAAATAAAATAATTCAGTTTTTTAACACGTCCTCGAACTTACGACAGTTAAACTATTTCTTTACAATTTGACACTTTCATTTAGATGGAATTATAAAGCGATTCTAATATTAAATTGTATTGTTAAAATTAATTAATTGTGGATTAAGAGAGTATTGAAGCAAAGAACTGAAATCTATAAATCCTTTTTACTTTTTGGTAGAAGGAATTAAGTACAAATTTACAAAAGTACTCATGTCAGAGAAATTATAATCAGCGTATCTGCTTTCTCTTTAAATTGGTGGAAATTTTTATTTTTTAAACGATATAATTTCAACTGGGGAAATCAGATTTTTAAGGACTCATATGCAATTGAACTGTCTTTTTTATTCTTTAAGGCTCCAAAACAGACAGCTAGTAATTTTTAAGTCAACTAGCCAGTCAGTAACGAAGCAAATCGATTGCTAAGAAATAATAATAACGAAGCTTTGCATTTAAAATTAAAAAAAAGTCGGTTGATCCGACTTTGTATGATTGTATAGTGTTTATATTTTATACTACTTCCATTGATTCTGCGATTTTGCAAATGAATAAACAAGAAAGAAGATACTTTTCAAATTATTTAATCACTCGGAATCCTTTAAATAATTTATTTTATAAAAAGTAAATTTTTGTAAATTTAAATTTATTTTATAAAAAGTAAAATTTCAAAATGTTTTTATTTCTAAGAAGTTTTTCTTTTTTAAAAGAGTAAAGAAAATTGTAGAAATAATTGAGGGATTTTTTCAAATAGAAATTGATCTCACTGAAGAGTTATTTTGTAATTAGGAACTTTGATCTTAGAATCTTAGATTAATGTATGACGGAAATTATCCAAGAGAACCGGTGACAAGGTCAGGAATTTGGGTGAAGGTAAACCAGTAAACAACTTTTACTGATTCCTGAAGAGAGGATGCTGTGCATAAGATTTTCCCGTAGTAAAAGGTAGTAAGTTTGGACCTGTCACATTCTAACCACGTATTTTCTCGTTCACTATACAAATTCTAGACGTGTAATTTATTTAAATTTATTACAAAAAAACTTGAGCTGATTCGCTTAAATTTTGATATTTTAATTTCTTGACATTATAATTAGAATATAATTCATGAATTTTTAGTCAAATATTTTTTAATTATTTATTATGTAAACAACTTAGATTCATTTGTATTTTTATTTATTACAACTTTTCATTTTTTCTCTGAATTATTAATTTTATTTGTTGCTTTCATTTGTTTCTTTTAATTATTACTTTTTATTTATTAATTTTATTTATTCATTTTTAGTTATTAGTCTTTATAAGAATCTTATAATGGCCTCGGAAATTAAGGATGAAAATGTGAGTGGAAGAGAAGATATAATTCTTGGATTGGATTTGAATGATAAATCAACTGAAAAATCTGAATTTAATGAAAAAAAATTTCGAGGATTTCATCTCACGAGATCCAAATGGGATCCATATCCTTGGGTGGGTTCCGTGGAAACAGGAAGTGATGCTGAGGTTTCAGGATTGAGGTAAATTTAAATAAATATATTTTTAAATAATTAAAAAAAAATTTCAAAATAATTATTTTTAAGCATTTTACTAAACTTTAGTGTTCATTAGAATATAATTAATCGAAAAATTAGTTTTACTTTTCGTCAACATTTTTTATTTTTTATTAAACAAGTACAATAAATTAACTTGTTTCCCTTTTTTGTTCGATATTCTTTTAAAATAATAATTTAAAAAATCGAATGAAACCAAAATTATAAACTTCGTGAGAACGTATTTTTCATAATCTAGAAAAAATTTCAAATCCTATTATTTAGAAACGTTAAGAATTGCATGCATTTGAATTTGAAAGTTTTTAATTTTTTAATCTGCTTAAATTTATTATTTATTAATCTATATTTATTAATGTATAAGGTTTTCTTAAGCCTGTAAATCGACTTAAATAAAAAAAAAAAATTGCCAGACTTGAAATTTGAATTCATGAAAATTTGGAAATATTGAAATTTTAATGGATTAAAGTTTGGAAGGATTGAAAGTGGAATCAAATTTGAAAAAGTGTTCAAAGTTAGATTTTAAAAATTGAATTGAACAAAAATTCAAATACAAAAAGTGTATAGCTTAAAAAATAAGAAGATATTACAATTTTTATTTTTATAAAATGACAATGCATTCAAATTTGTAAATGTTGAAAATTTAAAGGCGTTAAAAATTTAAAAACCTTCTAATTTAGCAGCTGAAAATGTATAACTGTTAAAATTAGAAAAAGCCCAAAGTTAGTTAATGGTTGCTTGAATAGATTTTTAAATTATTCAAAAATTGTTTTATAAAATTAAAAATAGAATTATTAAGAATTCTATAAATTTTGAATATATTTTTCAAAAGTTAATTTTCAGGGCAGGAGATTGTTTGCTACAAATCGATGGTGAAGATTTATTGGGATTGAAAATGGCGGATATTGCATTTCTGATAGGAAGAAATAATCGAGTTAACATTCAGGTTTGGAGAAGGCGAAATAATTTTGAAAATTCACCTGAAGTTGATAAAGAAGAAGTGAAAGAAAAAGAACACGTGGGAGTTTTATCATTAGAAGGTCCTCTTCCAGAAGTGGCTATTAAATTATCAAGTGCAGTTTCTGGAGTTGTTCGAGCTCTCGAGTGTCCAGTAAGATAAATTTTTAAACTTATGAGTACCTAGATAAAGCAATTGACACAATAAAAATTTCATATATTTATTTATTTTTTATTGTACATGTATTTTAATCAATTTATAAATCAGTTTTTAAATTAATATTTCAATTTAAATACTAAATTTTATCACATTTTGTTTATTTCTTGGAAATTTTTTCCATTCTTGAAACTGTTTAATTCTTTCCTTGTAATTTTTATTTTTTAAGGAAATTTAGTATTTCCTATTTCTTAAAATAGTTTATAAATTTTCCTCAAATCTTAAAGATTTTTCTTTTTTTTCATTTTATATTTATTTATTTAACAATGTATTCAATATGATTCTATTTCCTTTTTTTAAATACAATTTTCTCTTTTTTTACACAAATTAGTTTAATTTATTTCATGCAATTATGTTTTTTAACATTTAGCAAAATGTTCTTATTTTTTCGTTGATTTATTTTAATAATTTTTCGAAACTGTTTCGGTAAATCTATACATTTTTTTACATATTTAAATTTTTTTTGGAGATTAAAAACTAATTTTCTTAATTATACTTATTTTTTGTCAATGAAGATGGTTTTTTTATTTGTTTGCTATCCGAATTATTGTAAATTCGCTCATCTTTCTGTAAGTCTTTTTTTTTCTTCTCAAAATTTTTTTATTTTTACATAAAATTTCTAATTTTTTTTACTTATTCCCTACTTCTAATATTATAAGGTTTTATTTTTTTCAAAATTATATATTATTTTTAGTCTTTATTTTGAAAATAATTTCTTTAACTTTTTTACATTTAAACAAATTTTTTTTTATTTAACAATTTAACTTATTTCTTTTTATTTAGTAGATTCTCACAATTTTCTTATTTTTGCAATTATTCATAAAATTTCAAGATTATTTTGTGATATCCTAATTGTTTTCAAAATTTGTTGAATTTTTAAAAAGATTGTCTCGACTTTTATTCATGTTTAAATTTTTGTTTAAAAACTTATACCAGATATTCTGGTTTTTTTATTTCTTTATTCTTTGTCTTCTTTTATTCTTAAGTAGTTTAAATCCTTTTTTCTTATTTTATCATTCTTGAGTTTATCCCATGATTTTGTTAATTTTCCTCATATTTATATATTTACTTTTTTTCGGAAGGGATCATTTTTTCTCTAATTTTTATAATCTCTTTGATATTGGTTCATTTTTTGAAACCATTGGTCCTATATTTTCAAAATTTATTTACTTTTTTGTCAAATTTCTAATATTTTTCGAGTTTTTTAAATTTTTTAAATTCTGATATTGGGTGCCTAAATAATAATTTGCCTTTTAAATAAATTACATAGTTTGTTCATATTCCAATTATTACATTGTCAACCTTTTAATTACAGTCTACAAATATTTAATTTCTACGCCTTTTTTAATAAGTTTTTTCATTTTTAAAGTATTCTTGTCGATTTTCAAGTATTTTTGCGATTTTGAAGTTAAGTTTTTCAAATATCGTTTATTTTCTACAGTATATTGTTGCCATGAAAATTTAAATTTATTATACAATTTTTCAGTTATTTTCTTCATTTTTCTATTATTTTTGCCATTTTTTAATTGTAATGAATTTTTAAAATTTCTACACCAGTTTTCGATCACTTCATGCAAATTTCAATCATTTTCTCCATTCTTTTCTTTATTGTCATGAATTTATTAATTTTTTACACTTTCAATTATTTATTTTATTTTATTTTTTCATATTCAAATTTTTTGACAATTTTGAATTATTTTCTTCATATTTCAATTATTTTTTTCAAACTTCAATTACTTTCTTTAACTTTCAATTATTTTATTCAAACTTCAAATATTTTTTTCAGTTTTTCAATTATTAAATATAAATTTTAATTTTTAACACCAACCTAACCTATATAACTTTTATAATTGATCAAAAATTCGTAAAATAATTCATGTTTTTTCATTTTTTTGCATTTAAGATTTTTTTTTTAATAAATTCTCCAATTAACTTTTATAGGTATTATTAATTTATTGCTTACTTGGAAGCGAAATGTTCTTGCAATAGATATAATTTCCACCTAGTTTTCTTAAAATTTTAATCAATTTTTTTTATTATTTGAGTATTTTTTCATTTTTCAATTTTTTCTTCATATTTCTATTATTTTTGGCATATTAGTATTATTTTATACAAATTTCAATTATTTTATTCAATTTTTCTTTATTACATGAATTTTTATATTTTTTACATCAGTTTTCAATTATTTTCTTCAAATTTCAATTAAATCCTTCAACTTTGAATTATTTTCCTTAAACTTCTAATATTTTTTCCAACTTTTCAATTTTTTTCTAAAAAATTAATAATTTGTGCAACAGCTTTCAATTATTTATGTCATTATTCAATTAGTTTCTTAATATTTCAGTTTTTTTTCGTCAATTTTTCAAGTATTGTGTTCAAATTTCTGATTTTTTACACCAGTTATCAATTATTTTCGTCATTTCTCAATTATTTTGTTCAAATTACAATTATTTTTGTCATTATTCAAATATTTTTGATATTTTGGAATAATTTTCTTTTTTTCTTCAATCTTTTTTTTATTGTCCGGAATTTATTAACTTTTACACCAGTTTTCAATTATTAATGTCATTATTCGATTAGTTTCTTCACCTTTTAATTATATCGTTAAGTTTCCAATTTATTAATTTATACAGATTTTTTCAGTTAATGTATTAAATTTTTTATTCTTTACTCATCCATTTTTAAATTTTAATTTTAATTAATTTTTTTTTCCAAATTTCAGTTCTTTTTGTCATTTTTCAACTATTTCCTACATAAATACATTTTTTTTTGACATTTCTTAATTTTTTGCTTCAGGTTTCAATTATTTTCTTGTAAATTATGTTTTTCAATTTTTCAATTATTTTCAATTATATTGTACTCAAAGTTTTAATTTTTTACACCAGTCGCAATTTTTTTCAAATTTTAATTATTTTTGTCATTCTTTAATTATTTTCTTGTATAGCTTTAATTAATTTTGTTATTTTACAATTTTTTTTATTAAATTTCAACTACATTAAAATAAAACTCATTATTGTTTATTTACTTTTTTTACTTTAAAACTCACTATTTACTCATTTTTGAAAATTAAAGAGTTACTTTTTTTTTACTATTTTCAATCTGTAGGTCCGCTGGCAGCCCTGTGATATTTAAAAATTATTCTAAATAATTAATTCTTGAAAAAATTCTCTTAATTTCAGATTTGCCTCGAAAGCGCTCAGTCTCCAGTTTCACAATGTGTTCACGGGCACATCCTCTGCTTCGGCTGCAGAGCAAAAACCACCAGATGTCCAGTTTGTCGAGTGAGTCTAGGTCAAGGAAGATGCCTCTTGGCCGACAAATGTCACAAAGTTCTCGTGGAATCCTTCGGCATCGACAACACATCAAACAATTCAGAATCATCTCTTGCCAAAAGACTTTCTGTACCAAAAAAAACTAGTCACAAGGAGAAAATAAATCGTTCGCCACAGAGAGCAAAGAATCTCATATCCAGGATATTTCCATCGATTAGTTTGGAAGAAAAGGCAGCGTCTACTGAAAGTTTGCCATCAACTCGATTCTGTGACGAGAATTCAAGAACTGCCGGAAATCCTGAAATTAAGTGGCTTCTTTCTCGGAGTTTTGATCGTACAAAATCGGCAAGCACCGGAGAACTTTCTAGAGAAAAGGATCACTCTGTTACTGGATCTTTGAATCGTCTAACTAATAATGAGATTCGCACTTCTAATGGACTCTTGAGCGTTCCTCCAACTCCTGTCTGGGGTGGATCCACAGAATCTGTAGCAAGTTCCAGGATAAATTGTCCCTTATGGAAAAAAGCAAATTGTCGGGAAATATTCACTCCTGAAACGCTATTGGAGCATTTAAACGCATCTCATCCAGGACCATTAATTCATTTTTATCACAGAAAGGCAAAATTGCCAATTCCTTGGCCTTTTGGCACGGAGGGAATTTATATTTTCCATCAGAGTAGAGAGATGTTTTTTATCCAGGTTTAAATTATTTACTTTTATCAGGATGTTTGGTGACTTTAAAAAAACATTGAATTCTTTTTAAAAATTCTTTCACCTTAAAAACATTTTTGATAATTTTTCTCAATTACAAATTTTGAATTTTAAAACAAATTCTTAAATTATAATAGTACAGACTTCACAGGCGTCCCCATTTCCCCTAAAAGTCCCCTATTTTAAAAATTTGTCCCTAATATCCCCTCTTTTTCACAAAAACTGACAATTTGTAAAAAAAAAAAAACTTTTAAAAAACTTTAATTTTGTCAAAGTTTTAAATTACGATTATTTCAAAATTTAACAGTTCAAATTCAAAGATTAAGTCGTTTTTCACACGAAATAAAAATATTATTCAAATTAATTTCACCAAATTTGGAAAAATCCAGTTGTACATTTTTCAGAAAAAATTAGGTTGAGGTAAAATTATAATAATTATTTAACGTTTCATGTTTTTTCTTTAAAGTTAATGAACAACAGGAATTTTCATGCAATTCTGACAAATAGCTGATTTTTCTCGTTGAAACTTTCTCTGCAATTTTATTTGTTAGATTTTGTTAAATAATATTCTGTTTAAAAAATACGTAAAGAACAAACTTTATTTGTTTAATTACTTTTAAACAAAATAATATTTCACAAAACCAAACTAATAAAATTATAGAGAATGTTTTAACTTGAATAATGAGTTATTATTTATCAGAATTAGATGAAAATTGCAGTTATTAATTAAATTTAAAAAGAAAAACACAACATTATTATTATTATTATATTATTAATTAAATAATAATAATCTCCGTAAACTCCTGAAGTTAGTTAGTATGTGTTTATATTTATTCATCTTTTTCTGTCCACGTTTTAAAATCCAGAGTGAAGTTAGTCCCTGTTATTTTATTTTGTTGTGTTGGTTTTGAATTGTCATTTGTGTAAAAAAAAGGTTTAAAAATGATTTAAAAATTTATTATGGTTTTTGAAGAAGTTTAAAATATATGCACATGCAATTAATTTCCTAAATTTTCAGTTATTATCTCAAATTTAGATTATTATCATCAATTTTCCATTATATAACGATTTTTTAATTATTTTCTTTTGCTTAAAATAAATTCTTCAATTTTTCTTGATTTTCATCAATTTAAAACTATGTTCATTATTTTGTCATTACTTTTAAATATTTCAATTCTTTATTCGATATTGCAAGTATTGTCATCAATTTTCGTTATTTCTGCAATTTTTTAATTACTCTCTTTAATTAAAAATTTTTCAAGTAATTTTGAAATTATTTTTTTTTTTCTGAACATATACTCTATGATTTTTTCAGTTATTTCTCTCAAATTTTATTGAATGTTTTCAATTTTTCATATTTAAATTATTTTCATCATAATTCAAATTTCTTTCTCAATCTTAAATTATTTTCAGCATATTTCAAATTTCAATTATTTTTTGCAATTTTGAATTAATTTTATCATTTTTCTCGATTGTTAATTATTATTCTTGTCTTTTTTTTTGTCTGAAGCTATCGTTTTTTCTCTCAAATAAAATTTTTTTATTAATTATCGTAAATTTCAATTATTTTTAGCATTCTTTCAGTCTTTTCTCCAATTTTTAGTTATTCTCATTTTCTAAAATTTTTAAGTATTTTTCTGAAAATTCAAATATTTTCTTCAATTTATTATTATTTTCATTTGTTATCAGAATTTCAAAATATGTTTATTAATTATCGTAAATTTCAATTACCTACTTTTAGCTTATTTCTTCAATTCTTTTCTCCAATTTTTAGTTATTTTCTTTTTTTTTAATTGATTTCTAAAATCTTCATGTATTTTTTTCAAATTACAATTATTTTTTCTTTATTTAAAAAAAATTCTGTAGTTTATTTTTTACAACTTATCATTGTTTGTATCATATTTTAATTATTTTCGTCAACTTTTAAAATTAAATAACAATTTTCAATTATTTTCCAAAATTTATTTCCTTCAATTTTCAATTACTTTCCTTCTTTTTCTCGTTCTTTTTTATAATTGACAAAAAGTTTTTACTTATTTCTCTTTAATTAAAACTTGTTCTGTTCAATTTTAAATTACGTTTATCTTTTTTCATTTATTTTCTCTAATTTTTAATTATTTTCTCTTATTTCAATAAACTTCTGAAAGTTTTAAGTATTTTTCTCAAATTTTGTTTAACTTTCCTTTATTTAAAATATTTTATGTAATTTGTTTAATTATTTTCTCAAATTTTAATTCTTTTTTTTAATTTTAATTTATTTATCTCAATTTCTAACCATATTTTTTCAATGTTCAATTATTTTCTCTAATTTTTCATTATTCAATTTTATTTGTTAATTCTAAAATATTATAAATTTTGTCCTAAATAAATATGTATTTTATTTATATTAATTGATTTTTAAATATTATATTTAAAATAGGTATTTATTTCTTCTTATGAGATAAATAGTATTACCGATTTTTTATATTTATTATTGTATTTTATAATTTTTAAAATATGTATGAAAATCTAATCGCGCGCTTGCGCTCGTTTTATTTTGCTAGTATTAAATAATTTTTATTTGACAACAAATTTTAGCTTAACCTAATTTTTTCTGGAAAATGTACAATCTTTCAAAATTTGCTGAAATTTATTTTAATAATAGGTTGATGGTTTTTGGCCTTAGGCAATGAAAATTCTAAGTTTCTATGTTTCTAAGTTTATTTTAAATTCTTTCCTTCCTTGATAATATTCTTTTATCATTGTTTGACTTATTAATAATGAATTTTCTGATTTAAAAATCATGTTTTTATATAAAAAAAAAATGTTAGTAGGGGAAGGTGGGGCAAAACCGCTAGGTTTAAGTTTACTTATGCACAAATTTTTAACTATACATTCAATTGGAGTCATTTTTGTTTGTGACACGACTAAAACTAACCAGTAACAGATTTTAATAGTCGTTATTACATTTATCATAATCATAATTACATTATTTAATTGTATTTAAAAAGATTCAAATTAGCGGCTTTGCCCCAACTGTTGGGGCAAAGACGTTTTTGCTAATATTATTATTTCAAATATAATAAATAGTCTAAAATATATACTAAATAACATTTATTGGTGCAATAATTATATAACATAAATATTTTACAGATTTTTTAAGAGATTTAATCGATTTTATTGAAAAATAATGACGACTTGTATTTTTAACCTCATATTTTCAATTTAATTGTTTTTTATTTTGTTTCAAAATCTACTTTATCGACTTTTCAAAAATAGAATGTTTTTTAAATAACCATGCGAAAATATGATTAAATAATTTAATGATTAAATAATAATAATAATAACAATAAATTAAACAGACAAAAGTACTTATTTGTTTTGATGAAAAAATGCAGGTTAACAGTTGATTAGCATGAAGTTTTCATCATTTAAAATTACATGCTAATGCAGTTTTTAATATTCAATTGTTTTTTATGAAATATTTTCCAAGCGTCTTTGCCCCAAACGACAGACCTTTTTTTAATTTAAAATTTTATATATTTAGATTGAAAATTAAACATGGATTCCACAGAGATTGTGTAGATAAATGATTACTCTATTAGAACTTGACATTTGAAAATTTTTAGAATTCACATTTAGATTCAAAATTTACTAGTTTTGATCAATAAAATTTTCATCTCATACTTGTAAAAACGATTTTTTTGGTATATTTGCTAAAGCATTTTATATTTTCAAGATTTTTTTTTATAAAACAATGGATCCAGTTACAATTATGATAAACTTTAAACATAAGTTGAAACGGTCTAGAAATAAGGGAAATATTTTGAAAAACGTCTTTGCCCCGCTTAGCGGTTTTGCCCCACTTTCCCCTATATAGGTATTTTATTATTGTTATTATTACTTTTGTAATTTTATACAATCTTTTAATGTTAATCACTTTTTGAAGATATTTATTTTATTTGTTAAAAAGTGGCGCTTGAAAACACTTAAAGTGTTTTTTCTAATATCGCTGGATATCCTGATGTTTTATGGAATACTAAATTAAAATTTAATAATAATACTTTAAAATAATTTATTTATAAGATTCATTTAATTAAAATATTAAATATTAACTCCTATTGCATTGAAATTTACAGTTAACAACTTTAATTTTTCCTTTTAGTTAGAAAACGATTCAATTTGGATCGAAGGATCAAATGCGACTGATAACAAATGGAACTGGAGTCTTAGAGCGCTGGACGAACAAAAAACAGAATTAATATTTCACAAAGAAGTAATCAGCTTACAAGAACCTTCCAACACTTCCTCTTCAAATATTGCAGTTCTTCCAAAAAACTTCTCTTTCAAATCAGTGGAAATTCATCTCCTAGAAAATCAAAGCAACGAAGGTCTAGAATTGTAAAATAAAAAAAGAGTACATTAGATAATAAGATAGTAAAATAAATAAATTTTCTAAAAACTGCGTAATTAGAAAAGGACAATAACATTTTATTGACACTTGAGAGTAACAAAAATGACCTATTACATAGATTACAAAAACGACGATGAATCTGCATTAATAAATGCATCTAGATATAACATGAATAATTGGCACTGGTGATTTTCCTAACTAGAGATCTTAAAAAAAACGTATACTAAGTTTTCTTCCGAAGATTTATTATTATAAGTATAGTATCACGATTTTGTCAATTTGAAAAATAGTTAACGAAACTGTTAGAAATTAAAAATTTTGTTTAAACAATCCAGTACAAAAAATTTAGATTTCAAACTGTCAACTACGAGATTTAGATCAGTTTTTGAACTGTAAAAATATGCACATGCTTGAAGCAATCATGCGTTTAACTCTATTATCAATAATTTTGATATTATTTTATCAAATTTTTAATTTAAGTAGCAAAACAAGGCAGTTGTGTACTTTTCATCTTTAAGTGGTCCCTCAAAAAGATCCTTAATTATTACTCGCCTATCTCACTGAGCATTCAATTTATCATTTAATTATCGACTATATAAAAAATATTAAACTGATTCAATGTAAAAACATAATAAGATGATATAAAAATGGAAAAAAACAAGCGAAACCAGGTTTAAAGTGGCGCCGAAAGTTTATTTAAGTATGGCTTGAAAAGCTCTATTTGCCCCGTGCGGAGAGCTTTTCCCGCCATTACATCATAGGCGAATTTCTTAACCGCCAGAGCTTCTTCTTTGCCCAGAATCTCTAAACTGAGATGAAAAATCGAAGTGTCATCAAAAGATAAATGTCTCTTAAGAGATGAATCGATTTTGTCAACTTTTCGCTTTTTTGTTGGCATTCGGATCTTGCCCCCAATTTCAGCTTCCTCTTTTTCCTTATCTCTCTTGGGGCAGCTGCAAATCCGAACTTGTAGTCGACGACGTCCCAAAACATTTTGCTTATCATCTTCTAAAGTAAAGATTAGTTCAGTCGCTCTTCTATTCATTCCAGAAGTGCAGCTATTTTTGCACATAAATTTAAAATGCACTGGAACATAATTGGTTCCTAAATCCGGTACTCCCAACGGCGTAAGGATCGTTAAATGTCCCTGTTGAGTTCCATCGTAGACACTCATCCTGTCGACACACCGTACAACGTGTCTAATTGATCCTGGATCAATTGGAGCATTCCCTTTTGTGGGCATCATCGCCATATGATTATGACAGCGTACCACCGGTTCTGATCTGTGTTGCTCCTGAACGTAGACCATTTGAGAACGCAGAAATAAATTACCAATAGCCGGATCCCATTGAAAGCGCAAGGGAAGAACTTCGTCCATGTCGATAAACACTTTTGCCAGTTTTTGCGAATACTGAAAAAATGAGTATAAATTAATATTCAATATACATGCATCACAGTACTTTATATCTTCAAAAAAGGTGAAAAGGTGACAGAAAGGTGACAAAAAATATAATAAACAACAAACTGGAATGTGTTTAAAACAGGGTTGCTACGTTTTTTAAATTTCAATATTCCATGACTTCCAGGTTATCCAGACCATTTTTCATTAAATTCCATGACCAAATATAAAATAAGTAGCAATATTAACACGCGAAAAACTTTGCATTGTTTTTAGTCATTTAAAAATATAAATTTTTGCAAATGCAATAAATAATTAAAATTACGAGAATAATTAAAAAATTAAAGAAAATATTTGAAAAATGACGAGAATAATGAACAATTAAAAACAAAATTAAAAAAATGGCTAGACTAATACACAGCTGAACAAAAAAATTGAAAAAATCCAAGAATAATTCTAAAATTTTCAGAAAATAACTGAAAATTGACAAAATTGCAGGAAATAATTGAAAAATTTCGGAAAACAATTGAAAATCGAAGAAAATAATTAATATTGGAAGAAATAATAGAGAATGACGAGAATAATTGAAAAATTGAAGAAAATATCTGAAAACTGACCAAAAAAATTGACAATTAAAAACAAAATTCGAAAAATGATTAGATTAATATACAATTAAAAGAAATAATTGAAAAAATTATGCAAGAAATATTAAATTAAGAATTTAAGAAAATAGAAAAATTAAGAAAATTATAGGAAAAATTATTGTAAATAATTACAAATTAAACAACTGGATTGAAAATCGAAAAAAATTGCAAATTGAAAAATGGAACTGAAATTTATAGAATATAATTAAACATTGAAAAAAAGTATTTAAAAAAGCTGTAAATTGTAGAATATAGAAGAAAATAATTGAAAACTGAAAAATTTGAAGAAAAAAATAAAAAGAAATTAAGAAATAAATTGAAAATTTAAGAATTAAATTGAAATGTGGAAAAAATAATCGATAATTGAATAAACGTAAGAATGACTGAATATTGAATAAAATAATTGAAAATTGAAGAAGTAAAATAAAGATTAAGAAATTAAATTAAAATTTTAAGAAAGTAATTGACAATTAAGAAAAAATTAGAAAACTGTCGAGAATAATTGTCAACAGAACAAAATATTAAAGAATAATTATAAACTTCAAAAATAATTGTAAATTGAAAAATTTGTAGAAAATAATTGAAAATTGCAGAAAAAAATAATAATTGAAAGAAATAATTGAAAAAAGACGAGCATAATTGAAAAACTGAAGAAAATATATGAAATATGAAGAAAATAATAGACAATTGGAAACAAAATTCGAAAAATAGCTAGATTAATAGACAGCAAATCAAAATAACTGAAAAAAAAGAATTATAAAATTTTAAGAGAATAATTAAAATAATTGTGGAAAATAATTAATAATTGAAAGAAATAATTGAAAAATGATGGGAATTATAATTGGAGAAAATATTAAAAATTGAAGAAATAAATTGAAGATTAAAGAATTAAATTAAATTTGTAAGAAAATAATTGATAATTGAGGGGCTGATAGGAAAAACGGAATATAAAAATGGTGGGAGCAAAAATGGGTTAATTATGTTTCAGCGTAAAAACAAATTATCATCAATTGCGAAGAAAAATGGATCGCTTGAAGTTAAGGGCAAAAACGGGATATCCTTCTATTCCGTTTTTGCTTTTAGTCAAAATTTGTTTCGTTTTTACGATTACTTTTAATTTTTTTTATTTTACTCGAAGATATTAATTAAAAATATATGAGCCGACATTCTTCAAACATACTTTCCTTAGCACTAAATGTTTTTTTATTGAGTATCTCTGCGCGTTAACATAATTTCTTTCAGAAAACTTTTAATATTGAAAATATTATTATACAATGTCTTCAAGGATTTCTTTCTTAGAATCTAAATTTAATATTTGATAAAACTTATTAAAAAAGAATTTTTTAAAGAAACCTACCACAAACAAGTTTCTCTGTCAATAGGTGTCTCTTAAATCAAATGTTTAATATATGTAAATAAGAATTAGCGAAATTTTTATGCTAATTTTAAAACTCAATGTTGTTGTTTAACATTCGGTTTGAAAATTATTATAAAAGGGTCAAACCATTTACTTTTGTCTGAGAACAGCCGCGGACATACCTATTAAAAAAAAGTTTTTAGAAATATAAAACTTCAAAATTTTATGAATTTAATAACTGTATCATTAGGGAGTAAATTTATTTTCTTTGGCGGTGTTATCAATCAAAAGTATGAGGTCCGGAGTAAGGTCCATGATGCTATTTCGTAACCTTAAATGTGGCACTTTTATTCAACACGTTATAATTAAAAAATTATTTTACTTTAAAAATCAAAACTCATCAGAAATATAAATCCCATTATTTTAATCCTAGAAATAATGGAAATTATATTGGAAAATTATTTCTTTAAAATAATAAAATAATTTACAAAATTTCTACTTGGAAAAATGTTGATGGTTTTTTTAATATAACTTTTTTTTAAAGCTCCTAAAAATTTGAGGTTTTGAATATATTTTAAAATTAGTATAACTTTCTTATTGCTATTAAAATTTAAGGAAAGTGTTTTGCTTCGTTTAGAAATTATTAAATTTAAAATATTTCTATTTAAAAAGGCAATGTGAAATTGTTTTGTTTTCATCAAGTGCCAGAATTAGCCTTTTTTAATAGAAAACTTTTAAATTTCATCTTTTCCTACTAACGAAGCGAAATGTTTTTCCTAAAGCTTAGGAGTTCCCAAAAAAGTTATAGACTTAAAAAAAGCATGAAAGTTTTTATGTACAAGTAAAAATTTGTCAAATTATATAATTATTTTAAAGTAATTATATTTTAATATAATTTTAATTATTTCTAAGATTAAAAATGTGAAATAATGGAATTTATATTCAGGGGCGGCGACTTGTGTATGGTATGTCTAAATTCTATAGAGCAAAAAAGTCGCCCTGTGGAATTCCATATGGCAAAATTATAGACAAAAAATAAATTTCTTAATAAGAATGTGGATAAAAAAACTTTTTATCGAAGAAAAAGATTAAAATTTAAAAACAAAAATCATATTTTGTAAAAATAATTGAAAAATGACGAAAGAAATTGAAAATGAATTAATAAATAATGAAACTAATTTGATACTAAAGGAAATAATTATAATTGAAAAAGTTTTATCTAAAAAAATTAAAGAAAAAAATTGAAACTTACGGGAATTGAATTAAAAAATTAGGGGAAAAATTGAAAAATTATGAACATAATTAGAAATTAAAGAAAATTTTTGAAAAATGATAAAAATAGTTAAAAATTGTAGCAAATAATTAAAATCATAAAAAAAAGAATTGCGAAAAATTGAAGAAATTTTTAAATAATTTAAAATTTATCTTATTATCAAAGAGTGGATTAATTAAAATTTTAATCAATGAAATCTAAAATTAACTAACGTTTGAAGAATTATAATAAATAATTGTAATTGTAGTCTTGTTCATCTCAAATATAGTCTCTAATTTTTTCAATTATTTTTTACAAATTTATATTATTTTCTTCAATTTACAATTATTTATATCAATTATTTTTTTATTAGATATATTTTTCAATTGATTTTTAATTGCTTTTTGTCATTTTCAATTATTTTTTCATTAATTCTCTAATCTTTGCTTCCTTATGGAGGAAGCTTTGTGATCGTTAAAATTTTTGATTTTACAAAAAAAAGCCTAAATCGTCTCATTTTCATCTAAAAAGCGTAAATTTTCATTTTTAAGCAAATGTCCAGATAACTGCATGTATTTGTGTGTGTGTGTGTGTGTGTGTGTGTGTGTGTGTGTGTGTGTGTGTGTATGTATGCATGTATGTATATGAGTGTATGTGTGAGTGTTGCATTTTTTGTGTACAGGTTATCTTGAGAATGCTTAAACGGACTCCAATGAAATTTGGATGACTTATTAAGCTCATGAATATCTAAATTTGGACACAGGGATTTTTGAAAAAATCCAAACAATTTTTGTTGAGCACATTTTATCAACGAAAAAAAATCGTTTTTTGCCAAAAAATTTTTTCATGGTAAAAATAAAACTTAAGGAATACAAAAAGCATATCCCTTATCTCAAAACGAATCGATTGACCTATAAAACTTTTATATATGATTAAAAATTAGTAAAATAATTAATGTTTTCTCATTTTTTTGCATTTAATATATTTTTATTTACACTGTTAAAAATTTGGGGAGTTAACGGTTGCTGGAGTTGGGAGTTGAGATTTTAGAGTTAAAAATTGACTCCCCAAGGTGAGTGAGTCTCATAGGCTCCATGTTTAAGAAGAGTGGGGACTGAAGGATTAAGCGTTAACTCTCTTTACTTCAACTCTTCAAGGCGTGCGACTTTTATAGAGTCCCGTAGGGAGTTAAATTTCAACTCCTTTTTTTAACAGTGTAATAACTTCTCCGATTAACTTTTATATTATTAAACTATTGCTTCCTCTATGAGGAAGCAAATTATTTGGCTTACTTGGAAGCGAAATGTTCATGAAATGGACATAATTTTCAACTAGTTTATTATTTATCTCAAATCTAGATATTTTTTCAATTTACAATTATTTTAATTTTTCTGGAATTATTTTCTTATGTTACAAATATATGTTGAAAATTTTTAAACTATTTTTCACAAACTAAAATTTTTTTCTTTAAATTTTAATTATTTTTATTACTTTGCAAATATTTCCTTGATTTTTTTATTAATTTTATTACTCTTCAATTAATTTCCTAACTTTTAAAATGTTTTCCTCAAATTTTAACAATTTTCTTCAACTTTCAATTTTTATTCTTATTATTTAGCTAAAAATTTCTTCAATTTTAAATAATACTCACTATTATTATCATTAAATCATAATTAAATTCGTAAATTTTCAATTAATTATCTTATTTATCAAATATTTCGGTCAATTTTCATTTTCTTTTATCTTTTTGCAATTATTTACTCCACCTTTTTAAGTAGATATATTAATTATTTTTCAATTAATTCCCTAAATTTTTATTAATTATCTCAAATCTAAGTTATTGTCTCCAATTTTCAATGTTTTAATCATTCTTTAATTATTATTTTTCTCAAATTTCAAATACTTTCGACAATTTTTAATTTTTTTTCTTAATTTGCAATGATCTTCACAAATTTTATATTATTTTGAATGCTTTTTGATTAAGAGCGAAAATTGCAATTATTTATCTCAAATTTTCATTATTTTCTTTGATTTGCGATTGTTTCTATGATTTTTCAATTACTTTTTGTCATTTTCAATTGTTTTTAAAATAATTTTTAAATTTTATATAATTTATCACAATAAATTTTAATTAACATTAGGTATTCAATTATTATTTCAATTTAAAATTATTTTTATCATTATGCAAATATTTTCTTTTTTTACAAATATGTGTTGTAATTTTTTCAATTATTTTTCACAAGTTAAAAATATTGTCTTTAATTTTTAATTATTTTTATTACTTTTCAAATATTTTCTCGAGTTTTTTTTTTTATTTTCATTATTCTTCAATTCATTTCCTATATTTTAAAATATTTTTCCCAAATTTTAAAATTTTCTTTAATTTTCAATTATTATTGTTATCATTTTGGAATCAATTTCTTTAACTTTTAATTATTTTCAATATTCCTCCATTAATTTCCTAAGTTTTCAATTATTTATCTCATTTTTCAATTATTTTTTTCAATTTTTATTTTCTTTGATCCTTTTGCAATTTTTTTCTCCACCTTTTTAATTAGACATATTAATTATTTTTCAATTAATTTTATAAATTCTTATTTATTATCTCAAATCTAAGTTATCGTCTTTAATTTTCAATGTATTATTAATTCTTCAATCATTTTTCTCAAATTTCAATTAGGTTTGTCAATTTTTAAATAGCTTTTTTCTTTTGCAATGATTTTCACAAATTTAATATGTTATTCTGAATATTTGTTGATCAATTCCGAACATTGTTTATCTCAAATTGCCATTAGGTATTTTCTTCAATTCTCGATTATTTGCATGTATAATGTTATTTGTAATTATTTTCCTAAACTTAAAATTTTTTGAATCATTTTGTAATAAGGTGCTTTCTTTTATTTCACAAATATACTGTATTTTGCTTCCTCATAGAGGAACCTTTGTGATCGTTAAGATTTTCGATTTTCCAAAAATAGTTTAAATCGACTTATTTTCATCGAAAAAGCGTAAATTTTCATTCTTAAGTAAGTGTCCAAATATATGTGTGTGTATGTGTGTGTATACCGTTTTTTGTGTACAAGATATCTCGAGAACGCTTCAACGGATTCCAATAAAATTTGAAGGACTTGTTAAGCTTATGAATATCAAAATTTTGGACCCAGGGATTTTTGAAAATACCCAACCAAATTTCCTTGAGCACCTTTTTTCATCGAAAAAAATCGTTTTTTGACAAACATTTTTTCCATGCTAAAAATTCAACTTAATGGATACAAAAATCTTATTTCTTATCTTAAAACGAATCAGAAAATATTGAATACATGTTTATTATTTGTTTAATGTTGGTTCTAAAAGAGCTTTTTTAATAAGTTATTTTAATCCGATTATTTAAAATAAGAATTTATAACAGCAATATAATATAAGTAAAGAAATAAACTGTTCGTAATTAAAGCGGAATCTAAAGTGAATTCAAATATTAGTTCGAGCAAAAACGGGACAAAATTCTAACTCGTTTTTGCGCCCAGTGAAATCTTATTCCGTTTTTACTCTGACAACTTTTTGTTTCGTTTTTACTCGTAGTGCGTAATTTGTTTCATTTTTCCAAATAGATAATACTTTAACTTCGTTTTGCTCCCGATAATTTTTTAACTTGTTTTTACTATCAGCCCCTCAATTAAAAGATAAATATTACTAAATTAATTAAATATTAAGAAAAATACTTGAAAATTGAAAAAAAATTCGAAAGCTGTCGAGAATAATCGACAACAGAACAAAATAATTCAAAAAAACATGTAAAGGATAATTAGGTACAAAATTGAAGAAGAATATTAAATTGTCAATTAAAAACTGAAGAAAATTTTAGTAAAAATTTGAGGAAATAAATGAAAATTTATGAAATCAATTGAGAATTGAAGAAGATAATTAAAGAATTATATTGAAAGCTCAAAAAAATAATTGACAATTGAAAAAAGACGAGGATTATTGAACATTGAATAAAATAATTGAGATTTAAAAGAAAAATTAAAAAATGATGGAAACGGTATGTTATGGTAATGTTAGATCTATTTACATAAATAGCAGGAACATAGAAAAGATTAGGTAACTGTTTATTCGACTCTATTCTTATTTATGGATTTTTTTATTGGTAAATCGGATTTTTTGTTGTTAAATCCATCATCAATAAAACTAAATTAAAACATTAAATCTTAATTTTATGAACATATTTCGAAATATTTACAAAAAAATATATATTTTTGATCCCAAAAAAGGTAAAAGAAGATGTAAAAAGGCGACTTGACAGTTACTCCAGTCCATCCTAGGCCATGGTTCTGCCGGAGGAAACGAAGCCTTCATAATTTGCCGGACCCAATCGGGATTGTCCAGACCAGGGGTCTTTTGCCTCGTTAACAATTTCTTGCTAACGATTTTGTAAACCAGACCCCATGGATCATTGTCGACTTCGCCGATTACACTGAGAGAAAAAAAAGGTTACTACAACGGAAGACACAAGTAGGAATTGCCTGAGTGACTCGGGTAGTAGAACTCAAGTTAACGCAACTTGGGACTCCGGTAAATACTGCTTGGGTCTCAAGTCGACGTAATTGGAGACCCAAGCAGTATTTACCGGAGTTCCAAGTTGCGTTAACTCGAGTTCTACTACCGGAGTCACTCAGGCAATTCCTACTTGTGTCCTCCGTTGTAGTAACCTTTTTTTTCTCTCAGTGTAGGTCTTTCCAGCACTTCCTTTTCGCTGCGCGTATCTCCTTCCTGAGGATTCTCTTAGACTCTGTATATGCCTCCTTCAGCAGAGGATCTCCGTTAGAACGGTCAAATCTCCTTCTTGCTTTGAGGCATGCTTTTCGCAGAGAGGCCAATTCCTCTGACCACCAGTAAACATTCCTTCTTCTTGGGGTTGTGCTTCTACGGCGCGGCATTGATGCGTCGCATGCGGTGACGATCATATTTTTCATCGTCCGTACTTCCCCTTCGAGATTATTCGGCCTCTTCACCCAACCCAGCTCCTCAATGAGGCGGGATTCTTCTAGGGACCGGCCGAACTTCTCCTTGTCAAGTTTCTTAATGTTCCACTTTGGGCCGTTCTCACGGAGAGCTCCGTGGTTCCTGGCCCTCGGTGTGTCTCCCCTTGAGACTAAAAACTCAATATACTGGTGGTCACTGTAGGTATAATCCTCCAGGACGCGCCAATTCTTAATACTTTTATTCAGAAGGGTCGATGTGATCGTAAGATCAATAATCGATCCCTTCCCGTTTCTCCTGAAAGTCTAAGACCTACCCTGGTTCGCAACCATCAGGTTGTTCCTGAAGATCATTTCTACGACCAAGATTCCTCTTTTATCGAGCCTTGTCTCGCCCCATTCTGGTGATTTAGCATTAAAGTCACCAGTAATGATGGTATCCAACCTGGATTCTCTAAGGCTCATTTCGAGGTCGTATATTTGATCTTCGAAGTCTGACAGTTTATCGTTGGGCGAGAAATAGCAGCTATACATGCGCATTGCTGACATTTCCACCCACACGAATCCACTGTTCGTCTCCAGGAACTTATCTGCCCGCAACTCGGAATTGCAGATCTGAATGGCTGCTCTTCCCGATTTATCCTAATACCAAGGAGCGAGATAATTTTTTCTGTTCTGTTCGGTGCAGAACAAGACATCGATCTTCTTCTCCCTGGCTGTCTGCATTAGGAGGTCTTGGGCTTCCTTGCACTTATGCAGATTGATCTGCAGAAACTTCAGGCACTTGCTTGTTTCAGTTTCTGCACGATAAATAGGACATGCGCTACTCCAAGTATGGTGTGCGCAGTCCTCTTTTTGGAGATCCAGGCACGTCAGACATCGTTGACCTTCCGACGAGCAATCCTTTGCTATGTGACCCGCATTGCCGCAACTCCGGTAGTTCTTTATTCTGTCGGGGCCTTTGCACATGCGAGTTGAGTGGCCGAATCCGAGACACTTTTGGCACCTAGGGACCTCTAGATGCTCTCGGACATGGGCATTGATCCATCCAACCCGGACTTTGCCTTCCTTGAGCAGAATATTACTTTCTCTCTCGGGTAAGCGGACTAATGCCACCTTTATTCCACCGTATCGTGGAAGAAGACGGCATCTTAGATCCAGGTTGGGATTCTTTACCTCTTCTCGAACAGCCGACAATACCTCGGCCTCTGTTGTTGTTTGATCGAGGTCTCGCATTTCCAGAATTCTCCTATCTACAAGGGCCGTCACCTGGGCCCTGTCTTTCAGGACCGAGGAGAGGGCCTTTGCAATCTTGGAGGTTTCTACCCCCTTTTTTACTACAAGGAGAACATCTTGTTTGAGTGTTCTCCTCATTTTTAATACTTCTGTGCCGGTTTCCTCCGGTTTCACTACCGACTTAAGTTCCTTGATGATCTCGTCGTAGGACCTAGGGTCCTGCGCCAAGATCATAATGGCCTCGGTTGATCTTGGCTTAGCCGAAGGTTTCTTTTCAACCTTTTTTTTTTTTTTTTTTTTGATTCGGCAACAGTTTTTTCTTTCTTTTTTTTCATTGCCTCTTTCTTCTTGTCGACGACGGTTTGGAAGCCGTTGTTTTCGGCAGGAGCTTGATCGAGAACCGCAGATGCGTAGCTCTTGGTAGGGGAATTTACCGGAGCAGAAGACTGCTCTTTCGTTTTTCCCGTCTCAAGAGTCTTTTTAGGCGGAATTCTGCGCCTAGCTTTCTTTTCCTGCACCGACAATAGACTAGCTTCTGGACTGTCCCCCTCACTACGGGGGCGCTTCTTGTCTTCTCTTAGTCTTTTCAGGTTGGCGTTCATTGAGGCTGCCTTTGCAGGCGTCTGGGTCTGCGCTTCAATAAACCGCAAGTTCTTGCGGATTATTTCGAAGGCTGCCTCGAGGGCTTTGATAGCCTCTTGAACTTCTTTTTTTTATGTTTTTCTGTTTCCCTATACCCTTCTTGATGGTTTCGAAAAATTTAGGAATGCCGCCAAGCTGTTTGACGACATTCTGCTTGAAATTTCCTTGCTCATCATGATGGGCTCTCTCGGGATTAAGTTCAATTTCCATCCTGCTCTCTGCTGTACAAGACAGCAAGTAAGATTGGCTCCCCCCCCCCCCCGAATCCCTGGAGCCAGCGTCGTGAGTTTTGATCCGCACTTTCCATTTTTACTAGTTTGGTGTCGTTGGTCAGATCGATAAGACAACCGGTCCATCGGGCGTCAATCCCCGGATCGAGAATACTCCACACAAACTTAGAAAAACAAAGAAGGCAGGAGTATCCTATTCCTCCCAGAAACCATGTCTTCCACAGCTCACGAGGATGGTTAGCCCTCATTTGGAATCCGAATTAACATCATCCGCACAGGACAGCTAGTGCACAGGTTCAAAAAACGGCGGCTACCCGAGTTAACGGTGCGGTGTCCCGTTCATTCCCCTGTGCTTAAACTCGCCAGACACCGGGCATCGGGCATTCAAGAATGTCAAAAAATGTAAGTATAAAGAAATTTGAACAAAAAATTAATGAAAAATAAGAAATACAATTCAAAAATAGAGTAAAAAGTCAAAAAGTTAAAAATTCATGACAATAGGTAATAGGGGAGAGTCGGCCAAAATGCCTATAGTAAAGTTTAGAGCAAAAAAAAAAAGTATTTAATTATAGTTTTGAAAAATATAAACCATCAAATATTTAGAAAACATCCTTTAAGAATATAATAAGGTAGTCATTTTAAGTGTTTATTTCAGAAAAAATAGAAAAAAGAATTATTTAAATATTGAAGTCAAAATTCGCCATTTTGACACATGACTGGGCAAATCGCCTGTGCACAAAAATATGGAAAAATATAAATAAAAGTAAAAAAAAATTTTTTATATATTTTCTATAATCAATTATCTTGTTTATATTAAAAAAAAGAACTAGCTGTGAATACAAAAATATAATCTTTTTGTCATAAAACTAAAGTTTCAATCCAAAGCAGTCCGAAAAAAAATGGAAATAAAGTCTACAACAAATAAATAAAGCTTCTACAATTATAAAAAATCATACAAAAGTAAATTAAACACTATAATAAATTACAAAAATACCTGCTCGATTGAAAACTGCGTGAGTTTTAAGAAGAAAACGAAAATTTTGGCATTCAATGCCAAATGTGACAGGTTAAACCGCCATGATTCTTTATAGTCACGTGACAACACGTATCTCTCGTAATCTTATGTATTTTTTCTGCGCATGCGCACTTCTTTTGATTCATCCCGCGCTTATTTAAAATCATGTTTTAAAAATATATTAAAAATAATTCTTCAATGCATAATTATTATAATTATTATTAATATAAATGCAATAATTAATATAATTAATTTGTTGAAACACTGATTTTTTATACAGAAGCAGTAACAACTTGATATTTAGTTTCTACATAAAAATAAACGCGTAACCCGAGAGATTTTCCGTATCCTACGTATCTTGTTTAGAAGTTTTACAGCATATAGGCAATTTAACCAAGGCAATTTAGCCAAAAACACACGATGTAATTAAACTAATTATTTTCATTTTAGAACTCATTTTTATAAATTAAGTCAAAGTTATTAGATAGCTAAATATTCAAGGATTAATTTAAAAAAAAAATTATGTACGTATGTGAGATAGAAGTACATGTTTTCTAATCTTTAAAAATGGAAAAATTATCGTTGGAAAGCATCATTTTCACAATTCTTTAATAAATTCTTTAATAATAAACTGATAAACATGAAACTTTACAGAAATCATCTTCACCTTAATATACTTCATAATTAAAAACAATTATGATTAATATTTATTTTTGGCCAAGTTATTAACCATTGCCAATTTACCCAATTAGGCATTTTGGCCGACTCTCCCCTATAGAAATTCAGGAAAGCCATTCAAATTTGAAGCAAATAATTCGAAAATAACAAAAATAATTGAAATATGAAGAAAATAATTGAAGAATGACAAAAATAATTAAAATTTGAAAAAAATGAATTTGAGACTGATGTAAAAAATGAAAATTTTGAGTACAATAATTGAGATGTTGACGAAATAATTCAAATATGAAGAAGCTGATTGAATAATGGTATACATAATTGAAAGATGATGTTGAAATTAAACTTTTTAGACAATACTTGACAAATTAAAAAAAATAATACAAGTTTCAACAAAATAATTGTAACTTGAAGAAAATAATTACAAAATGTCAAAAAAAATTTATTTATGTAGAAAACGGTTAAAAAATGACAAAACATACTGAAATTTAGAAAAAAAATTGATGAAAAATGTGTAATTAATTGAAGTAGGAAGAAAATAATTGTTTGATATTTGAAGAGAATAATTAAAGAATGTCAAAAACATTTAAATATGAAAAAAATATTTGATATTTGTATAAAATAATTAATAAAATTTTACAAATTAATAAACTCATGACAATAATAAAAAGAATGAAAAAAATTATTGAAATTTGAATAAAGTGATTGAAAAATGGTGTAAAAAATTTAAAAATTCATGACAATAATAAAAAGATTAAAGAAAATAATTTCAAACTATCAAAAATATTTGAATAATGACAAAAATAATAATAAATTCAACAAAATAATTGAGAGTTTAGAAAAATAATTGATAACTGGTGTAAAAAATTAAAAATTAGAAGACAATACTTGAAAAATTGACGAAACATTGAAATGTTAAAAAACTGATTGAATAATGATATAAATAATTGAAAGCTGGTGAAAAAATTAAAAATTTATAGACCACAATTGAAAAATTGAAAAAAATATTACAAGTTTGAGGAAAATAATTCAAAGTTGAAAAAATAAATTGAAGTTTAAAAAAAATAATGGAAATTTTAAGAGAAAAATTTAAAAATGTAAATATGAAAAAAGTAATTAAAATTTGTAGAAAATAATTAAAAAAGGTGTAAAGAATTAATAAATTCATGACAATAATAAAAAGAATAAAGAAAATGATTGAAATTTGAAAAAAATAATTAAAAACCGGTGAAAAAAAAATTAAATATTGATTACAATTAAAAAAAATTGAAATTTGTTGAAAATAAGTCTAAAATGGAAAAATAATAGAAATATGAAGAAAATAATTGGAAAATTACAAAAATACTTGAATAATGACAAAAGTAGTTGAAATTTGAAGAAAATAATTGTATACACAAACGTATAGATTGACACTTGTGTAGAAAATTTAAATATTGTGAACAAATTAAAGATAAAAGAGCATAATTAAAATTTTAAGAATATAATTGAAAAATGACAAAAAGTAACTGAAAAATTGTGTAATAAATTTAAATTTTCATAACAATAATTTAAATACGAAAGAAAATAGTTAATATTTAAACAAATTAAATTCAAAATCACAAAAATACTTTAAAGTTGACAAAAGCACTTTAAAAATGACAAAAATAATTGAAAAAAGGTGTGAAAATTAACTATTTGGATGAAAATGATCAATTACTTGATAAAATATCAAAAGAAAAAAACTTTGAGCTCTAAAAATTGGTACGAAAACTTAACGGTTTTAACTTATTTCTTATTTGTGGTATTACATATTAAAAAATTAACTAGTTATAATGAAAAATAAATTTACATTTTTTCACGGTTTAAAAACAAATTACTTACAAAGGAATTAATTGTGCGTAATTGAATTATAGATTAAAATTGCTTAGAATATCTTTAAAATGAATTCAATATTAATATTCAAAATTCTTAAAACTTTGACTTTAGATTAATAAAAGGTCTGCAAACGAATTCAAAGACTAAATAAGAAAATGAAAAAAATTAAAATAAAAAGCCTATAAAAGAAATAAGAGAATTTTTGAAGTAATTATTTTGCTTTTTAAAATAGAAAAATTAACTTTTAATCTAAATGTATTTACACAAAATGTGGCAAATTTGATTTAAAACAAAATAAACCATTAGAATTCATAATTAGATAAAAGTTACAGATTTTTATCTAATTATGATTTTTAATAGTTTATTATGTTTTAAAATAACTTTGCCACATTTTGTCTAAATAAAACTAGATTAAAAGTTAATTTTTCTATTTCAAAAAGCAAAAGAATTTAATTCCTTTTTAAGGAATGAATTAAATGAAATCAGAAATTTTAAAATAAAATTTATATTCGCCTTCTATCAATGAGGAAAAAAAAAATAATTTAATAATTTATTTATTTATTTATTTATTTATTGTACATTGCACGGGTAGAAGAACCCATTATAGATAAAAAAAAAAAAAAAAAAATTGTGAAAATTAAAAAAATAAAAAGAGAAAGAAATTACAACATAGAAATGAAAAAAATGTCAATAATCTAATTTTAATGTATAGGTATAATATACTTTTATTACAAAATGGCAAAAAGTAATAAAACGAAAGTATTTTAAAATATAACACCGATTAAGAATTACTGTAAATAATTACCAACGAAAAAAAGGAAGAAAAATTAACCCAAAATGTAAAAAAACATTACAAATTCTATTGAAAAAATGAACAAATCTACTAAAATGTAAGGAAATTGAGAAAACAGTATGAAAACATATTTGAAAAATGAAGGAAATTAACACAAAAAATTTAACAAGTTATGAAGAAATCAGGAAATAATAATAAATATTTAAAATCTTATAAAAATAAATACAAAAATACTGAAATTGAGAAATAACTATTAAAAATGAGAAAATGTTTAAATAAAACACAAATGTAAAAAGAAAAAGGAAAAAAACCTATAAATAAATGATAAAAAACTCTACAAAAATAAAAAAATTGTAGAAATAATTTTAAAAAATAATGACATTTTTAATAAAAATATGAAAACAATTTTGTAAGAACGACAAAAATTAAAAATATTAGGAAAATTAAAAAAAAAACAAGAATAAGAAATGTCATGAGAAAATAAATAAATGTTACGGAAAAGCGTTTTAAATAATTTGGAAAAATACGAAAAAGTTCCAAGAATTTAAAATAAAGTAAATAATTTCAAAATAAATAAAATTTCGCCTCCCTTTCTTTGCTAAAAAATGAGAAATTGTATAACAGATTTTCTAAATCTTGCTTTGTCTATTTGGAATTTAAAGTCATAAAATCATGAATTTTTAATTATGGTTCCTTTAAGAAAAAATTTCCAGATTTTTTCCTGGCCCCCCCCCCCCCCCCCCCCCTCTAAACTTGAACAAGATTATAAGAATTAAGAAAAATTATGCTTTAATTTTCGAAAAAATGGTCAAATAAAAAGAGAAGAAAATTAAAACTACACGAGAGTAAAATAAATAAAAAAGGAGAAAAATGTAAAAATTACGCATAGAAAACAAGTTTTAAATATTTCTCAAATAAAATAAACGTAAATAGATCTAAAACTACAGAGTTTCAATAATTGATAAATTTAACAAGTTTAATATTAAAGCACTCAACCGGCGATTGAAAGTTCCTGGGTTCGTGTTTATTTAATTTCAATACATATGCGAATATTTATTCTTTTAAACGTTTTACATTTTTCTTCTTAAATTGTGTTAAAAACTATTATTTAGAAATTATCAGAAGATTCAAAATATTTTGAAACTTTATAATTTACGACCATTATTAGCCAATTATAAAATTTAAAAATCCTTTTCAAGAAACTTAATAAATATTTTTAATTTGAAAAAGAAGATAATAGGCAAATAGTAATCTCTTTAATCCATAAATTTACTACCTAATATTTTAGGTAAATTATAAAATTTTAATTATTTTTGGACGTAAATATTACATTTTAAAAATATTCTACTTACAATCCAATGTTTGGACGATGCTTGTTGATTTAATAATAATTGAAATTCAAATTGTCCAGCGAATTCATCTCTGGTGCAGACTGTAGTTTGAGCTGTTAAATTATAATTCTGGTTAACTCCTTGTCTCAAATATAAGTTCGGATTATATTTTTTATCTGATTCTTCCAGAAACCCATTAGACAGCATTTCATCACTAAACAGAAAAAAGATAATTAAATTTTGCTTCTTGTTAGTTTTGAAAAATAAAATTTTTATTTTAAAATCTATTTTAAAAATACTTAATTGTTTAATTTCCAAAATACTCGAATAAAGATCTGAAAAACCAATTTTTAAAAAGACGACAATCTTTTTCACACAAAATCTAAAGTGGTTACAATAGAAATAAAAATAACAATTATTTCTTGGTATTAAAATTCTGTGACTTATAATACTCACAATATTTATGGTTGATTAATTAAAATTTTCTCTTTCATTTGTTAAAACATTTTTTAATAGTTTTGTAAAACAACAACATTAAATGAAGAGAACAAAAGCATCCTGACTACTGAACGGTTTAAAGATATATAAACGTAAAATTCTTACGATTTTTAGAACATTCTTTAAAAATTTGAAATCAAGTAAATATAAGTTAATACAAAATTGCAAGCTGATTTTGTTTTTTAAAGTTTGAGAGTCATCATTTTTAGAAAATAACTTTTATGTGATGCAATAAGCGAATTACATGGAGAATAAAAATATTAAAAACTTACAAGCCGTCGGGATGCAAATCATTTTGCAATTGCTCCATAACTGACGGATCAAATAGAACACTTTCTTGAGAATCAGATAGCACATTTGTGCCTTGAATAGTGGTCAACATTTCTAAAATTATTATCAAAAAACCGGTGGCACGTTGAGAACGACATAAACGCAACAAAATAACCTATGAGTACGCTATGTATGAATCAAGGAGTAAGAAGATCAAGGATTTTCTTTGTCAACGTCATATGTTCTAGGTTTTAGCCGCTCTTTTTTAAAAAAGCTAAAAAAATAAGCAATAATATCATATTTTCATCATGAATCTTTGCATAATAAAAGCTAAAAATAGCTAGATTTTTACTTTTTTTCTTTACAAGATAAAGTTTTTGTCGAAAAAGTTTAAATTTTTAAAACATCGGCAATAAAAATTTATCTGCGCACGCAGGTGCGCAAATAATTCCAACCTGTTGTCCACTTACTTTGGACATCCAAACAAAGAAGTTAAAGACGAAAAAAAAAGAAGAATAAAAACAGGTACGTAGAAATTTGCACAATTCCCCTTGATACATAATTTTCGCTATTTAAGAATTAAAACCCAATTCTTTTTTAATTTATATATCAATCGAGAAAAAAAATTTGATTCCTTTAATATTATGTTCTTATAAATTGTATATTTTTAAAAGTACAAAAGATTAAAAATGTTAAAAAATTGTCACATTTTTATACTTCGGGAGTAGAGATCGCTTGCGACCTTGAACAACATTGTAGGAGCAGCAGGTACAAAATAATACAAATAATACAATGAAGATTTTTTGAAAGCTGAATGGGATCAAGTTTCAAGATCAGGTAAATTCAATTTAAAGAAGACCTAGTTTTTTTTCGTAACGTTTCTCTGTCATGATTCGACAAAAATAGACTTCTTTTTTGTTATTTTTCATTGTCTTATTTTGGTCTTGTTTTTAGTAGCAAATTTGAAGTTTATTTTACTTCGACCACGCTTTTTATTTTTTATCGCCATAATCAGTTTTATTCACGAATAAAGTACAATAAAGCAATAAAAATGTCAAAATACACGTGACTTTTTTTAGGTTAGGGAGCAAATTTTTTACGCGCGTAAGTTGTTATTATTTGAAATTGTAAATATGTGAATAATTTTTCTCTTAATTTTCTCACCTATTAATTTCATCAAGTCTGATAAAAATCATGATTTTTTTTAAATATATAAAATCAGTATATAAAATTTTCAAGTGTTTATTTGTAAAAATGAAAAAATTTCAAAAAAAAATATCCTAAATTCATATAAATGCAAAATTTAGAAAATTAGGTAAAGGCAACGAAAAAAGAATAAATTATAAAAAAAACGTAAAAAGATAAGAAAACAGTCTGTTAAAAAAATTAGAAATTTCTTTTTAATAAAAGAAATAAAGGGACATTATTAAAGAAATAAAGAAAAATTAAAAAAAAAAACAACACAAGAATGAAACAGTGACATAAAAATATATTAAAAAGTAGAAACTCTTTTCAAAAAATTAAACTATTTATGGACATTTTTTTTAAATTGAAAAAATAAATAAGAAGAAAATTAAAAAAATTAGAGAATTATTTTACAAAAAATTAAAAAAAAAATAAATGAATAAATTTGTGGAAAATTTAAAAAAGTTATAAAAGAAAACTTTTATGAAATAGAAGAACGATTTTCAAATGAGAATACATATTTAATACAAAATTAAATTTACATAATATAAAATAAAAGAATAAAAGTTTTCAAAAAATTAGAAAAGTAAGAAATTTAAAAAATGTAGATAAAAGTATCGAACAAATGATTTCAAAAATTCGCAATTTAACAAGATAAAAATTAAAAAATTTAAAAGAAAGAAAAACGTTTCTAAGAAATAGAAAAATAATGATAAAAATTATTGAATTAATTAAAATGCACAGAGGGACTACAAAAATTGTGAAGCAAAAAGAAAATTAAATAAAAAGTAAGAAAATGAATCTACTAAAAAATTAGAATTTATTAATTTATTTGAAATATAGACGGGAAAGATTCCTTTATTATTTAAAAAGAGAAGAGAAAAAAGACAATTAACAAGTAAAACAAAAAGATAAAAAAAAATCCTAAATTATAAATAAGTATAAGTAGGTATAAACATAATTATAATTAGAATTAATAAAAATAAAATAAAAAATGTATATAAAGACAAATAAAAATTCCACCAAAGAAATTTAAAAATCTTTTAAAAATAAAAAAATTTAGGACATTTATACCAAAAATAATTTTATAATATTACTCTTAATACATGTTCAACAATAATTTTAGAAAATAAAGAAAATCTAAAAATTTTATAAAAGAATAAATAAGTTTACAAAAAATATACAGGAAATTTGGATTAAAATTATGATTCAAATCAAAGTATCTACGATTTACAAATTTTTTGGATGATGATAGCAAAAAATAATATATTAAATTTTTATATCTTTAAGTCATTACAATTTAAATAAATTCCAAACGCCAAATAACTCATATTCCAATTTGTTCCAACTTTTAAATTTCTATTAATTCAAATTTAAATGTATATTAATTAATGCAAAATAATAAAATAATATTAATTATTTTGCATATTCACAATAATCCTTTTTCTAATTCTTACAATATTTCTAAGAGATTCCACTTTTTCGAAACTGTTTAATTTTCATCTTATAATTTCTTATTTTTACAAAAAATTTTAAGATTTTTTCTTTTACTTTTAATTTTTTTTTTTGTATTCGTCTTTTTATTTTAGGATTTTCTACAATTTTCTCTTTTTTAAACAAATTATTTAATATTATTTTACACAATTTTGTTATTATAACATTCACTGAACTTTTTATTTCGTTGATTTTCAAAATTATTTCTGTTTTTAAAAATAAATACTCTTATTTTTTTGTAAATTTATTCAATTTGTTCTCACATCTTGCCTATTTTTTGCAAGATTTTTTGTAAAATTACTTATTCTTCCATACAACTTTTAGATTTTCTTTAGTTTTCTAAATTTATTGTTATAATTATAAAAATATTTTTGGTTTAATTTTTTTTATTTTTAAATTTCTTTTGTGTACTTTTTATATATCTTGATATATTTTTATTTTATAAATATATTAATTCTAAATTTCTATTAGATTTTATAACCAAAGCAATTATTTTTTGTACTTTTTAAATTTTTTTACAGTTTGTTAGATAAAGAGAAAAAACATTTCTCCTTTTTCTTCCTATTTATTTAATGCTTTTATCTACATTTTTTAAATTTCTCAATATTATTTTTTCTTCAAAAACTTTTATTGTTTTATTTTATATTATGTAAATTTAATCTTGTACTAAATACTCTCATTTGAACTTCGTTCTTCTATTTCATAGAATTTCTTTTCTTTTAACATTTTTTTAAAATTTCCAAAAATTTATTAATTTCTTTTTTATTCAATTTTTCAAATAATTCTCTAATCTTTCTAATTTTAAAATTTTGTTCTCTTTAGTATAATATATTCAAACGTTTTGTTAATTATCATCTTATTTATTATTTTAATTTTAAAAAAGTGCCCGTAAAAAGTATAATTTTTCGAAAAGAGTTTCACATTTTCATGTCACTGTTTCATTCTTGTGTTATTTTTTTTAATTATTCTTCGTCTCTTTAATAAACTAGTTACAAATAAACATTTGGAGATTTTATAAAATATACTGATTATATTTAAAAAAAAAAAATCAATTTTTGATTTAAATCAAAAAAATCCGATGAAAATAAAATTATTTTAAATAAATTAAATTTAAAAAAAATCATGATATTTATCAGCCTTGTAAATAGTGTTATTAAGAAGTCAAAATGAATAATTAAAATATTTTGTTACAGAGAACAAATTGTGTTAAAGGAGAATGTCAATTGAAATATCAAAAAGTACAAAAGACTCGAGTTCATCAAAATTGGGATTGTTTTTCGTAGCAGTCACAGGAGGTTTGGCGACAGTTTTGAGTGTAATTTGTATTCCATTTGTGAGTCCAGCACTGAGAAAAGTATGTCTGCCTTATGTACCAGCGACGACGCAACAAGTGGAAAATGTTTTGAAAGCTCTGTCAGGACGAAAAGGAAAGCTCATCGATCTTGGAAGTGGAGATGGTCGCATAGTATTAGCTGCAGCTAAAACAGGTTTTAAATCATATGGTATAGAATTAAATCCTTGTCTAGTCGCTTATTCAAAAATTTTAGCCCTTTCTCAGGGCCTCTCGTCGAATGCATATTTCTCCCGTGGAGACTTGTGGAAATGTAATTTAGCAAATTATAGTAATATTGTAATATTTGGCGTTCCCCAAATGATGCCTGATCTTGAAAAAAAGTTTATCGATGAACTGGAAACAAATAGTGTGATAGTTGCTTGTCGCTTCCCTCTGACGAATTCAAAACCAGTGACAACAATCGGTCATGGAATTGACACCGTCTGGGTCTACAAAATGCCTTTAAACAATAAAGAATCTTGAAATTTAAAAAATACACAATAATAAATTATAATAAATTTTTTTAAAAAAAAACCTTGTCAACAAAATGAAAAAAAAAAATAAAATGCGTAATAAGAAACTAATTTATATTATTTTCTTATTTATTTAAAAAGTCGAGAAGTTTTGAAAGCATTTGTACATAAATATTTACAAATCTGAAGGAAGAAGAGTATTTTTTAAGATATTTTAATATTATGGGCAGTCTTCCAAGTAAGTCCGTTCCCATAAGGGCCGTGAGAAGAAGGAAACATAATGTGCCACCAGGTTCTAAAAATCAGGAAATTTAATTAAATATTTTAATTAATAGATTTAAAGGAGGGTGTTAATTTAAAGAAACTTACCGGCCATTTAAACCTAAAAATTGTCTCCAATTTTCCCTGGATCCAAGATCATAAGGATTTCGATATTTGCGACCTAGAGTTTTGTGTTTTTTTTGTTCAGAGAGATTTATATGCGCTTCAATACTGGTTTCGCCTTTTGAAATCAGACCCGCGTGCCACCAAGTTAAAGCTCCAAGGGCAAAAAGCGTTGCTACACAAATTAAAGCCGCCGAAATGATTAATTTACGTCGGAATTCATTTAATGCTCTGTCTGACGCTTGTTGAGCTATTTTATCCCGCTCTTCTTGAGTCATATGGTCCATAGATTCCATCTGCAAGTAAAATAATTTAGCGATTGATTTTTAACAGGGTGTCCAGTGACTTTGAAAAAAATGTTGAATTATTATTATTAACCTTGAAAACCTTAAAATGTCCTTGAATTTTAAAATAAATCCTTTAACTGAAATAGACACCAATTTGAACTTATTAAAAATCCAATAAATTAATTTAAGCATTAAGTTTATTCAATTTGAATTGATTTTAAAATTTCTTCAATTTTTAATAAACCTTTTAAAATTTTGATTAATTCTTCTAATATTTTAATTCCTCTCAATTATGATTCTAATTATTTATTACAATTTTAATTATTTTCATTACTTTTCAATTTTTTCACAAATTAGAAATTTACTTTCTGCAAATTTTATTTATATGAATATATAAATAAAACTTTCAAGTAAATTCTTCAATGCGTAATTATTTTTTAACTAGCTTCATTATTTTGAGATTACTTTCTTCTTTTTTCAATTGACATTTTTTCCTTGAAATGTCAATTGTATTTTTTAATTTTTCCACTGATTTTCTTATATTTTCAATAATTTTCTTTGGCGTATTTTAAATACATTCTTTAATTGTTGTAATTTTCTTCAATTCTAGTTACTTCTAAAAAAAAATGTTCTATTTATTTCTTTCAATTTTCAATTATTTTCTTTAAATTTCTATCCTATTTTTGGGTTCTACTACATTTTTAACTATTTTCTTAATTTTCAATTTTTATCACTTCTTTCTCGAATTTTTATTTCCTGGGTTTTTCCAATTTCTCTTCTTCAAATTCAATTACATATTTTCTTTAAAGTTTTCTCAATATTTTCTCCAAATTCAAAGTATATTCAACTATTGTTTCAACTATTAAAAAATAGTTTATAAAATTTATAATTTAGTTTCAATCGTGAAAACCTTGAAATTACCTTGAATTTTAAAATTTAACCTTAAATAAATTAATTCAAGCTTTAATTTTTAATGAATCGTTTAAAATTTTAAATAATTCTAAAATTTAAATTCCTTTCAATTATGGTTTTTAATTATTTACTAAAATTTTAATTAATTACATTACATTTCAATTTCTTTCCAAATTATAAATTTACTTTTCTCAAATTTTAATTATATGAATTTAATTTTTTCAATTAATTTATCAGGACTAATTGTAGTATTTTTTAATTAGCGTAGTAAATTATTAACTATTTCCTTACTCTTTCAATTAATTTCTTTAAATTCTAGTTATTAATTCAAATAATCAATTCAAATTTTAATTACGCGCTTCAATATTTTCAATTGTCATCTTCCACATTAAATTTGTTTCTTCATTTTTCAATTTAAAAATATCATAATTTTTTTCCAAATCTTTAATTGCTTTTTTATTCATTTTTTTGAAATGTCAATTTTATTTTTCAATTTTAAAATGATTTTATTTATTTTTTAATGATTCTTTATTATTTCAAATAAGTAATACTAAAATTTTTCAATAATATTTTATTGCAATCTTCGATTTTATTCTTCAATCTTTTAAATTACTTTTATCGATTTTCAATAGTGTTATTCAATCTTTCAATTGCTTTTTACAATTTTTAATTATTTTAATCAATGTTCAATTATATTCTTCAGTTTTGAATCAATTTACCAAATACCAAGTATTTTCTTTCATTATTAATAGTTTTATCATGGTTTAAATTATTTTCTTAATTTTCAATAATTTTCATTAATTTTTCATTCTATTATTCAAATTTTTTAATTATGATCGTGAATAATACATTTTTTTATTCATCAATCGTATCTTCAAATTTTTTTTCGACATTTTTTAATTATGTACTTGCTTCTAATTACAATCATATTTTACCCAATTAAGTTCACCAGTACTCAATTATTTTTTATATTTTTTAATTAGTGTGATTCATTTTTAATAATTTTTTTTAAATTGTAAAATATTTGCTTCAAATTAAAATTCTATACTCTTAAATTTTTTAAGTAAATTCTTCAATACGTAGTTATTTTTTAACTAGCTTCGTTATTTTTAAATTATTTTCTTTCTTCTTCAATTACATTTTTTCTTTTAAATGTTAATTGTATTTTTCAATTTTTCCATTGATTTTCTTATATTTTCTATAATTTTCTTTGACGTATTTTAAATACATTCTTTAATGGTTGTAATTTTCTTCAGTTTTAGTTACCTCCAAATTTTTTTATTTTCTATTTATTTTCTTGAATTTTTAATTATTTTCTTTAAATTTCAATCGTATTTTTAGGTTCTACTACATTTTTAACTATTTTCTTAAATTTCAAGTTTTATCACTTCTTTTTTCAATTTTCATTTCCTGGATTTTTCCAATTCTCTTCTTCAAATTCAATTATTTTCTTTAAAGTTTTCTAACTATTTTCTCCAAATTAAAAATATATTCAACTATTGTTTCAACTGTTAAAAAATAATTTATAAAATTTATAAATCATTCTCAATCTTAAAAACATTGAAATTGCCTTGCATTTTAAAATATTTCCATAAATTATAACAGGAACCAATTTGCATTGATTAAAAATTCAATAAATTAATTCAAGCTACAATTTTAAATAAATCGTTTAAAATTTTCAACAATTCCTCTAAAATTTTAATTCCTCTCAATTTGCATTGATTGAAAGTTCAATCATTTAAGCTTCAATTTATAATAAATCGTTTAAAATTTTCAATAATTCTAAAATTGTAATTAATTTTATCAGGGCAAAATTAATTTTAGTATTTTTTAATTAGCGTGGTGATTTTTTAATTATTTCTTTTCTCTTTCAATTAATGTCTTCAAATTCTAATTAATAATTCAAATTTTAATTCAAGCTTCAATTTTTAATAAATCGTTCAAAATTTTCAATAATTCTTCTAAAATTTTAATTCCTCTTAATTTGCATTGATTAAAAATTCAAATTCAATCTTTAATTTTTAATTAATCTTTTAAAGTTTCCTATAATTGTTCTAAAATTGTAATTCCTTTTAATCATGATTTTAATTATTTATTACAATTTTAATTATTTTCATTAATTTTCAATTTTTTCCAAATTATAAATTTATTTTCTGCAAAATTTTAATTCTATGAATTTAATTTTTTCATTTATTTTGTTCTATTTGAATTATTTCTGCTTAAAATTACAATTACCTTCATCAATTTTTCCAATTAGTTTTATCAGGAGTAAATTAATTTTAGTATTTTTTAATTAGCGCAGTATTTTTTTAATTATTTTCTTCCTCTTTCAATTTATTTCTTCAAGTTCTAATTAATAATTCAAATTTTAATTACGCGCTTTAATATTTTCAATTATTATTTTCACGCACATTAAATTTCCTGATTTTTCAATTTAAAAATTTCATTTTTTTTTTAATGTTTAGATAATTGAATTTTTATTCATTTTCTTTAAAAGGTCAATTTTATTTTTTAATTTTAAATTATTTCATTTATTTTTCAATGATTCTCTTTTATTTCAAATAAAATATAATACAATTCTTTTATTATTTTCTTCAATCTTTCCAATTACTTTTATCGATTTTCAATAACGTTATTTAATCTTTCAATTACTTTTTCTAATTTTTAATTATTCTCATCAATGTTCACTTATATTCTCCAGTTTTAAATTAATTTATCGAATACCAAGTATTTTCTTTCACTTTAATAGTTCTTTCTTGGTTTTAATTATTTTCTTAATTTTCAATGATTTTCATCAATTTTTAATTGTATTCTTCAAATTTTTTAATTATATTTGCAAATAATACTTTTCTTTTGTATTCATTAAGTCTTTAATTTTCTGTTTCTTTCGTCATTTTTTAATTACTTGCCTCTAATTGCAAATATTTTTCGCAATTAACTTCATCATTACTCAATTATTTTTTGTATTTTTTAACTAGTGACATTAATTTTTTTTTTATTATCATTATAAAATATTTACTTCAAATTAAAATTATATACTCTTCAATTTTTTAAGTAAATTCTCCAATACGTAATTATTTCTAACTAGCTTCTTTATTTTTAATTATTTTAAATTATTATTATTTTAATTATTTTCTTCTTTTTTCAATTACCATTTTTTCCTTTAAATCTTAATTGTATTTTTCAATTTTTTCATTGATTTTCTTATATTTTCAACTATTTTCCTAATTTTTAATTTTTTTCACTTCTTTTTTCAATTTTTATTTACATCCTAGACTTGTTCTATTCTGTTCTTCAAAATCAATTATTTTCTTTAAAGTTTTCTAAATATTTTCTCGAACTTAAAAGTATATTCAGCTATTGTTTCAACTATTAAACGATAGTTTATAAAATTTATAATTTAATTTCAATCTTGAACATTTTTCCGATAGACTTCTATATTTTGTGTTAGTTAAAAGTTCGTATTTTATTATATGTAAAAAGTTACCTCGAATTCTTTATTAATAATGACTAAATATACAATTTGAGTTTTTTCGGGTTAAATTAAATAAAATTATATAATGGATTAATCAGCATAATTACTATAAGTTGATTAAAATAATTTAATTAACAAACATATATAAAAATGACAAAAAGTCTTACCACAGGTATTATAACCGAATTATTAATTCGAACTGGATGTCCGTCTAACTCTGGATCTTCAGCGAAAAATTCCTCGTATGCTATTTCTGATCCGAATGTCAGTATAAATACGACACCAATCACAGTAAATGCCATATATTGGAAAAAATGCCTATGATTATAATATCCCACGCAATTATTTAACCACGCTAAAGCAATGTTAAGGAGATATGGATTATAAAATTGTAAAACTGTGTTTAAAACAAATTAAAATAAAAAATAAATTACATATTTAAAAACATAAAGATTATTGAAATTAAATATATGTAATAAATATCAAATAAATTGTCTTTAAAATTAGATTAATAAGGATACGACAATGATGATCCATTTTGAGGACACATTTATTACAAACAGAGCAGTGATGTGTTCTGGGTGGTTTTGGTTTTATACATTTTTTACAAATGCTTACAGCCTCTGGAATTAAACCACCTTGAGGAGGATATCCTGCCTTAACTTTTACTCCCATATAATAATGGAAACAAACATTTATTAATAACCAATTTCCCACTATGAGAAGAAAAACTGTAGACGTCGGGCTTTTATTCCACCAATAAGGCAACCCAATCCAATATGCAATAAATACTATAAATACCTTTAAAAAACTCACTATTGTTACAAATACCTGCAAATAAAAAAGGATTATTTAGAATAATTTTTAGAAATTAATCTTTTAATTATTGATTAAAAATTTGATAATTTTGAACCTTAGATTGTTAAAAATGTGGAAAAGATGATAAATGAATCAAGTAACTAAAAGAGGTGAAAAATTAACAAAATAAGTGAAATTAATAAATAAAATGTATGATTTCTATTTATTTTTATCTTATTTATTATTTCCCCTATTTCTTTTTTTTTTTGTATTTTTACTGTAAAAAGACCTACATTTAAAAAAATATATAAAATATTTCTACTTACTGGACCAAGAGAAGATGTAAAATTTTCTACAAACCAAAAAATAGGCTCGAGAAAAATATCACAAACGTAACTCCAACTTAAAAAATCATTATAAAAAAGAGATTTGATAATGATCAGAAGACGTCTATATTGCTGCTCAACATTGAACCTAAATTAAAAACAGAAAATTTATAGTACCAGGATATTAATACATTTTTATTTATGTTTAAAATAATTACCACTGGAAGCGAGATGCCCTTCTCAAAAACCACTTAATTCTTGACATTTTTGAATTAAATAACCGAAAACTCTGGTTTCGGTAATATACGGTCATGTCAATAAAAAAAATTGTGCGTTAATCATGAATCCGTATTGCATATTTGTAAGTATGGAAAAAAGTTATTGTTCTTAAAATTCAATGAAAAAGATAAGAAGCAAAAGTTAACCTCAAATACCATTTTGTTTTATTTAGAATTCCTACAAATAAGTTTATTTTCCTATAAACTGGACATGTTTGTTTAAAGTTTTCACTAAAAAAATGTCGTTTTCATTCAATTAAAACGGTATTTTGTATATTCTAGGAAGAAATGTCAAAACAAAAAAAATATTTGACAACATACATACACATGACTCACAACAAGTGTATGCGTGTTACAACTTTAGTCAAAAAACTTTCTATTTACTTTTTGAATTCAATTTTCAAAGAAAAATTTCTCAATTAATATACATTTTTAGATTCATAATAAATTTGTCTTCTTTAGTAATTTAAATTTATAATTATCTGACATAAAATATTTGTTTTATTTAAATATTTCTAAAATTTAGTCTGACTTGTATTTCATTTTTGTATTCGACGCGCGAAAATTCGAAAAAGAAATTTATATATTTTTTTACATTTTTCAGTAAATTTACTATTTTAAGCTGGTTTTTAAATGAGAAATAGTAATTAGTTGTAAAAAAATATGGAGTTTATAAAGAATAAATTATAAAAAAGCAATAACAAATTTTAAATATAAACTGAAAATAAGTTCTAAAATGTTTTTAAAAAATAGTAATAAATTAACACAAGTTCACTGTGTAATAATATAATTTAATCAATATATCATATAATATATATTTATGTATATATATAATTACAATGTCATATTATTATAATACTCGAGGTACAGGAAAATCACACAAGGTTCCAGCGTTTTATTTTGTTCGATGAAGATTCATTTTTCTATTTATCTAATTTTTCATCTTCTGTCAATTTTGATAATTACTTTCTATTAATGTTTTAAAAAAAACTGAAGGTACTTTTATTTAGAATTTTAACCCAATATACAGAAGTTTCAATTTTAAATGTTAAATTAATATTTGAGATTGAATAAAAGAAAAACAAAAATTAATTATAAACTGGTTAATAAAATGTGTAAAATAAATTATTTATTTTTTCTTAAAATTAATTTTATTCTCATTAATTTAACCAATAGGTATTTTTGTAACTGAATAAAATTTTCCCCTTCAGTTTTTTTTAAACATTGTCACATTTGATAAATTGTTCCAACATCAGGTATTTTTATAACATTTTTCTAAAACTTTTGATACTGTCAACTTGATTCTAGATCAACTTTCTTAAAACGTCTTTGAACAAAAAATAGATAACATTTTCAAGCAGAGAAAAGTCATTATTTGGATTTTTACCAAATGTTTAAAATATCAAATATTAATTTTTTTTTCTTTTTAAATTACTTAAAATTTAATTTATTCATTTAACTTTTAAATTGATGATTATATCAATCAACAATATTTTCTTCTCATAAAATATTTTGCTCTATCATAAATACTTGTATTAAACAATGATTAATTAATTATTAAATTAACTTAATTATATAACAATAAGTAACGATTACTACTAAGTAATTAAGTTCGATTTTTTACAGTTTTCAGATTTAAATAATGTTCTTAATACTGAGATATTAAATATTCATTAAAATAATATATTAATTTAATATGAAAATAAATATATAATACTTAATAAATACTTCAGTTAAATTAATCTACGGTTTATAATCTCAAAAGTCAAAAAGAAAGGAACAAGTATTGTCAATAATTTCTGAATTTTTGGAATATTTGGCAAAACTCGTAAGATATTTGTTTTTACTTCCGGCCAGCGATGTAGTAATAAAAAAATTTAATTTCTCCGGCTATTATTTTATTGGAATTTACCAGTTGCTTCTTTCAACTTAAAAAGTGCAACAGCAAAATAACTTGGCGCTGCCAAGTCTTCAAAGATTTACCCTGTTTTAACTACATCACTGACTCTATTTTTTATATCCTTCTGGAAAATATTGTTTAACTTTGTTCTATATTCAAAGATATCTTTGATATAATCTATTTTTTTCATATAAAGACAACAATCGCGTTGAACTCTTTTTTTTTTAGAAATTAGACTGTATCGCACAGCGAAAAGCATTTGAAAGACTTGGGTGGGTAAAAGGTACGTACATATTTACAAAAAGGCGTAAAAAAATACTTTACGAATTCATTTGCGTTTTTATGAATTCTATTTAATTTAAAATAAGAAAGTATGAATTGAAAAGTAATGTGAATGTAAAAAATAATTAAACTATTAAAAAGTAAAATCCACTTATTGCAAAGAATAATTAAAAGTTATTTATTAAAAGGTAAAATAAAATTGTCAAGAAAAAAAATTACAATTTCAATTGTTTTAGTCTTTCTTTTTGTTTAGAACTTTCTGTATATAGATTAACAATAAATATCAATTTATATAATTCTACAATTTTTTTGTCATTTAAATTAATAAAGATTTCAAAATATTAACAAACGCTACTTTAAAAAATCTCTTTAAGGTTTCTTTTAATTAAAAAAACAGTTATGTACCTTTTTAAATATTAGAAAACATATTTATCAAGATTACGATTTTCATTTGGATATAATATAGATATACGTTTTTAAAAATTTCTTTTAGACTCGTTCGATTTTTAATTTTATCGAATCCTCGTTACACGAGGATATATATTTTATGTATTATTTTTTTTTAATTTAGTAGTATAGAATCGGAAAGAGAAGAATAGAAGAACGCGAAATTTGTGAATTTAGTAACAATGATGTTAAGAATTGGAAAAAAATTTTTGCGTACTCGTAAACAATCTTTTAACGCCTTATTTATAGTTTACTCTTAAGGAAGATGGAACTTGGGATGCGTTTGTAATGCATTAGATTGAATAAAGATCTCATAAGACTGTGTCAAGAGTGTTCAAGCTCTGGAGCAGATGTTCATCTTTAGAACACCACTGGACCAATTCTTCGATCGTCACAACTCCGTCTTTATTTGCATCCATTTGCTGAAATCAAGACAGAATCGATTTTAAGTAAAAAAGAAGAAAATAATTCATTATTATAAAGCAAACAATCGAAAAAAAAAATTAATTTTACAAGTGAATTAATTTACTCTCGTGTATTTTAAATAAAAAAAAAAATCTAAATTTGAAAAGCGTTTTGGTGGAACCAAATATTGAAAGACAAACAAAATGTACATAAAGTTGTACAATTTTCAGAAAAAATTAGGTTCAGCTGAAATTTGTTGTTAAGTAATAATTATTTTAAATTTTATGCTTTTTCTTTAAATCTAGTTAAAATCTGTGATTTTAAATCTTAATTTTAAAAAGAATAGTTTAAAAAATTAAATAATAGATATTAAATTTAAACAAAATAGTTGAAAAATTATCGGAATAACTGTTGGAAATAATTGCAAATTTAACAACTGGATTGAAAATCGAAAAAAATAATTGAAATTGAAGAAAATAATAAAAAATTGAGGAAATAAATTAAAAATTTAAGTAACTTTTGAAAAAATAATTGAAAATTGAAAAAAATGATGAAAATAATTAATAATTGAAAACAAAATTCAAAAAATGTCTAGATTAATACACAACCGAACAAAATAATTTAAAAGATCAAAGAATAATTATAAAATTTTAAGATAATAATTGAAAATTGAAAAAGTTGTAGGAATTAATTGAAAACAGCGGAAAATAATTAATGATTGAAGGAAATAGTTGAAAAATTACGAGAATAATGGAAAAATTGAAAACAAAATTAGAAAAATGACTAGATTAATAGACAACCTCAAATAAAAATATTATTGACATAAATTTTACCAAATTATGAAAGTCCCAGTTGTGCATTTTTCAGAAAAAATTAGGTTGAGCTAAAATTTTTTGTTAAATAATAATTATTTAACGTTTTATGTTTTTTTCTATAAATCTAGTTGAAATCTGTGATTTTCATCCAATTTTAACAAATAATAGCTCATTTTTCTCAATGAAATGTTCACCACAATTTTATTTATCGGGTTTTGTTAAAGAATGTTTTGTTTAAAAGTTATTAGACAAATAAAATTTGTTTTTTACATATTGTTTAAACAAAATAACATTTAACAAAATCCTAACAAATAAAATTACAGAAAATGTTTTAACGAGAAAAATGAGCTATTGTTTGTCAGAATTGGATGAAAATTACATATCTCCACTAGTTTAAAAAAAAACATAAAATGTTAAATAATTATTTACTATTTGACAACAAATTTTAGCTCAACCTAATTTTTTCTAAAAAATGTAGAATTGGATCTTTCAAAATTTGGAAAATTTTGATCCAAATTTTGAATTGATTAAAATGTTAAAAGCAAAAATATTTACACTCCCACCAAAACGCTTTTTAAAATTTAGAAAATTTTTTTATTTAAAATATATACGAAAATATTTTTTTCCGATTGTTTAGAAATTATAAAATTTTGAAGTTTGAGAATTTTTTAATTAGATTGAACAAATTATTATTAAATAAATATATTCATGTAAAAATTTACGTGGAATATTCGATCGACGTGTTCACGTGCTGCTACTTGAGGTTCAGCAATTTGGGGTTGAGTGTAACGACCAAGCATCTCATAAATGGATTCAACAACGTCCAACATCTCTTCTTTGCTAATTAATCCATCGCCGTCCAAGTCGTAAAGTCCAAAAACCCACTGAAGTTTCTCTTCAACTGATCCTCGAGAAACTTTCGATAGAATTGCTAAAAATTCCTGTAAATTCACAAAAATAAAATTATTTTTTCGTGAAATTTATTTGTCGTAAAATGTATAATAAATATAGTAACTATAAATTAATCTATAAATATTGTCTGACAATTAAATCCGTGGATTTTTATTGGACATTTATTATTATGGCTTTTTATATTATTAAACTATAAAAATAAATTTAACTCTCCCACGACTTTGTTTATGACACAATAAATTTAAAAAATTGACATTCGTAGATTTAGTTTTTGCAATGAGTAAAAATTGAATATTTTAGTCGGAAGATAATTTTAAAAATTAACAAAAAAAATTTTATATTTCGTTATATTTTACGGTTAAAAATATATTTAATGTGAATTTGCAGAATATTTTTTTAATCTTTAAATTTTAATTTACAATGAAGTATTTTTATTAAAATAATAATATAACTCATATTATAACTATTTTAATATAACTATTTTTTAAGTTATAAAAATACTAATGGAAATTCATTTATTTTGCTTTTTATAGAACATTGCAAAATTTGTGTTTCTCACCTCAAAACTAATTTTTCCGGACTGTTTCCTTTTCATTGTGTTGAAAACGTAATGAGCGTACTGGCTTGCATCTGAAATAAAAATGAGTATTTTAAAAGCGAAAATAAAATTAAAAGTTAAATTAGCAAATGAACGGAAAAGACGATTTATATTAAATATCTAAATTAAAAAGTTTTTCAATTGAATTTTAGTAACAAGGTTAAATTATATTGGATAGTTGTCTTTAATTTGCAAATATTCTAAATATTCTAAATGACTAAAGTTTTTTAGAATATTTTCCAAATAACAAAAAGAATTCATTTTAACAAATGTCAAATTTAAAGATTTTTTTCATGTAACTATTTTTCAATTTATTTAAAAAAAGAGAAAAGAGACGATATTTTCTTTAAAGCAATTTGTTTTATTTTCAGTGACCTCTGTATATTATTAGAAAATTTTTATTATTTTAAGTTACGTTAACAATCGTTAGTTATTTTATCAGTATTTTTCTTAATTTGTTATTATTTTCTATTTTCTATTTCTCTTTTATCTTTTTCCATAGATTTTTGATATTTCAATTTTCTTCTACCTATTTTTAAAATTTATCTACACTTTTTGGTATTTTGTGTTATTTTTTGAAAATTGTGTTCTTTTCATTTTTTATCAAGCCCTTATATTTAAAGTTCAATTTTGAATATTTATGGGCAACATTCATTTATTTATTTATTTTTTCTGCTCTTGAATTATGTCTTCAGGACTGTTAATTTTTTTTTAATTTTCACATGTTTTCTACAATTGAAAAATTCTACAAGCATTTTTATTTTTACTTTATTTTTTAGATTTTTACTTCAGTTGATTTTCGATATTTTATATTTTTTTCTAGTTATTTTTAGAATTATTTATCTGCACTTTTTGGTATTTTCTTTCAATTTTGGAAAAATTTCTTCTTTTAATTATTTTATCAAACTCAATTCAAAATTGTAGTTTTTTTTAGTACGAAAATCTGAAATCAAACACAATGGTTTAAAAAAAAAAAATAATTAATCTTCGGCTTGTTTTTCCTGTTCTTGAATTTTTGCAGAATTTTTTTTAAAACTTTCATTTTCTCTTTCAATTTAAAATCAAGTTTTGCTGCTTTTTTTACGTTTTTTAAATTTTATTAATTTTTAAGTGATATTTTAAAATTTTCAATTTTTTTTCTAAATATTTTTGTAGTTTTTCACATTTTTAATATCTTTTCGATTGGTTATATTTAATTTGTTTTTAACGTGCATTTTCTTCAAATTTTCTTTTTCCTTTCCCTTTTTTTTTTTTTAATTTAATTTGGTTTCAGTTATAAGTTTTATTTTTCTATTAATTTTTTATTTAAAATTTATTTATTTTATTTTTATTTCTATTTCAAACATTTATATTAAAAATATTTGCTTCCTCATAGAGTAAACAATAAGGTAATTTCTTAAAAATTTGAAAATTGGAATTTATTCTTTTAAATTTTTACAAAATATAAACTTTATACAGGTCAATCGATTTGTTTTGAAGCAAGTAGGATGAGTTTTTTATATATCATGTTAAATTACAGGTAAAATAATTTTTTTTTTTTAAACTAATTTTTAAATCAAAATTTAATAAATTGTTTTTCCATTTATTGATCTTTACTTTATTCTTCTAATTAACAATTTTACATTATTTTCTTTAGTTTTTATAATTTTTCAATTCTTGATTATTTCTTTCACTTTTGATCATTTTTCTACAAATTCTATAATGAATTAAATTTTTTATATTTTATACTTTATATTTTGTACTCAATTTCTTTAATTTTACGTATCTAATTTTCTTAAAATTTAAAAATACATTTTTAATTGTCTCACGCTTGTATTTTCCTCAATTTTTGTTTCTCATATTTTCTACAATTTTTAGATATTTTTCTAATTTTTCAAGTCTTAATTTCGTCAACTTTCGTTCTTTTTATCTGTCCAGTTATTTTTACTAAAAACTTTTAAGCCTCGACATCAATTATCTCTGAATTTTATTTTCTATTTTTGGAATCTTTTACCACTTTTATTATTTTGAATTAAAATCTAATTTTTCACAGAATTTGATTTAGGGTATTTTTTTACTAATTACCTGAATGCAAATAGATTAATTCCTAAATTAAATTTAACTAAAAATATCAAAATTTAAATTGTATCAAAATAATACACTTATTTCTGTGTCAAAATTTCGTACTCAATTTTCTATTGAAAATTTCTTTTCCTAGAAAAATATAATCTCACCTCCCTGAGGAAAAAACTGGGAGAATATTTTCTTGAAAGCTTCTTCGTCGACGAGTCCAGTTGGGCACTCCTGCTTGAATCCTCTGTAAATCAGCTGGATCTCCTTCCTGGTGAACCTCGTGGTGGCAGCCAGGGTGGCCAGTTCTTCCGGTCTGTGGCGTCCCCCAAGTGTTAAGGCCCCCCCAGAACCCCCTAAAACGCCCCCGAGTTCTTCAAGTTCAGCCTCTGCAAGATTCAATGCCCTTATCTCCTACGACTGTATTACTCGTTCGAGATGCTCTTTTTCTCAGGTAACCAGTCTAGACGTGCACGTGGATGCCAAAATTTAACTAAACTCATTTTAATCCTCAAGACTCAACTTTAATAAATGAGAACAAACTCGAGAATGCAGACAGAGTTGAAGCTTGCCAGAAGGAGGTATTCTTACGTTATTTCTAAATTCAGTTAAATTGTTCTGAAATTGTAAAATCACTTGAAAATTATCAAATCAGGGTCAATCCATGTTATTTAAAGTCGTATATTGATAAACATTTTAAAACTATATTCTTTAAGGAGGAATTAGACATCAGACAAATTTGTTAAATTTAAGAAAAAAATATATATGTTAATAAAGAATTTTTATTTTTACAAAAAAATTACAAATACCTTTAAATCTCCTAATTATTATAAACTTTAACTGAAAATAAGTTGCCTTAAATGGGAAAAACATTCTTATATAAATAATTTCGTATAGTTTTTCTATTTGTTTTATAATTAACTCTAGGGGTTAGGTGCGAAATTGCGTTTGTTTAATTTTCTCGAAATAACAAAATGTGGATTTATCAATTTTTGAAAAAGTGCTCCTCATTTTCAATTTTAGAAAACTGTATCTAAGTTTTAAAAGCTTTTTGATGGAAGGGTAAACAATTTTGATCAATTTAAAGTCGCATTCGAATTAAAAGTTATAATTATTTAATTTTCTGTTTATATAAACTAACCTAAAATTTGACAATCGTTGGCAATAAACAGGAAATTTTTTCTTTTTATTGAAATGCAACTTTGAGTTGATCAGAATATTAAAAATAAAATTGTTTACCTCTTCACAAAGACGCTTTTCAAATTTAAATACGTTTTTTATTTAAAATATTCGAAAATATGAAGTTAGAGTAACTTTTTATTTCAATTGTTCGTCTGACTCCTTCTTAAATAATTTCTTTTTTATACAATTTTCTATTAAATTCTTCATTTTCTAGATTCCTAGATTTTTATAATCTTTTATCGTTTAAAATTATTTTCTTGATCTCAATTAGTGTTACTTTATCTACATTTTTCTTCCTTTAATAATACTTTTCTCAATTTGTTACTATTTACTATTTATTTTTTCATCTTTTTCTAAATTAGTATAAAATAATTACCAAAACAGTAGAGGCGCGGAAACCAAAAATAAAATAATTTGACCCTTCAAAATTAAACTTTTAAACCGTTCATCTATAATTTATTAATTCAGAAATAATTATGATAAAGAAGATAAAAATTATTTCTAGATGATATTCTAAGAAAAAGTAATTAAATAATTTTCGTAGATATTTGCGATAAAAATGTACTATTAAAAATTAGAATTTAGAATTAGAAATTGAAATTGAAAAAGTTTTGGATTTTTAAAAATTAGTTTTTATTCGATAACGAACTTTTTTTTTAATTTTGTTTATTTCATAGAAAAATTTGTAATTCAAAAACTAAATCAGAGTGTCCATAGCGACGTTTGAAAAAAAGTCGAGATCTTTTCAAGGTTTCCAAAGTCGAAAATAAATTATATCTTAATTTAATATTGAAACAATAACTGAATATATTTTTAAACTGAAGAAAAGATTTAGAAAATTCAAAGAAAATAATTGAAATTGAAGAAAAAAAAATTAAAAAATAAATGAAAATTCAAAAAAGATTAAAAAATATTTGAAAATAATTTCTAATTGAAGAAAGTAATTGAACCATAACGCAAATAATTGCAAATTAAGAAAATATGTTAAAACTAAAATATAATTGAAATTAAAAGAAAAATAATTGAAAATTCAAAAAAGTGAATAACAATAATTAAAAAAAACGATATCAACAAAAAATATTCCAACAATTTTAGAAAATAATTGAAAATTGAAGAAAATCATTTTGAAAACTGAAAAGAATTCTTTAAAAAGATAAAAAATAAAAATGACATTTCAAGATAATAAATAAAATTTAATAAAATAACGGGAACAAAAAAATATTGAAAAAGTATCATTGAAATTTTGGAGAAGACAAAAAATTGAAGAAATTAATTAAGGAAAGAAGAAATTAATACGATAATTTTTTGAAATAAAAGAAAACAGTTAACAATTAAAAAATAATTAGAAAAAGAACATAATTTTCAAATGACTAAACTCTTAAAAAAACTAAAAAAAATTATGCATTGAAGAAGATAATTGAAAGATTAAAAAATATATAATTGTAATTTGAAGGAAATATTTAAAATTTAAAAATAAAAAATTTTAAAGTGAGGAACAAAATAAAAAAGAAATTTGTATAAAAAATTCAAAAATAAATTTGAAATTTAAGAAATTAATCAAAAAGAAAAAGAATTAAATTCTTCAGTTCAATTATTTTAGTCAATAACGAAAATAATTAAAAACTGAAGAAAATCGTTTTGAAAACCGAAGAGAATCCAGAAAAAGTTAGAAGTTAGAAAGAACATTACAAGAAAATAAATAAAATAACTGGGACAAGAAAATATAGAAAAAGTGTATAATTGAAATTTGGAGAAGACAAAAAATTGAAGAAATTAATTGAGGAAAAACGAAATTAGTATAAAATAATATTTTTAGACATAAAAGAAAGCATTTAACACTTGAAAAAACAAATCGAAAAAGAACAAAATTTTCAAATGACTAAACTATTAAAAAATACAAAAAAATTGAAAAATTGAAAAATATATTTAAAGTTTTAGAAAATAAAAATTTTAAAATGCCGAAAATAAATTAAGAAGCTTATATTTAAATTAAAAAAAAAAAAATTTGTAAAAAAAATTCAAAAAATTGACAAATTTAATTGAAATTTGAGATATAAATAAAAAAGAGTAAGAATGAAATTCTTTAATTAAATTATTATAGTCAATAACGAAAATAATTAAAAAATGTTGAACATAGCTTAAAACTGTAAAACGTAATAGAAAATTGAAGACAATCATTAAAAACTTAAGTTAATAATTAAAAAAAAATGAATTTAATACTTAAAAAAAAAAAATTATTAAAATAATTCCAACAAAAATATATATATATAATAAATTGAAATTTACCTAGAAATAAATAAAAATTTTAAAAATTCATTGAAAAATTTTAAGGATACCTACAATTGAAAATTTAAGAACATTATTGGATTTTTAGAAATCAATTTATAATTAAATAAACATTGTCGAAACTCATTTAAAGATGAGGAGAAGAGAAGCATAAAAATGTTCTAAAGCAAATTTGTCAGAATAATGATTTGATAGAATTTTTTTTGGGTAGAATCTTAATTTTACAGAATATCAACATGAAAAAATATTGATTTTGCAGAAAATCAAATTTAGAGAATATTAATATTACAGAATCGATATTTAGTCGAAAATTAATTTTACCGAAAGTCATTTTGACCGAATCTCAATTTGTGCGAATTGGATTTTGATAGAATATTAATCTTACAGAATATGAATTTTGCAGATTCAAAATTTTGCAGAATGCTGGTTTTATAGAATATAAATTCTACAAAATAATAATTTGTCCAAAAATCAATTTTGCAGAAAATCAAGTGTATAAAATATTAATTTTGCAGAATCGCTATTTGATCGAAAATTAATTTTACCAAAAGTCATTTTGATCAAAACTCAATTTAGGTAAGCGAATTGGATTTTGATAGAATATTAATCTTGCAGAATATTAATTTTGCAGATTCAAAATTTTGCAGAATGCTAGTTTTATAGAATATAAATTCTACAAAATAATAATTTGTCCAAAAATCAATTTTGCAGAAAATCAAATGTATAGAATATTAATTTTGCAGAATCGCTATTTGATCGAAAAAATTAATTTCACCAAAAGTCATTTTCATCGAAACTCAATTTGTGTTAATTCTGTACATTTGATTTTCTGCAAAATTTATTTTCGACCAAATTATTATTCTGTAGAATTTATATTCTATAAAATTAGCATTCTGCAAAATTTTGATTCTGCAAAATCGATATTCTTTCATGTTGATATTCTGTAAAATTAAGATTCTACCAAAAAAAAAATCTATAAATCATTATTCTAACAAATTTGCTTTAGAATATTTTAACCTTCTCGTAATTGATAAAAAAATTTTAATCATCCAAGTAACTTTTGTTCACGTAATAAAACAGTTTTTAATCAACAATAATTGAATTTTATTCCTTGGAAAAAAAAAGTTTCTTTCAATTATCCAAACGATGTTCTATTAAAATAACAAATTTTTTTTTTATAGATGAAAAAATACGTTCCTGGAAATTTAAAAATAGCGTAGAATCCCCCAGGAAGTTCATTTGATGCTTTATCAAATATCTGATAAATGTCTGACATTATCAAATATGATGGGCATCAAAATATTGATTATCTGGTTGGCTGAAAAGGATCAAATGCTACGAAATAACTCGGTGCGGAAGAGATGACATTCAAAGAAGAGAACGGAGACTTTTGATAGAGAGAAGTATACTTTAGTATAGTCATCAATCAATTAATTTCATTCTCATGTCAATAATGCATTTCAGGTGAATGGGTCTAGAGTAGCAGGTTGATGAGTATTTTTAGAAAACGTGCGCTAATTTTTAGTGCGAAGGGAAAGGACGTACATTTTCAAACATTATATCAAGTTCTAAAAGTGCGATGAAGAGAAAGAGAGACAGAGAAATATATGAACAGAGACGAGATTTTAGTTGAAACTTAAACAAAACAAAAAGTTACAAATTTCGGATAAATTAAATTTTTTATTTTAAATCTAAAATTTCAGAATAAAATTTTTAATAGATTATTAATTAACATTCCCAACAATTCGAAATTTAGTTATTAATCATTATAAAAATCTGAATAAACAGAGATAAAAATTGAATCTCGTCAAGAATTTAGAAAGAAGGTCAAGAAATTGTGGGGAATATAAATGATTGGAAGTCAAGGGAAATTAATGGACTTATCCATTGATGTCTGGAGCAAATCAACTATAATATATCAGACGAGTTAAGAACTTGAAACGATCGAATGAGGGGATGAAATAATCAAAATTGTTTTCTGAGCAAGTGATTTGAAAAATTTCTCGTAAAGCAGTTGGGTTTGGATCAATGAGAAGAAAAGAAACTGAGCCAGTGGTTACAAATTATTGTACGCGTGTGCGAGGAAGAAAGAAGAATAGGCATCCGAAGCTTTTGCAGCAGCTCCGATCCCGGGCATCCGGGGTCACCATAGCAACCAGAGACCTCCTTTCCAGTTGTACCTATACCCCACTTTATCCAATCTAACGACATCCCTAAAACCTACCCTAAAGACTCATAATTTGCTCACAGAAGTAAATTATTTCCTCTGCATTTGCACCTTTTCTTCAAACTGGATTTCACGCGGATTCTGAAATTTGTATCATCTTCTTCTCGTTCTTGATCCAGGAGACAAACACCTCAACGTTTATATATATATATATATATATATATATATATACTATATATATAATTTCCAAACAATCAGGACGATTTTGCTAAAACAGGGTTGCCACAAATATTTTATTATAATTTTCCCTGACTTTTCAGGGAAACAAGTTTTATTTATGAATAACATTTTAGAATTGGAAAAAGAAATTGAAGATAATATAATTGAAATTTTAAAAATTGCATATTTGAAAATATGTAGTTGGACTTCAAATACTGGAAAAAATTAAAATAATTACAAATTTTGCAAATTCATTGAAAAATAATGAAAACAATTAAAAATTGGGTAAAATAATTTAAAAATCACAGAAATCTTCTCAAATTGAAGAAACTAATTTAAAGTTGAGAAAAATACTTGATAATATTATAAATTATTTGAAGAAATAAGAGTAATTAAAATAGGGGGGAATTAATTGGAAATGTTAGAGATGAATAATTGAAAAAAAATGAAAATAATTAAAAGTTTGGGAAAATAATTGAAAAATATATTAATAATAGAAAATTAAATTTCATAATGTAAATTTGACAAAAATAATTGAAAAAATTACAAAATATCTATGAAATAGAAGAAAATAATTGAGTTTTCAATAAAATTATTGAAAATCTCAGAAATTAATGAAAAAGAATTCCAGAATATATATTGAATAATAGAAATAAATTGAAATTTTGTATCACAATTTTGGAAATTATGATAAATAATGAAAAAAATAAAAATTCGAAAATTTGGAGAAAATGTTTTCACTACCGATAAAATGGGAAAATAATTGGAACTGAATAAAATTAATTAAAAGTTGAAGAAAATAATATTGCACAAGAAAAAAATTAATGAAAAATAATTTAAAAGTAATTAAAGTTTGAGAAAAATAATTGAAAAAATTACAAAAATCATTTAAAAAACAAAAAATAATTGAAAAATGATCTTAAAATTAGAAGCAATAGGCAACTGAAATTTTAGAAAATTAATCGAAAAATAATAAAAACGTTGAAAAATTGGAATAAATACTTGCAAAATGAAATCCTTGAATAATTATTAAAAATTGAAGAAAGCAATTCAAAGTTGATGTAATTTATTAAAAATTCAAATTTGAGAAAATGAATTGAAGTATAATGAAAACAATTAAAAATTTAGACAAATAATTTTAAGATGATATACATAATTTGAAAACGAAGAAAATAATTTTAATTTAAAAAAAATAATTGGAAAAAATACAAAATATATTTGAAGTGCAGTGGAAGAAAATAATTGCATTATAATGAAAATAATGGTAAATTGAAAAAAAAGATAATTGAAATTTTCGTAAAGTAAATTTAAGACTTTACGAAGAAATTGAAAAATGATGAAAATAATTGAAAATTGAAGTTAATAATTGAAAAGTAATGAAAATGTTAAAAATTTTAGTCGGAATCATAATAGAAAAGAATTGTTAAAAATTGAAGAAATTGTGAAATATAATTATTTTTCAGATTGCAAACATTGTTTATTTTTAGTATGTTTAAAATATGACTTCCAAAAATTTACTTAGTAAATTTCTCTACTTAGTAAATTTCAGAAAAATATAATTTTTTATCTTTTTTAGAGATTCTTTGCATTTTTCCAGTATTTTTTATGAAAATCCCTGACTTTTCCCTGAATTCCCTGACCTGTGGCAACCCTGTAAAAAGATCCGAATTTTCTATAGCTGCTAGAAATTAACTCAATTAGCAATTATCTAAAACAAAAATATAAAAAGGTTTATAAAACAGAAAATAGAAATTATAAAAGAAAGTAGATAAAATGTAAATAAAATAAACGAGGATTTAATTAAAGTACAAATTAAAAAGGGGAAAAAGAAAATACAAGTAAAAGGAAAAATATAAGTGGAAATAAAATAAAAGTAAAATTAAAATACAAATTTGAAAAAGTCAAATGAATAACAAATAGTAAAAGTAAGATTAATAATTACAAATTTAAAAAAATGTTTGATAAAATTAAATTACGAAAAAATGTTTTAATTTTTTTTTACTACCTATATTTATTTGAAAATCTTATTAATTTTCTTTCGAAAGTTTGTGTTTGTTAGCAAAAAGTATTTTCAGAACGTGTTATTTAAAACTGAATACAAAAATAATTTATAAACGTTTTTAAATTTGAGAATATACTTTAAATGCTTAAAATAGTTAATGCGTATAATAAAAAGGTTTATGATTTTGAAATTGTGTCACAATAAAATCTCAATATTATCGAAAAGAAAGAGATAAATTTTAAATCATAAAAAGGTTATTTTTAAATAATCCTCAATTAATCAAAATATTTTTGAACTGTTGTAAAATACAAAATAAAAAGAACCAAATAAAACAAAAATGATAATATAAAAAGCAATAAAAAAAAAATATAATAAATAAAAATGAAGACAAAAAAATATAATATATATAATAAATTAATACATTAAATAATAAAAATAGTTAATACAAAAATTATTTTAAAAAATTTAAAAATAACAGTAAAAGAATATACGAAAAAATTACTTCTAAAGACACTATACAAAAAAAATTTAAAAAAGAATCAAAAAACTGAAAATACAGTAAAAAGTAACTTTTTTGAAATTTTAAAAATGTTTATAAGCAAAGACAACAATTCAATTCAAGAAAAAATAACTTTATCATTATTAAATATTTTTTCTATCTTAAATTGATTAAAATTTTTAAATTTAAAAATATTCAAATAATTTTAATTTCATTAACAAATAAATCTATAATTTCTTCTATAATTTTCAACAGGTTTCAATACACAAGTGTTATCTTTAAATTTTATAATATTGTTCTTTAATTTCTTTAAATTATTTTGTTCAGTTGTCAATTATTCTCGACACATTTCGAATTTTTCTTTCAATATTGTCAATTAATTTTAGTCATTTTGTAATTTTTATTTTAATTATCAACTATTTTTTTAAAATTTAAATTTAATTCTTTAATCTTCCATTTATTTCTTTAATTTTTAATTATTTTCTGTAATTTTCAATCGTATTCTTCATTTTTCAATTATTTTATTTAAAATTCAATAATTACCGCAATTTCTCAATTATCAAATATTTTCTTGAAATTTCAATACAATTCTTCAATTTCCAATTGATTTCTTCAACTTTCATTTATTTTTTTTACAATTTTTCTAAAAATTTCATCAGTTTTACATTTTAATTTATACTTATTTTAATCAAACTTTTAATCAATAAATTACTATACCATTCAATCAAAACTTTCTTTGATGCAAATAACAACTAATTCAAATTGTTATTGGTTAAAGCTTTAATTTTTTAAATTTTAATTAATAATTATAATTATTTTATTTAATATTTAATTATTTTAGTCATTTTGTAATTTTTCTTTCAATAATCAACTATTTTTGTAAAATTTCAATTGAATTCTTTAATCTTCAATTTAAATCTTTAATTTTTAATTGTTTCCTTCAAATTTCAATTATTTTTTTGTCAATTTTCAATTACAATCTTTGTTTTACAATTATTTTATTTAATATTCAATAATTATCACATTTTTACAATTATTAATTATTTTCTTGAAATTTCAATACAATTCTTTAATTTCCAATTGATTTATTTAATTCTTATTTATTTTCTACAATTTTTTCCATAATTTTCATCAGTATTCAATTGAAAAATTTTATTTACTTCAGTTTTATGATTATTTATTAATTAAAAAAAAATTTTTTTGATCAAATGCCGAGTATTACCATTTTTCGAATTTTTTTTCAATTGTTAATTATTTTTTTTTTTAGTTAATTATTTTCGACAATATTGAATTAATTAAAAGAAAGATACAATATGACGAAAATAATTATTTTCTTGAAATTTCCATTCAATTCTTTAATTTCCAATTGATATCTACAATTCTTATTTATTTTTTACAATTTTCTGAATAATTTTCATCAGTTTTCAATTAAAAATTTTTATTTACTTCAGTTTTATGATTATTCATTAATTTAAAAAAAAAAGTTTGATCAAATGCCGAGTATTACCATTTTTCAAAATTTTTTTTCAATTGTTATTTATTTTCGTCAAAATTTAATTATTTTCATCATATTGTATTTTTCTTTTAATTACCAATTATTTTCTTGAAATTTCCATTCAACTCTTTAATTTCCAATTTATTTCTTCAATTTTTTAAATTATTTTCTTAAATTCTCAAATATTTTTGTTAAATTTCAATTATTTTTAACGATTTTCAATTAATTCTCCAATATTCAATAATTCTCGTATATTTTCAACTATTTTTTTGACTCATAAAAATTGTTTTAAAATTGCAATATAATTATTCAATTCTAGAACTATTCTCTTCAATTCCAAGTTATTTTCTTCAAATTTAAATTCTATACTTTTAAATTTTTAATTATTTTCTTTAAAATTAAAAAATTATCGACTTATTTCTCTTATTTTTTTCGATTATATTTAAGTTTCTTTAATTTTAAATACAATTGTTCAATTAATTTCTATGACTTTTAATTCCATTCTTCAATTTTTATTTTCATTTTTCAGTTTTCAATCGTTAATTCTCGGCCTTTTCAATTACTTTTTTCCAATTTTTCATTATATTCCATAAATTTCAATTGCATTCTTTATTTTTAATTGCTTTTTTCAATTTTCAATCCATTTGTTAAATGTGCAATTAATTCCAACAATTATTCCTATAATTTTCTTAATTTTTCAATTTACAATTATTTACTTTAAATTTAATATTTCTTGTTCAATTTTTACAATTATTTTTTCGGTTGTCCCTTAATTTAATCATTTTTCGAATTTTATTTTCAATTGACAATTATTTTCGTAATTTTTCACATATTTTCTTTAATTTTTCAACTATTCTCATTATTTTTCATCTATTTCCTCCAATTATTAATTATTTTTCACAATTTTCAATTATTTCTTACAATATTTTCATTTTTTAATTTTTATCTTAAAATTTTATAATTATTCTTAGTTTTTTTAATTTATATTGTTCGGTTGTGTATTAATCAAGCCATTTTTTGAATTTTGTTTTCAATTCTTAATTATTTTTGTCATTTTGTCATTTTTTTTTAATTATCAATTACTTTTTCAAATTTTAATTTATTTCCTCCATTTTTTATTATTTTCTTCAATTTCAATTATTTTTTTCGATTTTTAATCCAGTTGTTCAATTCGCAATTATTCGCAACAGTTATTTCTATAATTTTTGAACTATTTTTTTTAAATTTAATATTTTTTGTTTAATTTTTTAAACTATTCTTTTCAATTGTGTAATTATGTAGCGATTTTTTAATTTTGTTTTCAGTTGTCAATTATTTTCGTCATTTTTCAGATACATTCTTCAATTTTGTAATTTTCATTATTTGAATTTGCACAAATTTATAGTTTTAAATGACCAACAACAATGCAAAGTTTTTTGCTAGTTATTAAACAATTTCTGATCTATTTAAATCAAAATTTTTGAAAATTAAAAATTTAATTAACTTTCTTCGTACTTCATTATTATTAATTGCGTATTATCAGTTGTGATCTTGATTATAAAGAATATTTTTTAAAGCTTCAAGTTCAAAGTGCCCCTTTAAGAATGAAAGTAAAACTTTTGAATGACATGGGCATTATTTTGTTACTCAATAGAGTCCTCAAGTGTCATTAAAGTCTTTTTTTTTTATATTTTGTTGAAGCAGATTAAACGATCCTCGACCTACATTTTCACTACACCGAATATTTATAGTAAATTATTATATACTTAAAGAATATTAATAATAAATTGTTGTTCTAGAAGAATATAATCGATTATCGACTCATAAAAAAAAGGGAGCACAAATTAATAAAAGTAAAAACTGTCAGATAATTTTACGCAGTGAAAAATTAATTACTTGAATTATTGAAATTTTAAAATAATTGTCGTTGATAATTTGATTCAGTATTTTAATGATTTTTTTTTTATTGAAATTGGATAAAATTAAACAATTCTTTTAAATACTATAAAAAAGTAAATAGAATTTTTTTTATTAGGTAATAAAAATAAAAGATAGTTAGAAAATAAAATAAATAAATGCGAAATAAAATAATAGTAAATTACAAAATAAAAAAAAATACAAATTTTCAATAATTTGAGAACGAGAAACTCGATGTAAAAAATAGAAATGTATTGATTAGAATCCAGAAAAGCTAAATATAATGTTAAAATTCGTCCTTGTGGACACAAGACTTTATTTCTTGTATAATAAAAATATTTTTTTTATTATCGATTTATTGTCAATTTAATGATGAAGTTGTTAAAAAGTTTCGACTTATCACTTCATCGACTTATTATATATTAATTAAATTTATTTATCAATTATGTCAATTATAATTGTCCCTTTCGTTCGTTTTATTACTATTTAATAATGATTAGTTATTAATTATTATTATTTAATATTTTCCTTATACATTTTTTTCAAATTAAAAATCATTTACAAAAAATTATAATTATTAGTATTAATATTATGTTATATTTTACAATAAAATTTGAATATAAAAGTTTTTCAAAGTTTTCTATCTAAACAACTTCTATACTTAATTTCAGTACTAAAAAGTTGAGTATTTTTAAAAAACTTTCTACATAAACCATTAAATATATTTTCCTGCTAATTCAGGAATTTGTTATAAATTTTCAGAATAGCGGAAATGTAGGTCAAGGATCGTTTAAACTTAATCTGTTGCAATAAAAAATTCGTATCACCCTTAAAGGAAAATTCCGTAATTGCGTTTATAGAAAGCACTAAACGTTTAAAAATACTTTTTTAATTTTAACGTTCGAACTTATTTAAAAAAATGTATATTCTAAACCAATCTTATCAAGAATTTTCGTAAATGAATCTTTAAAATTTATTTATTAAAAAAAAAAAAAATTATTTGTCACGCAAGATATAAAAAAAAGAATAAAATCTATAAAAAATACTATCTATAAAATATTAGTAACATTTTTAAAAAGGTTTTAAAGATTTTTTCCTCAATTTGTCCAATATGGTTTTTAATCAAGAAGTCTGTGTTTAAAAAAATTAATTTATTTAAAAAATAAAACTTTAATAATAAATAAATTTGTTATACATAAATTTTCACTAATAAAAAACTTAATAGATTGAATAAAGAAGCTCTAGTTGTAAAGAATAAACGAATAAAAAAATTTCTGCTAAATTTCAAATTTAAATTAAATTTGCATTAGACATTTTTGAAATCCAGCCAATTTTTAGCACTTATTAAATAAAAGGTCGTAAAATATTCTGTTAAATTAAAATAAATATTAAAATACAATTTTAAAAAAGAAATAAAAATAAAGCAATTAAAAAATTCAAATTATTTTGAAAAAAAGTAATTTTTCAACTAATGATTGGTTAAATTCTTTTTTAAAATACCTTTTTATTAATTTAATATTTATCAATATAATCAATATTTTACGATTGTTAAAGAAATTAAATTTTTTTAAATTAGAAATTATTTTCTTTAAGATTAGAATTTTGTTCTGAATTCAGTTGTCGTTTATTCTTTCTAAAAAGAATTCTAGAATTTTCTTTAAGATTAGAATTTTGTTCTAAATTCAGTTATCATTCATTATTTCTAAAAAGAATCCTAACAATTTTCTGAAATATTAAATAACAAGACAAATATTCTAAACTCTTTTGTTGAAATTTTCACAAAAACCTGTTTCAACCTTAACTAACTGAATTTTTAAACTACACTTCTTAGAGAAACCCGAGGCAAAAAACTAAAATAACGTCACACAATTGAAAAACAAAGAGAAGAATAAATACACTTATTTAAAAAAAATGTGAGCAAAACCTATTTTTACTATTTTTTCTTCCTAAATTTAAATTATAACGATAAGGTTTTTTTTATCTTCCAGCAAGAAAAAACCATAAATTTTCAATAATACACCAATAAATAAACGGACCTGGATTAGAAAATCCTGTATTTTCATTCTTTTTCCAACAAATGGCGCATTATTTATCAAGAAGAATTTTGTCCTATTTCCTTCCACCAAAAAATGAAATAAAATAAAATAAAAATCTAAAACGAGAAAAATAGACACTCAATTTCTGCAAAAACAACTCCTATTCCTGCTCCAATTATTAATGAGACACTTCTAATGAGTAATGACCATGATGAAATTGATTTATTAATGTTTTTGTGTCCATTTTATAGACTGGCATTATATGATAGCTGTTAAAAGAGGAAACTCGAGCGGCATTACAGTCGAAAGCATGCGTGTGTAATTGTAAAGCTCTTTTTTGTGCACCATAGATATTATGAAAACTTTTCCAATTATTAATAATCAACAATTCATACTTACGCTAAAAATGTTTATAGTTTATCAACAATTTTTTGTAAGTGTTTATATTTTTCATAATGGACATATATTTAAATTCTATTATTATTCCATTATTTATTTTATTATTTTAATTGGAAACGATTTCTTTCGATTTCAAGTTCGAGAGTCAAAATTACGTTAAAGAGAGGTATAGAGGGAAATCAACTTTTTCGAAAACTTTGAAGATAATTTAAAAGGGAAAATAGAATTCCAAGTTACAGGTTGTCAACATTTTAAATAATTAGGAATACAAAGTCTAAAATATCCTACATGGAGTATATAATAGAGAAAATAACTAAAAATGCAAATCGTGTTTAATTTAATGTCTGTTATTAAAATACATGCTTTCTCTATCATTACCAACTCTCAATATTTTTATAATATTATAAATAACCTTTATTCTCCATCTCAACTGTAACATGACAAATGAAAGAACTAAATAAATCATTTTTTATATATTGTGAATTAACAAATAAATTAATTCAATCGTTTCCCAGTTGATTACTTATTTTTTTAAATTTAATTAATTGAAAGAAGAAATTTTTCAAATCAACGAGTAGAGCTTTAAAATCTCTCGGTAAAAAATTTGACCAAAAATATTTAACGTTTTAGTAAATCGATTGACGTTTATTTTATCGACATTGTATTTTTGTTTTTAAGCTTCATGAAGAGCTTTTTCTGGTGTGCAGCTTTAATTTGAGTGTAAGTGTTTGTATATATAAGCGGAGCAGCGTATATGGGATTAGACTTACTTTTCTCACGGCTTTTCCGTGCCTTCATTTTTCGTGGAGAATCAGACGGGAGTGCAATCTTGAATGAATATAGAAAGAGCCTTGGGCCCTTTACTTAATCCTTTGAAAAAAAAGTCACCAAAAACGGAGATGAGGTTTGGTATTTTTGTTTCAATTTGTCAAGATCACTTGAGATTGAAGAAGGATGATAACGTCAATTCCCTCTCACGTTGTCCCACTGAATGTCCACAAAAGCACGGGATTCTGTGCTTGCGCGCAAGCTCAACATGGTTTTGCTTTTCCAAACTGTAACCCCTTAATTGCATCATTTATTCGAATTCATTAAAATCTATTATAGATCGATCGAAACTTGTCAAAAGAACCATTAATGTCGCCTTCATTCATCAAACTAAAATAAACAGAAAATAAGCAAGATTAAAATCATATAATTATAAAGAAATATTTAGAAGAGAAAAAATAAGTAAAATTAAAATTATAAAGTAAAATAGGAAATTGGTGAATAGGATAGATATTGAAATTGTGTTTAAATGAAATTAATTAATATTGAAATTTAAGTTTAATTGCGAGAGAATAAAATTTAAATTGGTTATTTAAAAATATAAATTTTTGCAAATTTAAATAATAAAAATTACGCAAGAATATATCTGAGAAATGATGAAAATAATTGAAAGTTGAAAACAAAATTCGAAAAATGGCTACATAATTATACAATTGAAAAGAATAGTTTAAAAAATTAAACCAAAAAATATTAAATTTAAAAAAAATAGTTGAAAAATTATAGGGATAACTGTTGGAAATAATTGCAAATTGAACGACTGAATTTAAAATCGAAACAATTGAATTTGAAGAAAATAATAAAAAATTGATGAAATACATAAATTGAAAATTTAAGAATTAAATTAAAATTTGAAAAATAACTGATAATTGAAAAAAAATTACAAAATAGAAAAAATAATTGACTATTAAAAACAAAATTCAGAAATTGCTAGATTACTACACAACCGAACAAAATAATTTAAAAAAAAAAAAGAATAATTATAAAATTTTAAAATATTAATTTAAAATTGAAAAACTTGTAGGAAATAATTGAAAATTGCGAAAAATAATTAATAATTGAAGGTAATAGTTGAAAAATGATAAGAATAATTGAAAAATTGAAAAAAAATATGTGAAAAATGACGAAAATAATTGTCAATTAAAAGCAAAATTCAAAAAATCAATAGATTAATAGATAACTGAAAAGAATAATTGAAAACTGATGAATGAAAATAAAAATTGAAGAATGAAATCAAAAATTAAAGAAAATAATAGAATAATTGAATTCAAAATTAAAGAAACTTAATGATAATCAAAAAAATACTAGAGATAATATAACGGAATTTAAATTTGAAGAAAATAACTAAGAATTAAAATATAAAAAAGAATTTATCAATCTTTCCGAGTCAGTATATTTTGGTTAAAAGAAAAATAACCAAAAGAGTTTTTAAGAATTAAAAAGAATAGTTGAAAATCAAAGAATAATTATAAAATTTAAAGAAAAAATTAAAAAATTTTAAAAATTGCGAAAAATAATTAATAATTGAAGAAAATATTTGAAAAATGACGAAAATAATTAAAAGTTGAAAACAAAAATCAAAAAATTGCTACAATAATTACACAATTGAATAGAATAGTTTAAAGAATTATACAATAAATATTAAATTTGAATAATTGAAAAATTAAAAAAAATATGTGAAAAATTACGAAAATAAAACTGTCAATTGAAAACAAAATTCAAAAAATGACTAGATTAATAGACAACTGGAGAAAATAATTTAAAACTAAAGAATGGTAACAAAAATTGAAGAATGGAATTAAAAATTAAAGAAAATAATTGAATAATTGTATTTAAAATTAAAGAAACTTAATGATAATCGAAAAAAATAATATAAAAACGTCGATAAATTTTTGACATTAAGACAATGAATTGAAAATTAAAAAGTGGAATTTAAATTTGAAGAAAATAACTAAGAATTAAAAAGAGTAGTTAAAAATCAAAGAGTAATTATAAAGTTTTAAGACAAAATTTAAAAATTTTAAAAATTGCGAAAAATAATTAATAATTGAAGGAAATAGTTGAAAAATGACGAAAATAATTGAAAGTTGAAAACAAAATTAAAAAACTGGCTACAATAATTACACAATTGAAAAGAATAGTTTAAAGAATAATACAATAAATATTAAATTTAAACAAAATAATTGAAAATTACTGTTGGAAATAATTGCAAATTGAACAACTGGATTAAAAATCAAAGAAAAAAATAACTGAATTTGAAGAAAATAATAAAAAATTGAAGAAATAAAATGAAAATTTTAAGAATTAAATTAGAACTTGAAAAAATAATTGATAATTGAAAAATATTACAAAATGGCGAAAATAATTGACAATGGAAAACAAAATTCAGAAAATGGCTAGATTAATTCACAACCGAACCAAATAATTTAAAAAATCAGAGAATAATTATAAAATTTTTAAATATTATTTTAAAATTGAAAAATTTGGAGGAAATAATTGAAAATTGCGAGAAATAATTAATAATTGAAGGAAATAGTTGAAAAATGACGAGAATAATTGAAAAATTAAAAACAATAGGTGAAAAATTACGAAAATAATTGTCAATTGAAAACAAAATTAAAAAAATGACTAGATTAATAGACAACTGAAAAAAATAATTAAAAACTAATGAATGGTAATAAAAATTGAAGAATGGAATTAAAAATTAAAGAAAATAATAGAATAATTGTATTTAAAAATTAAGAAACTTAATGATAATTGAAAAAAATAATATATAAACGTCGATAAATTTTTGACATTAAAGAAAATAATTGAAAATTTAAAAGTGAAATTTAAATTTGAAGAAAATAACTAAAAATAGAAAAGAATAGTTAAAAATCAAAGAATAATTATAAAATTTTAAGAGAATAATTAAGAATTAAAAAAATTGTAGAAAATAATTGAAAAATGCGAAAAATAATTAATAATTGCAGGAAATAGTTGAAAACTGACGAGAATAATTGAAAATTTGAAGACAATATGTGAAAAATGACGAAATTAATTGTCAATTGAAAACAAAATTCGAAAAATGACTAGATTATTCGACAATTGAAAAAAATAATTGTAAAAATTAAACTAGAAATATTAAATTTAAAAAAAATAATTCCAAATTGAAAAATTAAGAAAATTATAGGAATAATTAACAACTGGATTGAGAATCGAAAAAAATAATTGAAATTGAAAAAAAGAAATTTAGAATTGAAGAATGGAAATGAAATTTATGGAATATACTTACTTAAAAATTGAAAAAAAAGTAGTAGAAAAAAGACTAGAATTAATGAATATTAAAGAAAACAATTAAAAACTGAAAACGGAAATAAAAATTGAAGAATGGAATTAAAAATCAAAGAAAATAATTGAATATTTGTATTTAAAATTAAAGAGACTCATTGATAATCGAAAAAAACAATAAAAACGTCGATTAATTTTTGACATTAAAGAAAATAATTAAAAATCGAAAAGTGGAATTTAAATTTGAAAAAAATAACTAAGAATTGAAAAGAATAATAGTTCAAAATCAAAGAATAATTATAAAACTTTAAGAGAATAATTAAGAATAAAAAAAATTGTAGAAAATAATTTAAAAATGCGGAAAATAACAATTGAAGGAAATAGTTGAAAAATGATGAGATGAATTGAAAAATTGAAGAAAATATGTGAAAAATGTCAAAAATAATTGTCAATTGAATACAAATTCGAAAAATGACTAGATTAATAGACAACTGAAAAAAAGTAGTTGAAAAAATTAAACAAACAAAAATTTAACATTTAAAGAAAATATTTGCAAATTGAAAAATTAAGAAAATTCCAGGGAATAATTGTTGGAAATAATTGCACATTTAACAACTAGATTGAAAATAAAAAATTATTTATGTAATAATTGAAATTGAAGAAAATAATGTAAAATTAAAGAAAGCAATTAAAAGTTAAAGAATGCAATTGAAATTGAAGAATGTAATTAAAATTTATAGAATATACTAAAAAATATGAAAAATTAATTAAAAAAGCCGAGAATTAATGAATATAAAAGAAAATGATTGAAAAGTTAAGAAAGGTAATAAAAATTGAAGAATGAAATGAAAAATTAAAGAAAATAATTAAATAATTGTTTTTAAAATTAAAGAAACTTAAAGATAATAAAAAAAAATAAGACAAAAAAGTCGATAATTTTTTAATTTTAATGAAAATAATTGAAAACTAAAAAGTAGAATTTAAATTTGAAGAAAATAACTGAGAATTGAAGAGAATAGTTGTAAAATTGAATAATTAAATTGATATAAAAAAAAAATTTAATGAGTGAAAAAAATAATTGATATAATCCGAGATTTCTTGAATATTGAGGAATTAATTGAAAATCGCTAAAAATAATTGAAAAATAAAGAAAAGATTTGAAAATTGAAGAAAATAAATGAAAATCGAAAAAATAAATTGGAAATTAAAGAATTAAATTGAATTTTCAAGAAGTGACGAGAATAATTAACTATTAAAAAAAATAATTAAGAATTGAAAAAAAAAATCGAAAAACAGTCTGAATAATTGTCATTCGAACAAAAAAAAATTTTAATTAATGAATAATCATAAAATTGAAGGAAATTAATAAATTGTCAATTGACAACTGATGAAAATTATGGAAAAAATTGTAGAAAATTGATGAAATCAATTATAAATTGAAGAATTGTAATGAAATTTGAAGAGAATAATGTGAAACATTCATTTTAAGAAATTTAATTTAGTAGGTTTGTTTTAATACAAACAACTTAGGAAGTTTTAAAAAAATTTTTTAAACATTAGATAAATGAAAAAATTATCTTTGAAAGATGTTTAAGCACTTATAAAATGTTTAAACACGGTGATTGTTTTTTTTTTCAATGATATAATTGACGATATTGCCTTCTTTATTATTATATTACTTATTATTCTACTTTTATAATAAAAAGCAATTAATAATTAGGTAGATATATAAAATAAAAACTCATACGATTTATAATTAATTTAATGATAAATTTTTTCAAAACAAAAAATTATCTAAGTGACAAACTTTAGATTTATTGTTATTAAAATTCCGATGAATTCGAATTTATTGAAATTGATATCAATATAGTAAATTGAAAACTAAAACATCAGGATTTATTAAAATTTGAGTTTATTTTAATTTTAATGAATTAAATTTCGATGAATTCAATTTAGATTTGATTAAACTTTAATAATAATTTTTACACTGTAAAATTCAGGATTATTTAAAATATGTGTGACTCATAATTTGAGTAAATTACAATTTGGTTCGATTGAGATTTGGATTAATTAAAATTTGGATAAATTAAAAGTTGGGTGGTTGAATTGTTTATTGCTTAAAATTAAAGCCACTTAAAATTTAAAGAATCGTAATTTTGTTTACGTAAAATTTAGATTATTTAAATTTAAAGTCGGTTAAAATTGTAATCAATATGTATTGTTTAGAACAAAATTTAGCAATTTTGATTGAAATTTTAATTCATTAAATTATACTCAAATATATTATTATATTATTATTATATATCTAAATATTTTTATTTTGAATAAAAAGTTAATTCTAACACACGCATATCGCATAAAGTATTTTTAGAAAAAGCCTGAAAAATAACATAAATTAAGAACAACTTATAAGTTACGACATATTAAACATGGAAAAATTTGCATTTATCAAACTAAATTATTTTAAAAATTATACCTAAAAATCCTCAATATTTATGTAATTATCCTCATAATGTAAATTTATTATCCATTTTATTGGTTATATTATGATAAACAGGCCCAGTTCAAATTTGTTTAAAAAATGACACAATTCTCCAAATATTTATTGAAGAAATAACAGAAAAGACAAAATTTTCCCGTAAAATCTACTCAAACAATCAAAATAACTAAAAATCTTAGAGTATTGTTGAAAAAAACAATTTTTTAAATTCAACATTTTATAGCAGACGACAATTGCGCGAAAATTGCGCGTAAAAATTATGGCGCACTCACACAATTCCAATTCCTCACACTCGCAAAATAGACTGTGGTGAGAAAAGTATTGCCATAAAGATTTATTTAAATATGAGCCAGGATTTCGCAAAATTATCATACAAGGAACTTCAAGCTCTTGCTGTTAATCACGACATTCCAAGAAATATCAAGGTAACTGATAAGCGCATTTTGTTCTTTCAACTTGAGGATTTTGGCGCTCGCGTTTGCGGATGAGTTCAGATTCTGATAAAAATCCTTGGAGAGTATCCCGCGCCAATAAATTGATTTTTGTTAATAGAAAAGTCTATTAGTTGATTTTCTGCGGGCCTTAAAGTGTGGAAACAAAGTACAAGTAAGTCGGATGTTAATGGAGTTGAAAGAGAGCCGCAAGAGAAAAGTGAGGAAGCGTAAGTACGAAAAATTGGAGAAGATGACTGCCGTAACCTCAACGCCTCTGCACAGTCCAAACTATTCTTCCATTGATGATCGCTTTTATTCGCCTCAGCATCTATCACCCTATCGCTGGGTAAAAAAATACATATTTATTAACATTTTAAAAGTGATTTTTTAAACTGCATTTTCTTTGCTCCAAAAGTAAAGTTATTTCAGATTCTTTTACCTCCATTTTGATTTTCGGAGATGTTTCAAATAAATGTCAAACTACCTGTCAAATTAATTTTTTTTTAAATTATTCTTTAAGTTTTTTAATTTATTTATTTATTTCAGATTAATTTATTAAATTGTCAGCTAAAATTAATTTTTAGAAGATTTTTATCACTGGAAAAACGAAATTAATTTCGTTTGTATTATCGGAAGTTCTGATGAATAAAATATTCTCGTGTTTTCAATCGAAATTCCAATTTCTTTTTGATTTTGATTATTCTCTGTTATCAAAATCTAATTAAAATCAAGTATCTACTAACAAGGAGAGGGAGAAATAGACGGGAATTTTTTTTATATTTTGATAACAAATTTTGTTATTTTATTTAAAAATCAATTTTTTCATTAAAGTTTATTTATTGTTTTTTTTACTTTACTTCAGTTTTTAAATTGGTTAATGATTTTTTTGTATACTTAAGTAAATTTTATGGCTATTCATTATTTCTTACATTTTTGTCCATTCTTTTATTTTTCTAATATTTTATTTATTTTTCATTTATTTTGTAGATATTTCTGAATACTTTATACCTTTATGTAATTAGTTAGATTTTAAATAACTTTGTCACTTTAATTACCAAACTTTTTTATTATTTTCACCATTTTATTAACCATTTTCAGGATGTCCAAGAAACTTCAAAACCTTGATTTCTCCGTGACTTTTTTTCATCTAGAAAATCTTGAAATAACCTTGAATTTTAATTCGAATCCTTAAATTATAATAGGCATCACATATTATCAGTTATTCAACTTTTTTCACCATTTTAAAATTTCGGCACTTTTTTTTAAAATTGCGTTCATTCAAACTTTAATCAGTTTAAATTTGCTTCTATGAAAAATGTATTACAAGCTTAAAGTGTTTTAAATTAAAATTGGATTTCAATATTGTTTCAATTTTTAATGACTCAAAATTTTAATTCTTTTCTATTATAGTTTCAATTATTATCCTCATTTTTCAATTACTTTTATCATTTTTTCAATATTTAAATTATTTTTCAATTAATTTCTCTAATTCTACATTGCTTTTAGCAAATTTTATTTATATTTACTTTTTTCAAATTCTTTTTTTAGTTTTTTCGATTTTAAATTATGGTTTACAAATTTTAAATTATTTGCATCAGTATTAAATACATTTTTTTTATTTATCAATTGTTTTCATTTAATTTCAATTTCTTTCTTTATTTTTCAACTATTTTCTTTCATTTCAATTTTTCTTTAAATTTTTCAATTCTTTTACTCACTTTTTAAATAATCTTTTTCAAAATTCAAACAAATATTTTCAATAATATTGTTTAATCTTTTAATTATTTTCTTTAATTTTCATTTATTGTCTTTCGTATTAAATTATATTTTCATTTTTCAAATTTTAAAATTGCATCGCCTATTTAAGTTTCAATTATTTAACAATTTATACATTTTTATTAATTTTCTTGAAATATAAATTATATTTTTCAACTTTTCAATAATTTGATTAATTTTTTGTCTTTCTTTTGTTTCAATTATTTTATTGGATTTAAAATTTCTTTCTTTAAATGAAAAATTGAATTTGTTAATGTTTTCAATGATATTCTTGGATTTTCAATTATTGTTTTTTGCATATTTTAAATACATTGTTTAGTTTTTTCAATTATTTCCTCCAATTTTTATTGCTTTCTTTAATTTCCGTTTAAGTTTTTAAATTCTTGAATTTTCAATTATTTCATCAACTTTTGTAATTGTTTTCTGCAAACATAGTTCCTTTTTCAATTTTTATTTATGTTTCTTTCAATTCTAATTACTTCCAAGTTTTTCAATTTCCAATTTTTCTCTTTAATTTTCTATTATTTTCTTTAAATTTCAATAAAATTTAGCTTCTAATATTTAACTTTTTAAATAGTTTTCATTCAAACTTTAACAAGTTTAAATTTGCTTCAATGAAAAATTTATTCCAAGCTTGAAGTATTTTAAATTTAAAATGTATTTTAATATTGTTTCAATTTTTAATGACTCACATAAAATTTTTATTTTTTCTATTATAGAAAATCCTCCATTATAGAATATTATTCTATTATAAAAAATCCTCAATTTTTCAATTATTTTTATCATTTTTTCAATATTTAAATTATTTTTCAATTAATTTCTCAAATTCTACATTGCTTTTAGCAATTTTGTTTATATTTACTTTTTTCAAATTCTTTTTTTAGTTTTTTCGATTTTGAATTATGGTTTATAAAATTTTAATTATTTGCGTCAGTATTAAATATATTTCTTTATTTATCAATTGTTTTCATTCATTTTTAATAACTTTATTTTACAATTATTTTCTTTCATTTCAATTTTTCTTTAAATTGCCGTTAGATTCACTTTTTGAAATATCTTCTTCAAAATTCAAACAAATATTTTCAATAATATTATTTAATCTTTCAATTATTTTCATTTATTTTCCATTATTGTCTTCTATATTAAATTATATTTTGAAATTTTAAAATTGCATGGCTTTTTTTGGTTCAATTTTTTTACAATTTATAAATTTTTATTTATTTTCTTGAAATGTAAATTATATTTTTCAACTTTTCAATAATTTGATTAATTTTTTGTCTTTCTTTTGTTTCAATTATTTTATTGGATTTAAATTTTCTTTCTTGAAGTGAAAAGTTGAATTTGTTAATTTTTTCAATGATATGCTTGGATTTTCAATTATTTTTTTTTCTGCATATCTTAAATACATTGTTCAGTTTTTTGATTTATTTTCTCCAATTTTTATTACTTCCTGTAATTTCCTATTAATTTTTTAAATTTTTGAATTTCCAATTATTTCCTCAACTTTTGTAATTTTTTTCTGCAAACATAGTTCCTTTTTCAATTTTTTTTTATGTTTCTTTCAATTCTAATTACTTCCAAGTTTTTCAATTTCCAATTTTTCTCTTCTATTTTTTTTTTCTTTTCTTTAAATTTCAATAAAATTTAGCTTCTAATATTTAACTTTTTAAATTGTTTTCATTCAAACTTTAATCAATTTGAATTTGCTTCTATGAAAAATTCATTACAAGTTTTAAATTTAAATTGGATTTCAGAATTGTTTCAATTTTTTTTGACTTAATTAAAACTTTATTTCTTTTCTATTATAGTTTCAATTATTATCCTCATTTTTCAATTATTTTTATCATTTTTTTCAATATTTAAATTATTTTTTAATTAATTTTTCAAATTCTACATTGAGTTTAGCGAATTTTATTTATATTCTTTACTTTTTTCAAATTTTTTTTAGTTTTTTCGATTCATGAATTATGGTTTACAAATTTTAAATTATTTGCATCAGTATTAAATATATTCCTTTATTTATCAATTCTTATCATTCATTTTCAATTGCTTTCATTATTTTTCAATTAATTTCTATTATTTTTATTTTTCTTTTAATTGCAATTATATTCAATTTTTGAATTATCTTCTTCAAAACTCAAGCAAATATTTTCAATAATATTGTTTAATCTTTCTATTATTTTCTTTAATTTTCCATTATTGTCTTCCGTGTGAAATTATATTTTCATTTTCCAAATTTTAAAATTGCATTGCCTTTTTTTGTTTTAATTATTTTACAATTCATAAATTTTTATTTATTTTCTTGAAATTTTATTCAACTTTTCAATAATTTTATTAATGTTTTTGTTTGTCTTTTGTTTCAATTGTTTTATTAGATTTTAATTTTCTTTCTTGAAATGAAAAATTGGATTTGTTAATTTTCTCAATGATTTTCTTGGATTTTCAATTATTGTTTTCTGCATATTTTAAATACATTGTTCAGTTTTTTTCAAGTATTTCCTCCAATTTTTATTTATTTAGTACATAATAAATACTTTCTAAAATAAATAAATTACTTTCTTTAATTTCCGATTAAGTTTTTAAATTCTTGAATTTCCAATTATTTTCCTCAACTGTTGTGATTGTTTTCTGTAAACATTATTCCTTTTTCAATTTTTATTTATATTTCTTTCAATTCTAATTAGTACTTCCAAGTTTTTTAATTTCCAATTTTTCTCTTCAATTTTCTATTATTTGTTTTAAATTTCAAGTAAATTTAGCTTCTAATATATGTTCAACTATTTTCTTAATTATTTACGTTATTGCTCAATTATTTTCTTTAATTTCAAATTATTTTGTTCAAATTTAAATTATGCATATAAAAAACTATTTAGATTTTAAATTTAATTTGGTGGAATCAATTTAATTTTCTAAACTTAGATCAATTAAATACTTTATTTTAATACAAATTACAGGAAACTGTTTATTTTTTAAGTTAATCCTCGAAATTAGTAGGCACTATAAAATTTATTTCAGATACGAATTAAGTGTAATATCATATACAATACAAACTCTTAATTATTTGAATGAATTATTTAATTATCTAAATTAAATATTTAAATTCATATAAGAGAACACGAGAACTAAATTAAACAAACTTTTTAGGCGTCACAGGAGGAAGAATTGAGAAGGGAGGATCCACATTACGAGAGGTTCCGACAATATTTAATTCAGAAGATCCAAAAGAATTACCAAAGTCTCGACACGAATAATAACGATCTAGAAACGGCAGCTCTGAATTTAAAAGCTGGAGCTTTGGAATATAATTCTCGACCGAACGTTTTACCAGAGCCAAATCCATTTTTGTCTTCGCCTGTTCTAGAGAATCAACAACCTAGCAACTATTTGGAATCCCAGTCTTTAAACAACACCAGTGAAAATAAGCCCATGATTCTTCAAAAAATGTTACAAGCTCCACTTGGCACGAATTTGGGTGCCATGGCACGTCTTGAAGCAAATCGAATCTGGCCCATGGGAAATTATCACTCAGCAAGAGACGTTGAAGACAATAATTCAGATACTGTGACTGCAGATTCTGAAAGCGTGGATGATGAATGTTACGGGCGAATGGACAGTTACGATAACAAACGATCCCAGATGATTTTCAATGAACACAATCAAGTGCCTCAATTTAATATGGATCAGATGATTAATTATTTTCAAAATCCGAACGGTTATCAGTTGAACAATCAGCTGAATTTCACTCTTTCCAATATTCAGGAAAATTGTCAAACGTGGATTGAAAATTCTTTGGATTATAGAGGACCGGTTGATTATACAGGGACATTTTCTGCCGATGAGCAAACAAACTATCAGTTCCAAGTTGATGCGAGTCTGCCAATGTTTAGTCAAAATAGCCAATCAGTGGAAAATAATAATCTGCAGGTTCAGAATATTCATCCGTATTATCAGCTACCAGCTCAGCATGGACAGTCTTATCGAGCGGAATTTCTCGAGCAGAACCAAACCTCGACTGTTTGCACTAATAATCCAACGTTTAATACAAATGTTACGCAGCAATTTAATGCACTGCAAACACAAGATTCGTCTTTTGGAATGTATCCCCAGGATTGTTCAACGTCTGCTTCTTTTCCAAGTGTTGAGAATTTTCAGTACTCTGGATATCAACAGAATCAGGGCACCAATCAACCGACAACTTTTGCTATGACTGTTTCACAGGCGAATGGAGACAATCAGTTGAAACTTGATGGCAATACGTCAAAGGAAGGAAGCAGTATGTTAATAATTTATTTTATTTAAAGCAGAGCTGTAATTGATTTAAATCATTGGGGAATTTGCATTAAAATCATGATTTAAATAAAAAAAACTTCACAATTCTTCTGATGTCTAATAGTGAGTCAGAATTCGTGAAATTAACACGCACAGAAAAAAAAATTTTCTTTTTTAATTAATTATTTAAAAAATTATTATGTTAGATCCTAAAAAAAAAAAATTTCCATAATTTGTTTATAAATTGTTTATAAACATATAATTTTTTCAATGTTCTGAACCTTTTAAAAATCAGGAAAAGATATTAAAATACACTTAAAACTCTAAGAAATCGAAATCCATTGAAAAAATTGACGAGTGATTATTTTTTTGAGACATTCCATGAGAAATTCATTCTATCGAAAATAGATATTATTTTTTAGTTTTCTGTTTTTCTTTAGTATTCTAGGTGCTAAATAAGTATGCTAAAAAGTTTTGCAAACTTTTTAATCACTTATTTACAGGGCTGATAAAAATCATGATTTTTTTAAAAAAAATCAAAAAAATCCGATTTATTTGATTTAAATCAAGAATTGATTTTTTTTAAAAATATAACCAGTATTTAAAATCTCCAAATGTTTATTTGTAAGTAGTTTATTAAAGAAATAAAGAAAAAATTAAAAAAACAACACAAGAATGAAACAGTGGCATAATTATATATACAAAAAAGTAGAAACTCTTTTCAAAAAATTAAACTATTTACGGACATTTTTTTTTTAATTTAAATAATAAATAAGAAGATAATTAAAAATAACGTTAAAATATATTACTAAAGAGAACAAAATTTAAAAATTAAAAAAATTAGAGAATTATTTTACAAATTGAATATAAAAAGAATCAATTAAATTTTGTGAAATTTAAAAAAAAAATGAAAGAAAAGAAATTTTATGAAGTGCAAGAACAATGTTTAAATGAGAATATTTAGTACAAGATTAAAAATTAAATTCACATAATATAAAATAAAGGAATAAAAGGTTTCAAAAAAGTAGAAAATTGGGAAATTTTAAAAATATAGATAAAAGCACCAAATCAATGTTTTCAAAAATTCGTAATTATAAGATAAAAACTAAACAATTAAAAAGAAGGAAAAATAAATAAATTTAATTTATCCTTAATCTAACAAATTAAAAAAATGTAAAAAGTACACTGTAAAAACAGGTGTCTCTTATTTTAAGACATAAGACATTTAGAAAGCGTCTTAGAGGAATTTCAAGTTATTTCATTGGTTAATAATTTTGTAAGTCGCTTGCTCATTGGTTGAAATTAAGACACTCAAAAATGTCTTAAAAATGACCACATAAATGACTTAAAATAAGACACCTGTTTTTGCAGTGTACAACAAAAAAAGATTAAAAAATGTATATATCAAGATAAATAAAAAGAAAGTCCACAAAAGAAACTTAAAATCATATAAAAATAAAAAAGTTTAGGCAAATTAAACTAAACACACTTTTATAATATTACACTTAAAATAAGTCTAACAATAAATTTAGAAAAATAAATAAAACCTAAAACTTTATAGAAGAATAAGTAAATTTTCGAAAAATCTCGCAAAAGATAGACAACATGTGAAAAAAATTGAATGAATTTCCAAAAAAAAATGGGAGTATTTATTTTTGAAAATATGGAAACAATTATGAAAATCAATTGAATAAAAAGTTTAGTGAATGTTATAATAACGAAATTGTGTGAAATAATATTACATAATTTGCACAAAAAGAGGAAAATTAAAGAAAATCCAAAAATAAAAAGATAAAGAAAAAAAGAAATAATATCAAAAGTAAAAGAAGAAAAAAACTAAAAATTTTGTAAAAATAAGAAATTATAAGATAAAAATTAAACAGTTTGGAAAAATTTAAATCTCTTAGAAATCTTGTAAGAATATTAAAAAAAAGGATTATTGTGAATATGAAAAATATTTAATATTATTCCATTATTTTGTATTAATTAATATGCATTTAAATTTGAATTAATTGAAAGTTAAAAGTAAGAAAAGATTGAAAAATGACTTAATTGACGTTTGGAATTTATATAATTGTAATGACTTAAAGATATAAAAATATCGTAAAAATATAATACTATTTTTTGCTATCTTCATACCAAAAATTGGTAAATCGTAGATATTTTGATGATTTGTATTAGCACAATTTTTAAAATTTTTCAAATATTAAAATTGAAATTTTTAACATTTATCCTCACAAATTTGTGGGTTGTGTTTAAGGTTTGCGACGTTTTACATGTAGTATTAAACTTCTGGAGAATTAAAAATTTTTTTGATTTAAATCGTGATTTTAATGCAAATTTTCCAATGATTTAAATCAATAACAGCCCTGCTTATTTAGCACCCAAAATACTATCAAATGACTTATTTAAAGTCCCGCTTATTTGAAGTCGCACTTATTTTAACAGTTCAAAATTTCACTTATTTTAACTTGTCGACTAATCAAAAGTAACGAACATTTTCATTGGTTGCTGCGAATTAAATCAGCCAATCAAAAAACATGGAATTTAAAATAATTGCGACTTCTGCCATGGATTTGTGTAGACCAGGTTAAAATAAGTGAAGCTTCAGTGTATAAGCAAAAGCTATCCGAATTTCTCATGGAATGTCTCAAAAAAATAATCGCTCGTTAATTTTCTCAATGGGTTTTGATTCCTTAAAGTTTTAAGTGTATTTTAATATCTTTTCCCGATTTTTAAAAGGCCTAGAACAGTCAAAAGAATTAATTGTTAAAAAATAAACAAATTATTAAATTTTTTTTTTAATTTTTGAATTGTAATTGGAAGTCTATTTTATGCCCTTTGATTCTATTCGAGGTACACTTAAATCGGTAAACTCATTTATGAAATATAAGCTTTTATTAAAAAGTGTTAAAAATGTTAATTTTGCAATAATTTTTGTAAAAAGTATTTAACAATTTTTTCGTTTGTTAGAAATATTTTTATGATCAAACATAATTTTTTTAATATTTTAATAAGAAAAAAAAAATTTTATACTGATTTCACGAATTTTGACCCTACTGCATGTAAAAAATCGCAAACCATATAAAAAACACCCACAAATTTGTGGATAAATCTTGAAATTTTCAATTTTTTATTCACAAAATTTAAAATATTATGCTAATACAAATGTTCAAAATACCTACGATCTACAAATTTTTGACATGAAGATGTCAAAAAATAGTATTAAATTTTTGTTTTTACGTCATTATAATTTAAATAAATTCCAAACGTCAATTAACTCATATTCCAATTTGTTCAAACTTTTAAATTTCAATTAATCAAAATTTAAATGCATAATAATTGAATAATATTAATTATTTTCAATATTTACAATAATCCTTTTTTAATTCTTACAAGATTTCTAAAAGATATCACTTTTTCGAAACTCTTTAATTTTTATCTTATAATTTTTTATTTTTACAAAATTTTAAAATTTTTTCATGTTTTACATTTGATATTTTATTTTTTGTTTTTATAACATTCACTAAACTTTTTCTTTTGTTGCTTTTTTTATAATTATTTTCATATTTTTAAAAATTTGGTTTAATTTGCTTAAACTTTGTTATTTTTAAAAGATTTTTAAACTTTTTTTGTGTCCTTTTTATTTATCTTTATTTTTTTTATTTCTTCATTCTTCTAGTTTTAAAAAAAGTTTTTTGCCTTCCATCATTGTTTCTTCTTCTTTTTGTTAAAACATTTTTTCTAATTTTGTTTTTGAACACAGATTTCTTCAGTTTATTTCATACAATTTTTTTCTTTACATTTAATAAAATTCTTATTCGTTAATTTTTTTTATTTTTATATTTATAATTTTAAAAAAATGTTAAAGTAAATCCTTCTCTTTTTTTTTGACGATTTCCATTTTTTTTCCAGGGATGGGGGCGTTGGGGTTGAGTAAAACATTTTCTTAAATTTTATCATTTCTTTTAGATTCGCTCATTTTTTTGTTAATTTCATTAATTGTTTTCACATTTTATCCATTTTTTTTGCAAATTTATGTACTTTTTTATAAAAATTCGAAATTTTCTTGATTATTAAAAAAATTGTTGTTCATAGATTTGTTTTAAAAGTTTTTATTATATTACACACTATTTTTCAGTTTTTCAAAGTCATAGGTATTCATTTTTTTCTTCTTTAAACAATTTCAAAGGACATCGAGCCCGTAAATTTGAATATAAATAAGTAAATGAATTTCCTTAATTCTTTTAATTTTTCAAGATGTTTCTCATTTACTTTGTAGACTTTTTACTTATCATTTTTTTAGACTTTTTGACTTCTTAAATTTTGTTAAGAAAAAAAAATAAAAAAAAAATCCTATCATTTTGTATCCAATCAATTTCTTCTTAAGGTATTTCTCTCGCAGTTATACTTGAAAAAATCGATTTTCTATGGATTTTCTTTAAATTATGATAAAACGTTATTTTATATGTGCCTTGTATCTGGTTAAAATTTCAGGAATATTTACCGTCTAAAATTTGAGATATTAATATTCGAAATTTCAATTTTTATCCTTTTGCATGTAAAATTGAAATTTCGAATATGAATATCTCAAATTTTAGACGGTAAATGTTCCTGAAATTTTGACCAGATACAAGGCACATATAAAATAACGTTTTATCATAATTTAAAGAAAATCCATAGAAAATCGATTTCTTCAGGTATAACTGCGAGAGAAATACCTTAAATTTCCTTATTTTCCTTCCTAATTTCCTTTTTTTAAAAGTTTTTTCCTTCCCGCAAATTTTTTCTTTATAATTCTTAAAACTTTTAATTTATAGTTTTTCTATGTTTCTTGGAAATTTGCTCAAAATTTTTTATTTTCTCATTTTTGCAATAAATATATTTTGTTTTTTTAAACGTTTTTTTAATTCCTCAATTTTTAAAAAATTTTAAATATAGGTACTTACATTTTTATTTTATGTAAATCTTGTAACAAATTTTCTCATTTTTTAATTTTTACTTTTTCACTCTTGTACTGTTTTAATAATTTTTTATTTTATTAAATTCTATTTATTTATTTACAATTTTTTTGTTTGTTTGTGTATTATCGCATTATTTTTTAATCTAAAAATATTAATTTTTATTAGAATTAAGTTTTTATTTAATTTTCTAATATTTAAAAATATTATTTTTTAAAATTCCTTTTTTTCTTTAATAATCTTCTAAAATTTTTTATTTTTAAAGATCTTGTTAATTTCTTTTTTTGGGCTTTTAATTATCTTCCTTACATTTTCATAATATATTTTTTAATTTCCTTATTTTTTGGTAGATTTTTCCCAACCTTTGTTTTTTTTCCTAAAAGCCCCCTATTTTGCAATTGGTTCCTATAAGTTCCCTATTTCGAAAATTTTTCCTAATATCCTCTATTTTTCACAAAAACTGGAAATTGGTAAAAAAAACTTTAAAAAACTTTTGATCCAAAACTTTAATTTAGTCAAAGTTTTAAATTACAATTATTTCAAAATTTAACAGTTAAAATTCAAAAATTAATTGTCTTGTGATTCATTTCAACTTAAGGATTTTCTCTCCATTTACATAATCTTAAACTAGAAAGTCGTTTTTCACCCCAAATAACTCGTTTTTTATATTAATTTATTCAATTTTCTTTACAGTTTGTCTATTTTTTCGCAAATTTATTTACTTTTTCATAAAATTCTAAGATTCTAAAATTTTTAAAACAAATTTTTGTTGTTACAATTGTTTAAAAAAGTTTTTTTTAATTTTCTTTAATTTTTAATTTAATTTTTAAGAAATAAATACACAATTAGTTTTCATACTTTTCACGTTTAAAGATGTTTTTATTTATTTCATAGTAAGTAGTCCCTCAATTCTGACTATTATTTTCATAATAATTTATCATATATAATTTATTTATCAACTTTTTAAAGTACCCTATAAGAACTCTATTTTTCTATATTCTGTCCTCTATTCCCCCTAAAATATTATTTATTATTACTGTGAATCCTGTAATTTAGAAAATTGTAAATATTTCTTACAAGTTTATCACTTCTTTTAATTTGTTAGATTTTCTTTATAAGATTTTCTCATTTTTAAAATTTTGTTTATTTTTTATTAAATGTAATCAGGGTGTCTACTAACCGGGAAAACCGGGAAATAATCGGGAATTTAAATTAACCGGAAAAAACCGGGAATTAACCGGGAATTAACCGGGAATTTTTTTTCTGGGATAATAAATTCTTTTCAATTTTCAATTATTTTCTTCAATTTCCAATTATTTTCTACAATTCTCAATTATTTTCTTCCATTTGGAATTATTTTCATTAATTTAAAATTATTTCTTCATTCAGGCTTCACAGGCCGTCCCCTATTTCCCTAAATATCCCCTATTTTGCAATTAGTCCCTAAAAGTCCCCTATTTAGAAAAAGTTACCCTAAAATTTCCTATTTTTCACGAAAGTATATTTAAAGTCAAGGTAACTAGAGATTTTCAATCTTTTTTAAATTTTTATTATTTTTTCAGTCTTCAATTATTTCTATCATTTTTAAGTTTTTTTCTCCAATTTTTAGTTTATTAAATTATATTTTAATAGATTTCCTGAATTTTCAATTCTTCATCTCCTATTCCTATTCTTTTTTTGAATTTACAGTTATGTTTATCATTATTTCTTAATTTTTTTCTACCATTCATACTTATTTGTATTATTATTTTACTAATTTCATAAACTGTCAATTATTTTTATCAAATTTAAATTATTTTTTTCTACTTATTAAATATTTTCATTATTTTCCAATTAATTTCCAAAACTTGCAATTATTTATTTACTTTCTAATTTTTTTCATTATTTTTTCATTGTGTTTATCATTTTTCAGTTATTTTATTAAATTTCAATTTTTTCTATAACTTTGAAAATATTTTCTTCAATTTTTAGTTTTGAAAAGTTTTTATTTTTTTCAAACACTTTCTGCATCTTTAATTTATTTATCTCAAATTTCAGTTATTTGTATTATTTTTCAATTATTTACATAATTTCTAAATTGATTTCTTTAATTTTTCAATTTTTTCCTCCAAATTATAAATTTTAAAATTATTTTTTAACTGATTTACTAAACCTTTAATTATTTATTTCAATTTATTAACAAAAATTTTAATGAATTTTAGAACTTTTCAATTTGTTTTTTAAAATTTACAATTACTTTCGGTGTTTTGTAATTAATTTCCTAAAATTTCAATTATTTATCTCAAATTTTCATTCTTTTAAAAATTTTTAATTTGTTTTTGCCATTTTTAAATTATTCTTCTCAAATCTCGATTGTTTTCTTAAATTTTTAAATATTTTATTATAATTTTAAATTACTGTCTTCAATTTTCAATTATTTCTATAATTTTGCAATTTATTTTCTTCAATTTTTAATTTTTAAAATTGTTTTCAATATGATTTACTTAATCTTTATTTAATTATCTTAAATTTTGAGTCTTTGTTTTCAATGTTTAAATTGTTTTATAATCTGCTCATTGATTTCTTCGATTTTAAATTACCGTAATAATTTTTAAATTAATTTCTTAAATTTTCATTGTTTTTTTCTCAATTCTCGATTGTTTTCATCAATTTAAAATTCTTTTTCAATTATTCTCATCATTTTTAAATTAATGTTTTCAATTTTCAATCATTTTCTCAATTTTTAATCTTTGTTTTCCATTTTCAGTTGTTTCTATAATTTTGCAATTATAGAAACAATTTTTAATTTTTTTAAGTATTTTTAAATTGATTTATTAAATATTTAATTGTTTATCTCAAATTTGAACTCTTTCTTTTAATTTTGATTAGTTTTATTATCTTTTTTAATTTATTTTTTTTCCTATTTTTAATTATGTTTTTTAATTAATTACCTAAATTTTCAGTTTTTTTAATTTATCATCATTCTTATCTTTTTTTAATTATTTTCTCTTAGTTCATATAATATGTACTTATTTTTCTTATTTATCAATTATGTTCTCCAATTGTAAATTATTTTTAGTATTTTTTTCAATTTTTATTTATTCTCATCATTTGTATTTTAATTATTATCTTGAATTTTCAATTATTTCTGAAGTTCTATATTCATTTTTTTTAATTTTGAATTATTATTTTTCAGTTTTCAATTACTTTTTACAATTTGTAGTTATTTTTCTTATTTTTTAAAATAAGTTGAAAATTTTTTAATTATATTTTTTTTTATTCTACAACTTTGTAATTTTGTCCTACCCAAATAAAATCGAGGTTCTACTGTATATAATTTATTTATGTTTATTTATAAAGTTTTTAAAGTAACCTAAAAGTTCCTTATTTTTTTATATTCAGTCCCCTATTTCCCCTAAAATATTCTTCATTGTTACTGTGTTATTTTCTTCTTTTATCAGTCCAATTGTTCAGTAATTTTCTTTAATTCTCAATTATTGTATTCGAATTTCAATTTTAGTTCTCAATTTTCAATTGATTTTTTTTTAATATTCAATAATTCTGTGTTTTTCTGATTTGAATTTGATTATTTAATTTCCAATTTATTTCTTTAATTTTGAATTATTAACTTAAATTTTAAATTATTTTTTTGGATTTTCTATCTAGTTCACCAATTTTCAATTATATTCCTTGAATTTAATAACCATTGTTCAATCTTTTCAATTGTTGTTCAATTGTAGATTAATATTTACTTTTTTTTTTAATTTTGTTTCTAATTCTCAAATATCTTTGTCATTGTTCATTTATTTGTTTCCATTATTAATTGTTTCTTTTAATTCTTAATTATTATTTTTTGTAAAGTTTAATATTTAATTCTTCAATTCTCAATTATTTTCTTTGAATTTCAATTATTTGCTTCAATTATCAACTGTTATCTTCAATTTTTGTAGCCATTTGTAGGTCTATTTATACATAAAATAAATTTTAAGTTAACAAGAGAAAAAACCGGGAAAAATAGGAACAAAAACCGGGAAAACCGGGAATTTTGTGGGACGAAATTAGTAGACACCCTGAATGTTCTTTCTTTGTTTTATTCCTTTATTTTTTCTTATTCTGCGAGACATTTTTACTTCTTTTTAAATCTTAAGTTTTCATACAGATTTTTTATATATTTTTTCATGCACTTTCTGATGTTTTTGAATTTTTAAACATTTTTTGTCGGGATGTTTTAGTAGTTGTTTTTATTTAATGTACAGTACAATAATTAGTTATTTACTTTTTCTATTTATTTACTTAAATAAATCAACTTTTTTAGATTTATCAGACGTGTACTGGCCAAAGTGGACTGACAATCAAGGAGAGTTTCATCTTGAGAATGTTTTAAATCTAAACACTGGAGGGACAACTGATTACACGAAATTTAATCAAACATCCAGCGTGTACTGTTTTGTGCCTCCTTTGTCATCTCCGGTGCCAGGAAATTCAAGCTCTCAACATGTTGAACGAGCAAAATTCATTACTGCAGGTCGATTTCCAGCAAGTATTTCCAACAGTTTAGTTTACAGCGATTCAAGTACAGGTATGAGAATGGCCAATTTACCCGTTACTGTTGTCGAGGAAGTAGAAAGTGAAGAGTCGAGTATAACGGTAGGTTATAGATCAGATGACAGTTATCATCCCGAGCCAATCCATGAAATTTGGATCCCGGATTTTGGTCATCATCGTCAAAATCAAATTGACAATAATTCCCCCTCATCTTCGTGCGAAACCATCTCTGAATAAGGTCAAGTTTTAAGGCTCATAAACTAACATCTTTCGAAACTAGTAAAGTCTGAGACTTTTTTTTTTATTAAATTATAGTTTTAAAGAAATACAAAAGTATTTTAAAGCACAAAGTACAAATAGTATTTAAAAATACATGGAAAAAAGTACAAAGTATTTAAAATTACGTAATTTACCAAAAGTATGTAAAATATAAAAGTATTTAAAACTCCAAGAAGTAGAAAAAATGCTCAAGAGTATATAATGTATTTAAAAGTACTTAAATTGCTTAAAAAGTTTAGTAGTGCTTAAGTATTTAAAATGAATCGAAAGTTGTTTTATAATGAATTAACATTTAATTAGAACTATAGATTAATAAAATAATTGTATTTTTCTCTGCTGTTTAAAAAAAAAAGAGTTAAATCAGCGTATGTAAATTAAAATTAAGGGTTTAAATCCCAATAATTTAATGTTATAAATACAAATGAAAGATTGATTTTATTTTTTCACTTAGAGTTTAAATAAGAAAGTTTACTTTAAGCAAGTTATGACTTTGATACCCATAGAGTAAAATTGTATCCTCGAGTCATTTAGAATAATTATTTATAAACAACAAATGTCGAAAATATTTGGAAATCAAAAATTTGCGATCTTTGAAAACGTGCTTAAAAGCGTAATACGAAATCTTTGCTTTATGTATAACTTTTACTTAAGTAATTGTAATTAAGGTATCGATTATATTAGTAGAATATTTAGTAATTATTACCAATCCAGAGCAAATTTGTTAATAACTGGATTAAAAAGCAAATTCAAAAATTTGATTTAATTTGTCGTGTGATATGAAATTAGTAAGAAAATTTCTCGCTTAAAGTTGAAATTTATTTATGTTTAAATCAGATCTGAGAATTTGGGTAAATATTAAATTAGATATTAGAGAAACATAAATAAATTGTTAACATGCGTTTAGTAAATAGGCAATTGTTTATAGATATATAAACAAATTAGTACTTTAAGATATAAATATAAGCAATGAAACACATAATTTACTTATGTTTATACATCATGTTTCTTGCGACAGTTTAAAATTGTTTTATTTTAGAGTAAAGGAATTAGTATTTTCTAATAAACCTTCAAATCTCGACTTATAGAAATAGAATTAGTTTAATGCAAATAAACAAATTTTTTTTAATTGAGAAATAATAAATAATTTCTCCTGATATTTGCAATTAAAAACACATTTTTTTTAGCATAAATATGATTTTGTATTTTCCGAGTTATGTGACATGTCTAATATTTAATTATTTGCAATCAGTTTTTATAAAATTATTCAAAGTGCCTAATTAAGAGAAGAGTTTGACAGCATTGTAATTAAAATGTGTAACAAACTTTAGACGCGATATAACAAACCGATCTCGTACATATTTAATTTGTAAATTAATAATTTAATTTTTAAGGACATTTTTCACCGCCTATTTGTTTTTTTTTCTATAATCTTTTAAAAATTGTTAGGAATCAACAAGTAATGGTTTATAATATAAATTATTTCGAGAAAGTATTTCAGAATGCGATAACGAAAATCAACAGATTCTTAATTCGTTGAAGAAATTTATTATGTTTTTCCTAGCTTGTATTATTAACTATTCAATTCTTTCTGTTTTGTAATCAACAGTATAAATAAGTATTATTGGTATTATATAATAAAATGGTAAATATTTCTTTGTTTTTATACTATACTTTCAATTTCATTGAGTATTTATAAATACGTCGTTTAATAAATATCGTAAATTAACAGCTAATTTTGTCTTCTTTCTTAAATTTTTCTCTGTATGTGCACCGGAGATACAAAAGAATTAAATACATGCGAGAAATTAAATTTGTTTCGTGCTTTTTTTTAACAAACAAATGCAATTATTTGACATTCATCAATGCAAAAAATTAATTGTAAAATGTATTTGTAAAAAAAAAACTTGCCAGGAATGTCGTCGCTTTGAAATTGTGATCGAATATAATTCAAAACCTTTACTGCCATCGATTCTCGTCGCCTCGGTTTATAAACAATTTCTGTTGTTGAACCTCTTGAGGATCCGGGGACACTTGCTTCTGTTACGTGTACACTGTACATTTTGATAATTTTAATTTTTGAATTTAATTCGTTTTAATGTTTGATTTATATTTAGCACGATAATTTCAATAATTTGAACTATAAAAATTGTAATTTAACGAATTTTTCATGGAAAATTTAACCGGAATTAGAGCTTTAATAAATGTGGAAAATTTCTAAATTCAAGTGGAACAACTTCCCTCACGAAAACTGACGCTCGAATAAGGGTTCCAACCAGAGCGGCACAATAGAAAAGACCAGCAAGTACTTCTGCTATTTTTAATGAGATCCTCCAGCAGGGGACTAATTATACTATAAATATATATGCAATCATTTATAATAGAAACAAATCCCTGGTTTCTTTACGAATTATATCATATTTTAATAGATAACTTTTACAATTTGCTTTTATACATTTGTTAGAAGTTTTACGAGGATTTATTATGAATAATTAAAAAACCTCAAATAATTTGGTTTATATCTTATTTTTAATTTACTACATGTTTAAACATTTATTTATTATATAATAATTTTCGACATTATATATTAATAATTATTCGTTATTTTTGATTGTTACAATTATTTCACCATTTTATCATGTAATTTCTTTTATTTAGAAATATCCTTTTTGAAAATTTCTATCTATCTTTCATCGCTTAAAATGTTTAATTAATAGAAAATATTCTTGGTTGTGACCTTGTGACCTTATGAGAACATTCATATGTCGAAATATGTAGTCAATTAAAAATAAGATCTAATCAAATTATTTGAGGTTTTCTAATTATTTTTAATAGGGCCTCGTAAAAACTTTAAACAAATATATAATATCGGATTAAAAATTCTTGGATTATGTAGTGCATATTAAAAGTTTTATTTAGTAAGGATAAACTTCGACATTTATTTATCTCTATTTTTCAAATACTTTTTTTTTCATTTGAAAAATTGAAAGAAAACTTCTGAATTTCGTATAATTTACCAACCTAATTATTTAAATTTTCTAAGTTTCGAATAATTTATTTAACTTGTTTATATTTAAAAATTTATCTTTTCTTTGCTTATTTTTATTTCTCATTTTTCTTATTTTTACAACTTATTCATAAAATTTTTAATATTTTTGTAATTTTTTTTTTATAATTTGGGTTAGATTATTCCACATTTTTAAAATATTCTGTTAATGTTTATTAAATTCTTGCAATTTTTCTTATTCCTTCAGAATGTTTTACTTCTTCTTACATGTATTTTTATATATCTTTCATAAAGTTTTTAATTTTTTCAAATTAATAAATTTTCCTCTTTTTTTTTTTTGTTTTTTAATTTTTATATAATTATCTTTTTTTAGCAACATTTTTTCAATAGTAATTATTATTATTTTATTATTTCTCTTTCTCAGAAAGGGAAATTTTTATACCATATTTTTTCATAATTTCTGTATTTATCTTATTTTTTAAAGAATTTTCATCTTTTGTGCTCTCCCTTTTTGTAATTTTTGTTATTTTTAAACAGTTCCAATTTAATAGTTATTCTTTTTGAATTTTTTCTTCTTTTTCTTAAGTGGAGGGGGGGGGGGGGTAATTTAACTTTTAATTATCTCATGTATTTAAGATGAGCATCTTTTTGAAGATTCTCTCTTCAATTTTTTAACATTTTTCTGTTTTTATTTTGCGTAGTTTAAATTTTTATTTAAATTAAATATTTGTAATTTTTTTTTAATATAAAAAAAGGGTCTATTTTAACACTATTAGACTTATCTATATGACCATTCTTCACTAAATTTGTAACATTTTGAGAGAACTTGGATCCCTTTAGATGAAAAATTCACAAAGTTATAAGCATTACGTAATTTGTTTTTCAGAAATAAAAAAAAATTCGAAAATCTGAACCTCCTTTAGAAAATTGCAAATACCTAATCTCGGAAAATAAAATCGACAAAATGGGCCTTTTTCATGAACGTACACAATCTTTTTAAAAGTATGATTATTTTAAACTAAGTTTTACAAAATTTTCTGGATTTCTATACTTGTTTTTGTTGTCTCATTTTATGCCATTTTTTTATTTTTACACACTTTTATATATATTTTTTTAATTTACCTTTTTTAAAAGTTTTTAGGTTTTTTTTTTTAAATCTTCTGTTCACGCCCCTGAATGTGTACGAATTCAAGTGTTTTTCTACTTTAATTTTTAATTCTTTGATTTCATAATTACGCAAACTACATTATAGATAAATAAGGTTTTATTTCCAATAAAGAAAAATTTATGTGCGTATGTAAACCAGTAAAAATTAATAATAAATTTTCTTAGTTTGCTTGCTAAATTGAATCGTAAATTTCCTAAACGAAATGAAACTTTCATAAATTTCAAAGAAACAATAGAAATTTCTTCTGTGATAAATATACAGAAAATAGTAGTTCAAAAAAGTATTCATTGTTAGTTATTTTTATTAGAAATAATTCGTTAAATACAAACAAACACATTAAATAAAACAAGCTGCTTTATTTATAAGTTGAAAATAGAATGTGAAAGTACTTTCCTCTTGAAAATTACGTGAAATTGTTGGAATCATGTGTTACCTAACCTAAAAAAATTTTGCGTATTATTGTTTTTCTCTGTTTCTACTAAATCAAAAATCACGAATGTAAGTATCTTTTTATTTATTTAATAACCCGATCATTATTCAAATAAAACATTAAATTAAAATTTTTCTATTAACGCCATTTGATAAAATACCTAGTTTTGAGATACACGAACCCGAGTGTTTGAATTGTTTTAAAAACATGAATCCTCGTGCGTTAATCTTTAAACAATTCTAAACAAATTAAATACCAAATATTTTTTTCAGATTTGACAAGAAACCGGCTGTTTTAATTCATTATGTCACAGGCAACAAGGATCCTGGGATGCAATCCTTTAACTGCACGTTATGTTTATTCCTGTATTTCTTTTAATCTGAACTCTGTATTTGAACAGAGTCTTCGATGGAAACGTAAGCCGATTTGGCTTCCCACTGCAAAAAGCAAAGTATTTAGAGTGCCTCAGAGGCCAGTTGTAACTGAAGAAGAGTCCGTTGAAATGAAACGACTTTTTAATAACTACAGGACAGTTGTTAAATCTTTAAGGTAAAAAAAATTAAGTAAAATAGTTAATCAACATCAATAAAAACTGTCTAATCGGACTTCATTCTTCGCCACTTTTTTCAAAATCCTTATATAGTTTTTGTATTTTTGAAATTATATAAATATTATTATATCTATAATAATAATCCACAAAATTCATTTATTCTGTCCCCACCTTAATTTTGGCACTTAGAGATTTTTTTGTTTTAAATCAGTTACGTTTGAAAAAAATATGTATCTTTAACTTAATTATAAATCCTAGGTATGAGTTTTTATTTTATACATTTAATTATTAATGGTTTTTTATTATAAAAGTAGAATAACAAGTAATATAATAATCGAGAAGGAAATATCGTCAATTATATCATTGAAAAGAAAACTAGCACCGTGTTTAAACATTTTATAAGTGTCTTAAACATCTTTTTAAAATCATTTTTTCATTTAATGATAAAAAAAACTTTTTGTTTTAAAACTTTCAACGTTATTTTTTATTAAAAAACAACTGCGAAATTAAATTTCTTTAAATAAATGTTGTATTCTAGATCTCAAAATGCTTCTTTTTCAAATTATTTAATACTTATTTAATTCCTAATTAAAAATTAGATAAAACAAATCAATTAAAATTAGAGTCTATTTTGATGAAAATCAATTCAACTGCATTTACAGAAAATAAGATTGATGAAGTTTACTCTAAAATATTGAACTGGCATTTCGGAATTCTTCAATATTCTCAATTATTTCCTTAAATTTGCAATTGCATTCTTTGTTTTTCAATTATTTTATTCAATAATTCTTTCATTTTCTCAATTATTAATTATTTTATTGAAATTTCAATATATTCAATTTAAAACTTATTTTTTCAATTTTTATTTATTTTCGTCATATTGTAATTTTTCTTTTAATTATCAATTATTTTCTTGAAATTTCAATTTAAATCTTTAATTTCCAATTTATTTCCTCAATTTTGAATTATTTTCTTCAGTTTTCAAATATTTTCTTAAATTTTCAATTATTTTTATCGATTTTCAATTAATTCCTCAATATTCAATAATTCTCGGATTTTCTTGATTATTTTTTCCACTTTTAAAAATTGTTTTAAAATTTTAATTCAACTATTCAATTCTAGCACTATTCTCTTCAATTCTTAGTTATTTTATTCAAATTTAAATTCCACTTTCCAATTTTCAATTATTTTCTTTAATTTTAAATACAGTTGTTCAATTATTTTCTTTAATTTTTAATTCCATTCTTCAGTTTTCAATTATTTTCTTCTAAAATTATTAATTTTTGGCTTTTTCGAATTACTTTTTTTTTTCATTTTTTAAGAATATTCTTTAAATTTCAATCATTTTCTTCAATTTTAATTATTATTTCCGATTTTCAATCCACTTGTTAAATGTGCAATTATTTCCAACAATTGTGCCTATAATTTTCTTAATTTTTCAGTTTAGAATTATTTTCTTTAAATTTAATATTTCTTGTTTAATTTATTTAACTATTTTTTTTCAGTTGTCTATTAATCTAGTCATTTTTCGAATTTTGATTTCAATTGACAATTATTTGCGTGATTTTTTACATATTTTCTTCAATTTTTTAAGTATTCTCGTCATTTTTGAACTATTTCCTGTAATTGTCATTTTCCGTAATTTTCAATTCTTTCCTACAATTTTTTTAATTTTTAATTATTGTCTTAAAATTCTATAATTATTCTTTGATTTTTAACTACTCTTTTTAATTCTCAGTTATTTTCTTCAAATTTAAATTCCACTTTTTAATTTTCGATTAGTTTCTTTAATGTCAAAAATTTGTCGACTTTTTTCTATTATTTTTATTTATTATCATTAAGATTCTTTAATTTTAAATACTATCATTCAATTATTTTCTTTAATTTTTATTTCCATTCTTCAGTATTCAATTGTTTTCTTCTATATTCATTAATTATCGGCTTTTTTCAATTAGTCTTTCAATTTTTAAGTATATTCTTTAAATTTTAATTTTATTTTTGAATTTTTAATTGTTTTCTTCAACTTTTGATTATTTTCTTCAATTTTAATTATTTTTTTCGATTTTTAATCTAGTTGTTAAATGTGCAATTATTTTCATTAAATTTAATATTTTTTGTTTAATTTTTTCAATTATTTTTTTGAGTTGCTTATTAATCTAGTCTTTTTTCGAATTATGTTTTTAATTGACAATTATTTATGACATTTTTTTTAACTATTTCCTTTAATTATTCATTATTTTCCGCAACTTTCAATTATTTTCTACAATTTTTTCAATTTTCAATTATTACTAAAATTTTATAATTATTCTTTGAATTTTTAATCTATTTTGTTCAATTGTGTATTAATCTATCCATTTTTTGAAATTTGTCAATTATTTTCGTCATTTTGTAATTTTTGTTTTCAATTATCAATTATTTTTTTAAAATTTTAATTGAATTCTTAAATTTAAAGTTTATTTCCTCATTTTTTTTAATAATTTTCTCCAATTTCAATTATTTTTTTCGATTTTCAATCCAGTTGTTCAATTTTCAATTATTATTTCCAACAATTATTCCTATAACTTTTCAACTATTTTTTAAAATTAAATATTTATTGTTTAATTTTTTAAACTATTCTTTTCAATTATGTCATTATGTAGCCATTTTTCGAATTTTGTTTTCAACTGTCAATTATTTTCGTCATTTCTCAGATCCTTCAATTTCGTAATTTTTCTTTTTTGAATTTGCAAAAATTTATAGTTTTAAATGACCAACAACAATGCAAAGTTTATTGTTCCTAGTATTTAATTATTTTCCATTACAGGAGACACTTCATAAGAATAGCAGAGGAAAACAAAGTAGAGTTGGATCCAGTAATCATTGAAAAAGCAAAAGAAGACGATTTTCTATCTTGCTCTGCCATAAATGATAAATGGAATGAAGAAATATCTCTTGATAGAGAAGCACGTAGAGTTATAGAAAAGGAACAGAGAGAAGAAATGATTTTAAAAGCTATTGAAAGGAACGCGCAGAAAAAGGAAAAGAGACTGGAACAAGCTGTTAAAGAAATAAACGAAGCTCAGAAATTAATTCCCACTTTTATAACAAGCAGTAATATTGATGAAGCAATTGAGGAAGCTTTAAATAACGTTATAGATTACAATTATGCAATTGACGCTGATGGTAGAAAGTACTCTAGCAGTGAAATGGATAGTATTGAGAAGCATATTTTAGCCGAGAAAGAGGCTCAAGTCTCGCAATAAATTATTATAAGCCACCTGTATATAAAACTATTTTATAATCAAGAAAGGATCAATAAATTGCATTCTCCTTCAGTATCAGATTCCTCAATTTATTTTTGGGTTGTTGACACTATTTATTATTGAGAATAGTTGTATACAGCTTTGAGTAAATATACATTTTCCAGTTAATCGTAATGCAACAATATAAATATATCATCCGAACATCTTTGGCTTAGACACACACGATTTTATTCGGTAAAAAACCCTGGATTGTACAAGAAAACAAACGCATTTTAATATAAAATCTAACCTGTCAATAATTGGCAACAGATTATGAAACAAGTAATTTTAAATAAAATCGTTCAATTTTTTTTCTTTCTTTCTTTCAAAAACAATACTTAACGCTGTAACTCAACTTAGAGATCCTGCTGGCTATTACTTATACAATAGTTAAAAACGTCACGTTTCTAAAAAAAAAAAAAAAAAGTTTTTCTTATGACAAACAAACGGTGAAAATTGGCCAGAGTGACGTCAATTAAAATTTTTAAAAAATGGCATTTTTAGTATAAAATACAAAAATAGGGTGCTACTTTCCAAAGTCGGACTTTCTTAAAAATAAAAAAGATCTGTTTTTAAAAGTATATTTCTAAAAGATAGAAAAAATAAAAAACACTAATATCATTGACGTCAGTCTCACGAATTTATGTTGCTATTTGTAACAATGATAAGTGAGAAGATGTTAAATTTGTAAAAACAAAAAATGTCAACATTTTGGAGTATCGTGTAGTGTCACGTGACATTTAAATATACATTAATGAGAAGGGAACCTAACGATGTTTCATAAAGAGGAAAAATAAAAAATAAAACTAAACATGATTGAGAACATCGTTCCAACAGTCGGAGAATTCGAAAAATTCTAAAAACTATCGCTGCTTTATCACAGAGGCTGCCTTTTTTTCGAAATTGAACATTCATATAATCACATCTCTTTAAGTCAATCAAACATTTCCATTATTATTTCAAAATTGAAAATGTTTGACTAAAAATAAAGAAAAAAGTTTACAGAGTCAATTTTTTTTTAATATCGTTTTACTCACTGAAATTCTACGTTCCTTCTGTGGTAAAAATACGTTTCCTGTTTTTGTGTTTTTTTTTCGCATTGGCACGATAAAAGTAATTTGTCAAGTCGGTTAAAAATTTACAAGGCAGAAATTAACAACAGAATTTCTTTTTTTTTCGAGTTTGAAAGTGAGCGATAAAAAATCGCTGGAGAAGGTACAATATTATATTTTTCGTTTTTTATGGCATAGAAAATCATTCTTCTTAAACATCGTTAACATAATTCATTTACTTAATGTACCTTATGGTGTTATAGCTATTAAAATTATTTGACCGGTTCAAGGTTCAGGTTCTATTGCACTTTATTAACTGTATAATATCATCAAAAAAATAAAAATAAAATAAAAACAAGAGAGGCTTCAGTTTCAACAATAATCAACGAAATATTGTAGTTTGTAAAAGGTACATTAGGTCACTTTTTTTATACCGACTAACAGATGCTTAAGTGTTGTACTGATTTCTTCGTTACTTAATAGTTATTATTTATATTATTATTATTACTAGACACAATAGGGCCACGCATGTATACGATTTATGCAAAAATGAAAAGTTATATATATACATTTTTGTAATTAAATCAACCATCAAATCCATTTTGTCGATCAATGAAATTCTAAATTAAAAATTTAATCTTTTTCTATCAAGTGCAAATTTTTTACTTTTTTTCCCCAGATAAACAAAATGGATTTGATGATTTTGTTCAATGAACGCTAGTATTCATTCTGGCAATTTTTTAAACGCTTACAAATGTTTTCTAAGCCGCTCTCTTATCAATTTAAAAAAATTTAACTCCAGGTTCTAGATAATGCCTGAAAACGTTAAGGCTGGCAGATTATCAAACCGAGATTTAAATTTTCATAAAATGTATAACGAATCCTTTAATGCCAGTGACGTTGGCTAACATAATTTTAAGGATTGTCCGCTTCGTTCAAATATAAAAATTTATCTAAATATACAAATTTAAATTATAATATTCAAATTCCGAAAATTTGTCGTTTCAAATTTTTTTACTAAATTACAGATACGAGAGAACTAATTAATAAACTAAAGATACAAACAAAACTTCGTTCCCTTTCAAATCCTAAATTGTAACTTTCTATAAAAATTTGAATCTACGAAATTTAACGAAATTTTAATAAAGTATTCATAGGTATTAATATTAATTAATTTTTGATTAAACATAAAAATTCTTGTTTAAAAAACTCTTAATTTGCATAAATTTACGCAACAGATTACAAATTTTTTATCGATAAAACTAAACGTAAAAAAAAGAATTTAAAATACCTAAAAAATAAAATTTAAAAAACAATTTTCATAGCCTTTTTCATAATCAGTCACTTAAAGATAAAAATTACTCTTTCGAAACATTGCCAAACGGATTAGAAATCATTTTTCTAAAACTATTTTCCTAACGACAATATTTTACAAATAATCCTAAACTTTGTCTGATTTACCTTGAACCAGAATTAGTGATCTTTTTTAAAAAATTATTTGAAAATCGAAGCGTACATTCCTGGGTAATATTTTTGATGAATTGTGCGCATATTTTATTTGGTGTGCAACGCATTCTTGTCAATAAAATATTATCGCCTTAGATTTTGTGAATATATAAAACTCGATCTTAATATCAATCAATCTCTTTTCATACATTCTACGATATTTCGTCATGTTCGTGCGCCATGATCGAAACTGTGCTATAAAATACAAGATTCGTACAAAATTCTTAAAATCTTACTTTCCGCGAACAATATTAAAAAGATGGCACATGCTTTGTTGGTGTGGAGAATTTAATCTCCATTTTTCTATTTGTCAGAGTTCATAGAATTTTTTTTTTCTTCTCGTACAATTATAGGCAGTGTGACATTCATTTGAAGGCAATAACACGTTCGAGAACGAAATTTCTATCTTGTTATTAAATTCACACTTATCACAGTGCCCATCGTTTTACTTACATTACTTGAATTGTTTTTTTTCATTTTTTATCTGGGATTTGCATTTAATTGGTCTTGGTGACGAAGAACGAGGTATCTAATTATTTAAATAACCTGAATTAACTTTAATTGCTAGTCAATGAAATTTACACAAGAGCATTTGTCGAGAATATTTTGGTATTAAACTACTAACGAAGATTACGTTTTGAGAGGTTCTAACGTAACGGAAAAGAAAAAAAAAAAGATCGAATATGGTATAAATACACACAATTGGTTTTTTTTCCTACAGTTTGAGCAAGTGGTTTAAAAAGTCAAAAATTCGAACCTTATTCTTTCGTGTAATATTGCCGTTGAACAATATAATATTTGGTTAACTCTTTAAACCTCTTGACAATATTGTCAAACATATACATATTTAAATATTTATATATATATATATATATTTTTTTTATGGATATTCGCACAAATACGTAATAATAATAATAATAATAATAATAAAATGTTTCTTAAATATTAGATATAAGTATTCAACAAGTTCTACGTCATAATAGCAACACTGACGAATGATTGGAGAGGAGGCTATTAGTGTCCCGTTTCTTTTGAGAACTTTGTACCTTTCGCGAGAAACATTCCTGGCCTCTTCTCCAACAACAATAATAATAATTACTATTATAATAATATTAAATATAAAAACACTTTGTTTTTGCAATCATGATAATAGTAATACAAGATAATACCAATTCTCAGAAATAAAATGGGGGAAAAAAAAGTATAATAAATCACTAAATATCTGGAAAAGGAACAAACAGCACGTAGTTTTTGTTAATATTTTGCTTTTGAAAATGTTTTTCTTCTTTTTCTGTGTTTTTTTTTTCAACATGTTCATTCGCATTACCGCTATTATTTATAGCTTATAAAAATTCTCGATCATAAAAAGAAACGAAATTTGTAGCAAATAACAATATCGTGTTATAAGTAATCGCTGGATTAATATAATACAAAACTAACGCTTACCATTTTTCATTCTTATATGCTGTGTGCACGAAATATGATTTTATATGTTGAGTGATTTCCAATCAATATGGAGTGTTTTGTGTGATAATATCACTGAGGGCTGGATTTCTAGTTTCAGGACATACGAGTCCAATTGAAAAATATCAATATGTTAATATTATTCGATGCCTCGAGGTCCGTCTATTGGCATCGTGTGTAGCACTTCGTCAAGAAGCTGTAGCGCTCGATGAAGATGCACCTTAAATAAGAAAAAAACATTTAAAAAAAATCAATTAGTAAAAAAATAAAAAAAATAAAATTATATAAATTGAAATTCGAAAATCTTTAATAAATAAAAATAGTTATCTTTTAAGACTGAATTCAGGGAGTTCAGCGACTTTTGAAAAAACAATTAAAATAAAATGGATACAATAGTTAAATATACTTTTAAGCAAAAGAAAATAATTAGAAATCACTGCAATTGAAAGAAAATAATTGAAAGTTGAAGAATATAACTGAAAATGAATAAACGAGAGATATTTGCAGAAACAAAACAATTGAAGAAAATAATTGCAAATTGAGGAAAATGATTTAAAACATTATCTTCAAGTTCTGAACATTCAAATGAGCGAAATTATTATTTTAATATTTTACAAATTTAAATTTGACCAAAAATAATGTTCTGCATGCAAAATAGTTCATTTAGATATTTTAAGAATTGAATTCATTTTTATATTTTGTATTACAAAAGGTATTCTTGAACAAATTTCGTTCAAAAGAACGTTCAGAACTTTAGGGACATTTTAAAACATTAAAATATGTTGAGAAAATAACTGAAAATAAAAAAAAACATTGAATAAATTTTTTAAAATTACTTACTTTTTACGAAAGAAAAAAAAATTTATTAAAATAATTGAAACAAAAAGTAATATAATTTTGGAATTGAAAAATGTAATTGTAATTCGAAGAAAAGAAATGAAAAATTAGAAAGAAAAAAAGAAAATTAAAAGCAATAAATGATAAATTGAATAAACATTTAAAAACTGAGGAGAATAATTATTGAAAAGATTGATAAACATAATTGAAAACTGAAGAAAATAATTGAAAATTAAGGATAATAATAGTAAAAGTTAAAGAATGTATTTACAATAGAAGAAAATCATTGAAAGTTGGAAAACAATTTAAAAAATAAAAAAATGCAATTGAGATTTAAAGGAAAATTGAAAATTTTATAAAATAATTAAAACAAAAAAATGTTTTTTTTTTAAATTGAAAAATATTTAAAACAGGTATAAAGAAGACAGTAATTGAAAATATTGAAAGAGTCAATTGCAATTTGCTTTAAAAATTCAATATTGTAGAAATTAACTGAAAGAAAAAATAATTAAATAATGACGACACTAATTGAAAGGAGTTAGAAATAATCAAGTATTCATCAAATTAATTTAAAAAACTGAAAATTATATATGGAAATTTAAAGATAATAATTTAGAAATGAAGAATGAAATTGAAAATAAAAGGCAATAACTGGTAAATAAAGAAAGTAATTTAATGTAGAAGAAAATAATTAAGACGGAAAAAATTATTGAAAAAAATTAGGAATATAATTAAAATTTGCGGAAAGTAATTAAACATTTAGGGAATAAATTGATTTATTCCTTTATTTCATGCATAAACAGGGAAATCCATTTTTTACATCCGAAAAAAGAAAAGAAAAAAATAATTGAAAAGTTTAGTAAATAATTAAAATCATGATAAAAAAAAATTAAAACTTTTAAAAGAATTATTAAAAATTGAAGAAAATGCTTTTTTTTGCTTTAAATTTAGTATTATTTAAAATTTTAATGAATGCATCTCCATAAATTAAAAATTAGTAACTATTTTAATAATTAAGAAACAAACCTCAATCCAGCAGGGTGTTTCTTTTATACTCTGTCTTGGATAATCTGGTCCCCATCCTTTGACAAAACTTAATCGTAAGATGCAAAGTCGCCGAAGATCATCGACTCCAATACCAGCAGCAGCACTAAGACCTAGTAAAAATAATATATTTAATTATACTAAGACCTAATAAAAAAGCATAATACATACATTTAAAAGAACACATTTTAAAAAAAAAACTAATTTTTTTCTTTTAATCATACAACCGGGATCACAGCGGTTTCTTTGTCGAATTTTAGGTAAAAAAAGGGATTTTTAAAATTAGTAAAAAATAGTTATATGAATATTTCAAGGTTTCTTTTACGAAATTTTATTGTTTTTTTTAGAAGTTTAGAGCACAGTGAATCTATTAAGTTTAATTTTAAAGTCCTATCACTACAAATTTCTTGACATGCATCAGTTTACTTATTAGTTTTTTGAAGATTTAAAGGAGGAATTGGATACCTACTCGAAAATAGGTTATGTATAAAATTATTATTTTGCTTTTTGAAATAGAAAAACTAACTTTAAATCTATTTTTTTGTAGACAAACTGTGACAAATGTAATTTAAAACAAATTGAACCTTTGAAACTCATAATTGGATTGAAATTAAAGATTTTTGACATTCGAAAAAAATTTATAGTTTTTTTCATATTTTTAAAACGTTTCTGAATGACAAAAATCTTTAATTTCAATCCATTTATGAGTTTTAAAGGTTCGTTTTGTTTGAAATTAAATTTGACACATTTTGACTAACAATAAATAAGATTAATTAAAAAGTAGTTTGTCTATTTCAAAAAGAAAAATAATTACTTCAAACATAACCTCTTCTCGAGTATGTGTCCAACTCTTCCTTAAGCCTGAAATGATATAAAGGGACGCATAAATTTATACCGATTGACATTTGGACGAAGGGCATTTGGACGAATTGACATTTGGACGAAATGACATTTGGACGAATCGACATTTGGACGAAATGACATTTGGACGAATCGACATTTTGACGAAAGGACATTTGGACGAATCGACATTTTGACGAATCGACATTTTGACGAAAGGACATTTGGACGAATCGACATTTTGACGAAAGGACATTTGGACGAATCGACATTTGGACGAATCGACATTTTGACGAAAGGACATTTGGACGAATCGACATTTGGACGAAATGACATTTGGACGAATCGACATTTTGACGAAAGGACATTTGGACGAATCGACATTTTGACGAATCGACATTTTGACGAAAGGACATTTGGACGAATCGACATTTTGACGAAAGGACATTTGGACGAATCGACATTTTGACGAATCGACATTTGGACGAATCGACATTTTGACGAAAGGACATTTGGACGAATCGACATTTTGATGAATGGACATTTGGACGAATCGACATTTTGACGAAAGGACATTTGGACGAATCGACATTTTGATGAATGGACATTTGGACGAATCGACATTTGGACGAATCGACATTTTGACGAAAGGACATTTGGACGAATCGACATTTGGACGAAAAGACATTTGGACGAATCGACATTTGGACGAATCGACATTTTGACGAAGGGACATTTGGACGAATCGACATTTTGACGAATGGACATTTGGACGAATCGACATTTTGACGAAAGGAAATGTGAAGAAACGACATTTTGACGAATGGACATTTGGACGAATCGACATTTTGACGAATGGACATTTGGACGAATCGACATTTTGACGATTGGACATTTGGACGAATGGACATTTGGACGAATCGACATTTTGATGAAACGACACTTGGACGAATCTTTTTTGCCATATAAGTTTACTCTCTATGTTGTACTTGTTCATGGTTTCCAATTATCAAATATTCCAAGTGTTGATAGGGTTCAGTGTTTATCCGAGAGATGGAGCTAGGAGAATTACAATTGTGTATAAAATGAAATTTTTATATTTTTTGATAATTTTTAGGTAATTTACCTACAGATTACCTAAATTTTAATACCCCTAGCTCCATCTCACGGAGAAACAACACTTGGAATATTTTATAATTTGAAACCATGAACAAGTACAACATAGAGAGTAAACTTATATGCCAAAAAAGATTCGTCCAAGTGTCGATTCGTCCAAATGTCTTTTCGTTAAAATGTCGATTCGTCCAAATGTCCTTTCGTCAAAATGTCGATTCGTCCAAATGTCCATTCGTCAAAATGTCGATTCGTCCAAATGTCCTTTCGTCAAAATGTCGATTCGTCCAAAAGTCCTTTCGTCAAAATGTCCATTCGTCAAAATGTCGATTCGTCCAAATGTCTTTTCGTCAAAATGTCGATTCGTCCAAATGTCTTTTCGTCCAAATGTCTTTTCGTTAAAATGTCGATTCGTCCAAATGTCCATTCGTCAAAATGTCCATTCGTCCAAATGTCCTTTCATCAAAATGTCGATTCGTCCAAATGTCCTTTCGTCAAAATGTCGATTCGTCCAAATATCCTTTCGTCAAAATGTCGATTCGTCCAAATGTCGATTCGTCCAAATGTCCTTTCGTCCAAATGTCGATTCGTCCAAATGTCCTTTCGTCAAAATGTCGATTCTTCCAAATGTCCTTTCGTCAAAATGTCGATTCGTCCAAATGTCCTTTCGTCAAAATGTCGATTCGTCCAAATGTCCATTCGTCCAAATGTCCTTTCGTCAAAATGTCGATTCGTCCAAATGTCCTTTCGTCAAAATGTCGATTCGTCCAAATATCCTTTCGTCAAAATGTCGATTCGTCCAAATGTCGATTCGTCCAAATGTCCTTTCGTCAAAATGTCGATTCGTCCAAATATCCTTTCGTCAAAATGTCGATTCGTCCAAATGTCGATTCGTCCAAATGTCCTTTCGTCCAAATGTCGATTCGTCCAAATGTCCTTTCGTCAAAATGTCGATTCTTCCAAATGTCCTTTCGTCAAAATGTCGATTCGTCAAAATGTCGATTCGTCCAAATGTCGATTCGTCCAAATGTCCATTCGTCAAAATGTCGATTCGTCCAAATGTCCTTTCGTTAAAATGTCGATTCGTCCAAATGTCTTTTCGTTAAAATGTCGATTCGTCCAAATGTCCATTCGTCAAAATGTCTATTCGTCCAAATGTCGATTCGTCCAAATGTCCATTCGTCAAAATGTCCATTCGTCCAAATGTCCTTTCGTCAAAATGTCGATTCGTCCAAATGTCCTTTCGTCAAAATGTCGATTCGTCCAAATATCCTTTCGTCAAAATGTCGATTCGTCCAAATGTCGATTCGTCCAAATGTCCTTTCGTCCAAATGTCGATTCGTCCAAATGTCCTTTCGTCAAAATGTCGATTCTTCCAAATGTCCTTTCGTCAAAATGTCGATTCGTCCAAATGTCCTTTCGTCAAAATGTCGATTCGTCCAAATATCCTTTCGTCCAAATGTCGATTCGTCCAAATGTCCTTTCGTCAAAATGTCGATTCTTCCAAATGTCCTTTCGTCAAAATGTCGATTCGTCCAAATGTCCTTTCGTCAAAATGTCGATTCGTCCAAATATCCTTTCGTCCAAATGTCAATTCGTCCAAATGCCCTTCGTCCAAATGTCCAGTCGATCAAATGTCAATCGGTATAAATTTATGCGTCCCGAGAACAAATAAATAATAACCTTTAATACACTTCAAGTCAAGTCTAATATTTTGTATCCGCAAATTGTTAAGTCTGACATTCAAAAAATTCAAAAAATTATTTAGACATTTAAAATTTATAGAAAAATATAATGTGCAGAAAAGTATGAAAAAAATTTCACATCAGATTTTTGTTTTTAATATGGGGGAAACCACCGAACAGTAGATAATGGCAAACAGTAGATAATTTCAATTTTCTAAAGAACTGTTTTAAAACTTTAATTCAAATCATCATAATAAGATTTTAGGAATAAAATAAGGTTACCTAATCAATTTTTTTTTAAACAATATGAATAATTGTCGTTTGTAAATAAAAAAAAAAGTTTTTTAAGGTTTAAAAAAATTTTTGACTTGCATATATTTACGATCTTACGAAAAATAAAATTTTCCAGACTCACAAACGCGTTAGTATCAAAATTGGAATTTTAAGAAACAATATGGGCCATTGCCAAGTGTTAGTTTTCTTTCTTTATGAATATTTTAGCACTTTTTATAAATCAATATAAATTCTAAGAGTAGATAACCAACAGTAGATAATCCAATTCAGAATCGCGACATAGCTGTCAGAAGTTGAGGTTATGTTTTGAAGGTATTTTTTCCTTTTTGAAAAACTTTTTAATTTAGCTTGAATTCTTGAATATAAAATGACCAGAACCAATTTATTGTCAATAAAAAAAATGTAAACACTTATATAAATAAATTACTTGCTACACAAGAGATACAAGAATTTATGTGATATTTAGTTTTCTTAGTTTCAAATTTCCCGCTTTTTTAAGCTCCTAGGTTTGGTAGGCGTGTTTCAGAGAAGTCAAAATATCTCACATTTCTCATATTTCAGTTAAATATTTAAGAATAAACAACTTTTATGCGTACAAAATTACAAATTGGTTTTATTTTGAAGAAGTCTTTTCAAGGAATTGTATTATGCATAAAAAACTGCTCAAAAAATTGTTTTCTTTAAATAGGAGCTGATTATCTACTGTTGGTAGGAGGTTCCTTTTCGAGTGATTGTTTATCGTGTTAAAAAATTATTTAAAATGAAGAAGAGATTAATTTTAGGCTCATTTTGCTTTCTGCATTACTTACTTGAATATATTAGCTTCATTTTAGCGTTAAGCATTCTATTAATAACTTTAGCCTGAAATAATTACACCTACCAGAAATTTTTACTGTCTACTGTTGGGTGGTCTCCCCTACATAAGTATTTGTTATTAAATTATAATAAATAAAACACGGAAAATGGAAAAAAGACGCATATTGAGAAAGAAAGGTGAAAGGGGAGAAAAATCTTGATTTTATGGGTGTTTCAGGTGATTTTTTTTTAAAAGGCGAAACTAGGGAAAAAGAGGATTAGGTGAAAAAGAGGTGGAACTGTGATCCCTGATGCAAGGTTGAGTCCACACCAATGAGCCAATTTTTTGATGAAGAATTAAAAAAGAAATCTACCACAAATAGAGGTTACACTACGTTCAAAAATTGAACACATTGATTAATTTTCTCCAGGCATTTTTCAGAATATTGAAATGGCTGTTTTAAATCAAGTGGCTCATGGATATTCATCTAATTTTAATGAGATTGAAATACTGATTTTACTTTTAGTAATAGGTGCTCCGTGAGTAAGATGACCGGCAACAGCTGCGGCTTGGGCTGCTGCTGCTGCTTGAGCAGTGGCCGCTTGTCCTCTCATTTGCTTGTGACACTGTCTTAAATCGAATACTTTAATGTACGCAGTGGGATAGATTTTGTGAACTGCATCGCCAGGTGCACGTCCTGCTTCTCTATCCAAGTAATAAGATTGAACGAAGACACTGTGCTCACTTTGGCATTTCAGCCACACGTCTCCCTCGCCTCTTAAGTCTAAAACCACTCCTTTTCCTGTACAGCAACACAAAAATAATTCATTAATTTAAACTTATAAAGTGATAACTTATATAAGTTATTAACTTAAAAAGTAACTATCAAGTAAAAATTACCTATATGAAGGCGAGCCTTTTCGCTTTGTTCTGTACGATGCACGTTACTGAGAGCTCCAAGGCAAAATCTGTTACCACCACTAGGATCGACGTATCCATCTACTGTAACAGTCGGACAACTACTGCTAACTTTAAAAGTTTCTCCTACTTGGGTGTCTAATTCGAAATATCCAACAGAGCACCAATATTCTGGAGCTGGTTGGCTCGACAGTAAACTTCCTGCTACATCGCCACCGTGTCCACCCCCTAGAACAAAAGATTCATTACTGATATGTAACATATAATTAAATTACAGGGTGTCTAACAAAGGATCATTTTCAAATTCTTGGATTCCCGGATTTAGACTAATAACTGACCATTATTGGAATTTGGATTAATTGAAATTGAAAAGTTTAAATAAATTGAAATATGAATTAATTGAAGTTTAGAATTTATTTATATTACAATTCCTTTTCAGGGTTGCTACGTTTTCAAAATTTCAAAATTCCATGACTTTTCCAGGTTTTTCAGACCATTTTTCATCAAATTCCATGACCAAATATAAGATAACAAGCAACATTAACATTTGCATTGTTGTTAGTCATTTAAGGACGCTTATACCCTCAAGCGGTTCTCATTCTATCGGACCATGATAGTCAATATTTTTTTAATTTCATTTCGTTTTATAATTTGGTTTCTAAATAGTATTTTGTATTTAAAATCATTACACAAACAAATTTTATTAAAAAAAAAATTTTCTGTTGAAAATTCCAACTTATTAAAATTTTTTTCTTCCTGATTATTTAAAAAAAGTGAAGGATTACTACCCTTAAATAACATTTTCTTAACAACGGAACGGTAAATTAATTAAATATTATTGTAAAAGTTGTATTCTATTACAGTTTAAAGTATATTAGTTTTTTAAAAAAATTTGTAGAACCGTGTTTTTTTAATTAATTAAAATATAGTCATTTTGCGCGTTTTGTTACTGTTTCCATGTAAAAGTCCCAACTTTATAAATTTAAATCTTAAAAACAAAATGGTAAAATTCAATAAAATTGTAAAAGTACATGTAAAGTAATGCATTAATTATGACATTAAAATTTTATAAGAATCTGTAGAAATTGGTTTTTTGGATAAACCTCCTTAAAACTATAAATTTTTGCAAATGCAATAAATAATGAAAATTATGAGAATAATTACAAAATTGAAGAAAATATCTTAAAAATGACGAAAGGTCGTTTCAATGTACAACTGAAAACCAAATTCAAAAAATGGCTAAATTAATACACAACCGAACAGAAAAAATTGAAAAAAATCAAAGAATAATTATAAAATTTGAAGAGAATAACTGAAAATTGAAAAAATTGTAGGAAATAATTGAAAATTTTCGGAAAACAATTGAAAATTGAAGAAAGTTGTTAATAATTGTAAGAAATAATTGAAAAATGACGAGAATAATTGAAAAAAATATGTGAAAAATGAACAAAAAAATTGACAATTAAAAACAAAAATAGAAAAATGATTAGATTAATAGACAACTGAAAAAAAAATTTTAAAAATTAAACAAGAAATATTAAATTAAAAAATTAAAAATTAAGAAAATTATAAGAATAATTGTTAGAAATAATTACAAATTAAACAAGTGGATTGAAAATCGAAAAAAATAGAAAATTAAAGACGAACTTGAAATTTAAAGAATATACCTAATCAAAAATTGAAAAAAGTAATTAAAAAGCTGAGAATTATGGAATAAAAAAGAAAATAATTAAAAACCGAAGAATGGCATTGAAATTTGAAGAAATTAATAAAAAAAAATGGAGAAATAAATAGAAAATTTAAGAATTAAATTCAAATTTGAAAAAATAATTGATAATTAAAAAAAGGTGAGAATTATTGAATATTGAATAAAATAATTTAAACATTAAGGAATTGACTTAAATTTTTAAGAATATAATTGACAATTGAGAAAAAAAATAGAAAACTGTCAAGAATAATCGACAACAAAACAAAATTTTTTAAAAATTAAATTAATAAAAAATGCGTAGAAAGTAATTGAAAATTGAGGAAAAAAATTAAATGTTGAAAGAAAATATTGAAAAATGATGAGAATAAATAAAAATTAAAGAAAATATCTGAAAAATGACGAAAATAATAGACAATTGAAAACAAAATTCGAAAAATGACTAGATTAATAGACAACAAAACAAAAAAATTGTAAAAATTAAAGAATTATTATAAAATTTTAAGAGAATAATTGAAAAAATTGTAGGAAATAATTGTAAATTGTGGAAAATATTTAATAATTGTGGAAAATAATTGAAAAATAACGAAAATAATAATTGGAGAAAATATTAATAATTGAAGAAATAAATTGAAATTGTAAGAAAATAATTCATGATTAAGAGATAAATTACTAAATGACTAAAATAATTAAACATTAAGAAAGACTTGACAATTGAAAAAAATGTAAAAATAGTTCGAAAAATGGCGAGAATAATCGGTAATAGAACAAAATTATTGAAAAAGATAAAAAATAACTATAAAATTGAAGAAGAATATTAAGTTGTCAATTAAAAACTAGATAAAATTATAGAAAATGAATGAAAATTGAAGAAGATAATTAAAGAATTGTATTGAAATTTAAAAAAAAAATTTATAATTTAAAAAAGACGAGAATTATTGAACATTGAATAGAATAATTGAAAATTGAATAAAATAATCGAGAATTGAAGAAAATAGTTAAAAATGGATGAAATTATTTGAAAATTAAAGACTTAAATTGAAATGTGAAGAAAATAATTGATAACTGAAAGAAAAATTACAAAATGACGAAAATAATTAAATATTTAAGAAAATAATTGACAATTAACAAAAAAATTCGAAAGCTGTCGAGAATAATCGACAATAGAACAAAATAATTTAAGAAATTAAAAAATAATTATAAAATTTAAGGAGAATAATTTTATATTGAAAATCAGTCACTATTCTTAATTTCAATCAATGGAATTTAATAGGAAATGACTTTTAAATGACTAAATTGTCAGTAATTTTTCACTGATTGATATAGATGAAAATAATTTACATTTAAGGAGGTTTATCCAAAAAACCAATTTCTAAAGATTCTTATACAATTTTAATGACATATTAAAAACATATTTATATTGTTTTTAAGATATAAATTTATAAAGTGGGGACTTTTACATGGAAACAGTAACAAAACGCGCAAAATGACTATATTTTAATTAATTAAAAAAACATAGTTCTACAAATTTTTTTTAAAAACTAATATAGGTATTTAAAAATTTAATATAATACAACTTTTACAACATTATTTAATTAATTTACCGTAACGTTGTTAAGAAAACATTATTCAAGGTTAGTACTTCTTTACTTTTTTTAAATAATCAGTAAGAAGAAATTGTAATAGCTTGAAATTTACAACGGAGATTTTTTTTCAATAAAATTCGTTTGTGTAATGATTTTAACTACAAAATACTATTTAGAAACAAAATTATAAGAAATGAAATTTAAATAATATTGACTATTATGGTCCAATAGAATGAGAACCGCTTGAGGGTATAAACGTCCTTAACAGCATTGATAATTTTAATTTTTTTCTATTGATCAATCAGGTAAAAGTCACCGACAATTTAGCAGTTTTCAAATTTTATTTCAAATAAAATATAATTGATTGAAATCATAAAAAGAGAAATTAAATTAATTTTTTAAAACAACATTTTATAAAATTCCCTGACTTCCAGTTTTTCAGATTTTCCTTGACTACAAAAAAATTCCATTCTGGGTTTTCCAGGTTTTCCAGAACCGTAGCAACCCTGATTTTTTTTTTTTTAATTTTCTTCCGCTCAAAATTTTTAGATCGTATTCTGACCAACTGTAGTTCAATTTTCCAAATCTTAAAGACTACAACATTAAAATTATCAAAATCTACGAATTCCCCGTACTTCTAGTAAATTTGCGGATCATTAAGAAAATTCTCGTTAATTTCCCGAATCACTAGTTTCCCTAGGAATAATTAAACTAGTAAATTGAATTAATAATTATTTGGAACAGATAAAAAATAAACTTATATTGAATTTTCTTCAAATTCGGTAATTTTACTACTTACAATACGCCGTGGTGTGAAGGTGTCTGTGATCTGGAGGCTGCATACTTTGTGTATAAGTTAAAGTATTGGCACCGGTCCATTGTGGTGCACCTGTATTATAAGGGTTCGCGACAGTGGCTACAGCAAAACCGTTTTGATGATGTAAATGAACTGGTGACACTGGAGAACTCTGACTTCCAGCTGTTGAAACATTTTAAAAAAAACATCAAATATTGTCTCATAATAAATAATATAATTTTCGTTTATTTTTACCAATTTTCCAAAAACGTACTTAATGTTGCTGCCAGAGGATCAACGGCGGGCTGAGGTTGATTAAGATCTTGAGGTGGTGTTGTAGTTCCATAAAAAGGTTCCGCAGATTGTCCCTGGTTAGAATTGATGATCTGACCACTCGCGTTGCCACTGGCAGGATTTAATGGCTGTTGCGGATTGACAACAGGGTGTCCCATCGAATGTACCACAGCTAGAAAAATATTAAATTATTATAAGAGAAATATATTAAAAGGAAAAATATATTACAATTTTGTTTGAAATAATATTAATTTTCAAATAAAGTTCAGTTGACATTTTATCAAAAAAATTCAATATCTATATAGCAGGCTTCACAGTGACAATGAGGAATATTTTAGGGGAAATAGGGGACAGAATATACGAAAATAGGGAACTTTTAGGGTACCTACTTTAAAAATTTTATGAATAAAAATAAATTAATTATATACAGTAGACCCTCGATTTTATTTGGGTAGAACAAAATTACAAAGTTGTAGGATAAAAAAAATATAATTACAGAATTTTCAAATTAATATAAAAAGAAGAAGGAAAATAACTACAAATTGTGGAAAGTAATTTAAAACTGATAAATAATAATACAAACTTATAGAAAATGAATGCAGAACTTCAGAAATAATCAAAATAAGATAAGAATAATGGTAAATTAAAAAAAAATTGAAAATATAGGTAATTAAATAAAAAATAATGAACATAATTAAAACTTGGAAAAAAGCAATGAAAAAAAATTTTAAAACTAATCAAAATTAAAAGAAAGAGTTCAATTTTGAGATAAATAATAATTGAAGATTTAATAAATCAATTTAAAACATTAAAAATTATTTCTATAATTGCAAAATTATTAAAACAACTGAAAATTCAGAAAATGATTGAAAATTGAAAAAATTATTTAAAGATGATGAGAATAATTGAAAAAAAATTCAAAATTGATGAAAACAATCGAGAATTGAGAAAAATAATTGAAAATTTAAGAAATTAATGAAATAATGATTAAAGTAATTTAAAATCGAAGAAATCAATGAGAAGGTTATAAAACAAATTAAACATTGAAAACTAAGAATTGAAATTTATGATTAATAAACGAAGATTATAAATAAATCAAACTGAAAATAATTTTAAAAATTAAAAATTGAAGAAAAAAAATTGCAAAATTATAGAAATAATTGAAAATTGAAGACAAAAAATTAAAAATTATAAGAAAATATTTGAAAATTAAAGAAAAGAACCGAGATTTGAGAAGAATAATTTTGAAAAATTACAGAATATATTTCAAATTAAAAGAAATAATTGAAAAATAGCAAAAATAATGATAAATTTTTTAAAATAATTGAAAATTTAGGAAATTAATTACAAAACACCGAATGTAATTGTAAATTTGAAAAAAATAATTGAAAAATTCTAAAATTTAACAACAATTTTTTTAATTAATTGAAATTTGAAATAAATAATTAACTCGTAATTAAAGGTTTAGTAAATCAGTTAAAAAATAATTGAAACATTTATAATTTCGAGAAAAAAACTGCAAAATTATAGAAATAATTGAAAATTGAAGACAGTAATTTAAAATCTAGAAAATATTTCAGAATTGAAGATAACAATCGAGAATTGAGAAGAATAATTGAAAAATGGCAAAAATAATGATAAATTTTTTAAAATAATTGAAATTTGATATAAATAATTGAAAATTCAGGATATTAATTACAAAATACCGAAAGTAATTGAAAATTTCAAAAAAATAATTTAAAATTTTAAAATTTATCAACAATTTTTTAAATTAATTGAAATAAATAATTAAAGGTTTAGTAAATCAGTTAAAAAATAATTGAAAAATTCATAATTTGGAGAAAAAAATTGAAAAAATTAAAGAAATCAATTTAAAAATGATGGAAATATTTGAAAAATAATACAAATGACTGAAATTTGAGATAAATAAATAAAAAATGTAGAAAATGTATGAAAAAATACTTTTCAAAACTAAAAATTGGAGAAAATGTTTTCAAAATTCAGAAAATTCATTGAAAAATAATTTTATAAATTACACAAATTGGAGAAAATAATTTAAAAATGCTAGAAATAATTGAAGATTGAAAAAATAATAAAAATTCAGAAAAGATTGAAAATAATTGAAATTTGACTTTAAATATACTTTTGTGAAAAAAGGGGGTTTTAGGGTAAAGTTATCTAAATAGGGGACTTTCAAGGACCAATCGTAAAATAGGGGACGGTTTGTGAAGCCTGATATAGATTCTATAAGAAATGCAAAATTCTTTTGATTGGTAAATAAAAAATCGTGAATGATTAGTGGCAATTGACTCGTAGGATCGTCAATTTTTAATCTCAGAAAAGAAAATTAATTATAAATTGACAAAATTACTAGACAAATTATGAGGAAAAATAACCCTTGTACGTACAATGATGTATGTTTCGTGTCGAGGAATGATGAGGCGTGGGAATCCAAGTCTGTCGGGGACAATTACTCTCTTCCAATTTGTTGTGTGGATTATTACCATTAACTCCCCCACCTCCACTAAACATTCCCTCCCCATTGGCTGTGCGAAACAAAATCAAAAAATAAAACAGAAATAATAAAAAGCAGAAATGAAAAGAAGCAAAAAGAAAATTGTTGGGCGATATGTTATTCTCTATCGATGTATTAAGACGTCTAAGTTATTTTCAAATAATGCAAAGAGTAAAAGTTCAATACACTTTTCGTGAAAATTATCTCTCCATTTAGTATCTAAATAATAATTATAATTATTTTATTAAATTTATATTTTATTTATATTTATTATTATAATAATTATTTACAATTTTTTGAAAACAAAACTTCTTTAATTTTTTTTATACACTAAAATATAAAGTGTGTTAATGCCAGGAACCAGAGTACCACTTTTTTTTCTTTAAAAACGACAAAAATAAATGACAAAAGGGTAATCAAAAAATGTTGTTAATAATAACTTGAAGTGCATAAAACAAATTTGAATCTATTTAAATCATAATTAATTGAAATTTGAATTAATAATAAAAGTTTGAAACTTGAATCATTTAAAAGTTGAATATTAAGATTGAAATTCGGATCGATTTAAATTTGAATCAACCAAAAATTTTGATAAAGTGATTTTTAAATAATTGAAAACTTAAATCGATTAAAAGGAAAAATTAAAATTTTAAATAATTTAAAATTCAAATCCTTTAAAATTTGGCAAAATTAAAGTTACGATTGATTTTATTTGAGATAAAGAATGAATTAAAGTTTATATAATTTGGAAAGCTGATGAATTGAATTGAGAGTCAATTAACATGAACTTTTAAACAATGAGAATTAAAACTGATTTAAACTTAGAAGAATCGATACAAATTTTAACTTACATAAATGTTTTAATGATTAAAAATTTGGATTGATTAAATCAAATAAAATTAAAATTAAAGTTTGCATGATTGAAATTTGAATCAATTGAAATTTGAAGAGTCTAAAATACCAACTAATAATAATGTGGCCTAATATTATAATATTTTAAGATGTTCTGTTTTTTCTTATTGGGGTTTTTGACCCGTATGTACTTTCAAATAAAAATATAAAAAAAAGTTCAAAGGGATTGAAATTTTGATAAATTGAAACTTCAATTAATTAATTAATATTTGCATAGATAAACATTTAAATAAATTAAAATTTTCATGATTTGAATTTGAGCCTAATTAAACTTAATTAAATTAATTAAATTAAAATTGATTAAAATTGTAATTAAACAATGTTTTGACTATCTTATAAAAATTAGAATCAATAAATGTTAATTAGCTTGAAATTTGAATTTGTTATAATTTTGTTCAAGTGAAATTTTAATCGAGTAAAGTTAGTATCAACAGACATTTAACTCCATTAAAATTTGTATAACGAATAGATTTCTCGATAAAGAAAAATTTAAATAGACTAAATTTTTGATAAATTGAAATTACGATAATTTAAAATAACTAAAATCTAGGTTTTTTTAAATTCTTGAAAGATAAATCGTTAAAATTCGAATTGAAATTTGTAAATGGTAAATATTTTGACGGATTAAAATTTCGATTAACTGGAATCTGGATAATTTATAATTATTATGGATTAAAATTGAATTAATTGAAAAATTAATAAATTGTTTAAAATTTGGATGAAATTGAAATCCCAATAATTAAAAAATGTGTATAGAAAAAAAATGCGCATTAATGAAATAATTAAAATTAATTATAATTTGGATATAATTAACATTTTGATTGATTGAAATTCGTATTGATTATTAAAATTTGAATAAATTAAAATTTGTATGAATTGAAACAATAATCGTTTAAAATTTGCATATATTGAAATTTGAATAATTAAAACTGTGAATACGAAAAAAATTCTGATTGGCGGAAATTTGAATCAGTTAAAATTTGGATAAATGGAATCTTAAACAGATTGATATTTAAATCAATTAAAATTGTGATAAATTAGAAGATCTATAAAATTGGATATTCTGATAATTTCGAATATAAATCGATTAATATTTGGACACTGGGTAAATTTGCCTACTACGAATGACCCAATTACTGCAGTTTTTTTAAAACAGTTATTATCCACTATTTAAGAGTATACAATTAATTCAAATTGATTGAAAAAATTATTTAAAACACAATTGAAAATAAAGATGTGCATTTCAATTATTAATAATTTAACTTTTCCAGTTTAAATTACAACTTGTCGCAGTAATTGGAACATGCGTGTGTTTCTATTACTGCTAACGCTGCTGACACAGAAGGAACATAACCTCCAAATACAAGTTACTTTCACTGCAGTAATTGAAGCACAGTAATTCATGCAGACCCGTAGTAACACCCACACAGACTATTTTATTTATAAATTCGTTATTCTTAAGAATAAATAATTTCTTTTTATATTTTAATTAGTAGTTTCTACTTCAATAGATAACAATAATGCTTTCAAAATCAGTCAAATATTTATTTTTCTTTTATATTTATCTTCCTTCCCAAATCTTTTTATCGGACTTCGATTTCACACCGCAGTAATAGGTACATTCACCCCATTAGAATTAGTTTAAATTTAAGTTTTTATCGATTGAATTTGAGTTTAATTAAGATTAGAATGAAGTGATATATTTGTAATTTAAGATTTAGATGAATTTAATTAAAAATCTATGAAAATTTAAACATTCTATGTGACTATTAAAAATCAGAAATCATTAGAAGCTGAATCGCATGAAATTTAAATTAAAATTCGGATATGATTTAAATTTGAGTTGATTAAAATATGTCTCGATTAATGAATGAATATAAATGTTAATTAATATTTGAATACAATTTAAATTGTAAATTAACTGACTCGAATTTGTTAAAATTTGCGTTTTGGTTGAATTAATCAGTAAATTTGAAAAGATTTCACTGAATAACTAATTTTTTTCTTGTAATCGAGAACATTGAAGAAATGATTTTCGTAAAAATTACCACTCTTCTTGCATTAATTTTAGTCGACATAGGCGCCTTAATCATCAAAAATTGCTAATAACTCATCACCAGCAAAAAACTAAACTAAATGAACTAAAACAAACAAAAAACGGTGGTTAAGAAATTAAATCAATTAATTAAAGAAAATTGTAATTAAATTAAAGTAGAAAATAAAGACAAATTTTAAAAAAAATAAATGAAAAAAAAAATAGGAAGAATGAAAAAGTAAAAAATACCTGGATTTGGTGCTGAAATTCCGGGTATAAACGGTTGTTGAGGCTGTGGATTGTTTGTTGCAGGAGTTTGTGGAGGTGGATGATGTTGAATTGTTTGATTCATTTCTCCATCAACTTCCATTCCCGAACTAACACCGGCAACAGTAACAGCAGCTGCGGTTCCACCACCTACAGTGTATTCGTCCTTGACTAGACGTCCAGCAGGTCCAACTCCAACCCCCGATTGTAGAGTCAATCCGGACAAGTCTGTAAAGAACGGGTCTGTTTGGGGGAAACCAACCCAGTCCGTCATACACCAAAGCGACAATAGTAAATTAATAATTGCTAACGATTTTAAAATGCGAACTCGAAGAAACCATAAAATTAAGTTAAATTAGTTCTCCTTCAAAAAAACTGTAGCTTTATCGCCAATCAACCGATCTTCATCTATCAAAAATCAGACATATTTAAAGGTATTGAGAAGCACTTTTTTCAAAAGTTGATAAATCCAGATTTTTTTATTTCGAGAAAATAAAATAAATACAGTTTCGCACCTAACCCCTAAAGTTAAATAAAGTAGAAAAACTAAGGGAAATTATTTATAAAAATTTCATAAGTAGGATGAATTAATCAATCACTCCAAGTCAATAAAAAATCACTTTTTTTAACGTTTCGACAGTTTATATTGTCCTCTTGAGAAACTAGAAATTTATTAACAATTTGTACATTAAATTTATAAGAAAAACTTTTTAAAATTTACAAAACAATTTATACAAATAAACAATAAAAATATATTTACCGAAAAAATATGTCAATATTAAAATTTATTAAGATGATATTTTCATGTGAAAACGAAAAGTCAATGAGTAAAATTGTTTGACACGTCTAATAACACAGCTCAATTTAAACTAAACAGAAAGTCAAAAATTTAAAAATAAATACAAATTAGTTTGCAAGTCATTATAAGTATCAAAGCTAATTAATCACAATCGTCTAAGAATTAAAATTTAAACAATTTTCGGAGTTTCTTTTCTGAAATTTCTGAAATTGGTAAAAAAAGAATAAAATAATAAATTATTGAAAGTACAGTTATTAATTATATAAAAAAATATACGTAGGACGTTTTACAAAAAGTTTCATTTAAAAAATATTATTCAAAACATATAAATCAATAAACAAGATATAAAATGAAAAAAGTGTTTTTTTTTGTGATAAATTCCAATTATCAATATTTATAAAAATGTTTTTTTGACTTAATGCGATTTATGTTTAATTAAAGTTTATAAAAACTAAAGAAATCTAAGGTTTTGTAATCTTTTCTAGAAAAACAAAATTAAAATATTTAGGATTTTTTAAATTAAAAATTCTTTTTCTTAAATTTAACAGTGACAGACCGATTTGTAAGATTCTTAATTGTTAAACTTGTGACATTTTTGGAAACTGGATTTATCAACTTTTGAAAAAGTGATAAATACAAATTATTCATAATTATATTTACAATTTCATATTAAAATAAAATGAATCCATCAAAAACTACAACTCTTTAAAAATGTCCTCGATCTTATTAAATGAAAATTAGAAAATTGAACCACACATGAAAAAAAAGCATAAATTTACAAAAATTCTGCAAAAACACAATATTTCTCAACACGTTTCAAGCGATACATTTAAGACTCAAGCTGACAGAAGCTGCCCAAATTTAGCATTAAAATTAGTATTGTTATGTTTTGTAACTTGATCTGCTACCATTACTTTCTTTATCTCCATAACAAGCTCCATAACAACGAACCAAGATAAAACAAAAATCAAGATCCAAAATTAGATTTTAATTCTTGGAACTCTTGGCACAATCTATCAAAAAAAAAACGTAATCACATTAATTTTTATTTTCAATTATTCTAAGAATATCTGATTTTTTTACGAGTTGTTAAATTTTGTCACGCAAGCTCGTGTTTATTATTCATGATGAAAAAAATGCCAATAAAGCGAATTGTTTTAAAAACAATATATTAAAAGCCACAGCTATTTTTTAAAGTGAAGCCCAATATTAAAGACAAAGCGCAAAAGTACATGCCGAAAACATACCTATCCCTGGGGAGACGACTCGTTCATAATGATAGGGATTAACACAAACAGAATCACATTTGAGATCAAAGGCAAACTGACAATATTTGACGTGTTTCAGTTCATTTTTGTGGAGATCTGGCCATCGCCATATTCTTGCGTAGATGACGTGAGGAAATCCTTTTCGTCCAGCCACCTGCAATCTACCATCAAGAGTTCTCTGAATAGTAACACATTTACTCGGATGAGCTCCATTTGTCGTGATAGCTGTGATCAAACTGTCCAACTCCTCTCTTTTTTCCTGTTTAAAACAACAAATTTAATATTATTTATAAATTTAAATTAATAATAATAAAAATCTATAATAATAATCCGCAAGATTCATTCATTCTTTCATTCATTCTTGTCTGTCCGCACCTGAAGTTTGTCACTTAGATATTTTTTTGTTTTAAATCAGTTACGTTTGAAAAAATGTATCTTTAAATTAAAATTAGAGTCTACTTTCATAAGAGTTAATTTAACTGATGCATTGACAGAAAATAAATTAATTAAAATACAGTTTACCTTAAAATATTGAACTGAAATTTCCATACACTCAAATTTTTAGTAAATTAAAATTTAATTCTATCAATATAAGTTAACTTAAAATGTTCTTGTGATTAAATTAATTGATATTTAGATCATTGGAAATTGAGATCATTAAAATTTTGAAACAATTATTTTTAATGCAAAAAAAAAATTAAGAATCAATATTATATTTAAGTTTTAATTTATTAAAGTTTGAATTCATCTAAATTTTTATTGGTTATTAGGCTCTAAATTATTTAAGTTTTAATTAATCCTTGCGTTTTTATTATTCTGATTACATATTATTAACTAAACATTTAAACTTTTTACAATTTTTTTTTTTGTGTAAATATAAATTTCACTTAATTTCAAATTCCATTAGGCCCAATTTTCATTGATTTAAATTATAGTCTAAATTATTATTTTCAAAATTTGAACTGATTAAAACTTCAGTATACAATGAAATTTTGTTGTATAATTAGACATTTTTATATAATGGTTAATGTTTAAAATAATTTAAATATGTATTATTAGATTTTGAAAATATGTAATGTTTATAATAGTTCAAATTTTTATTAATTAAAATTTAAAGAATTAAAAGATTAAATAATAATAAATAAAAATATGAATTAATCGAAGTTTAAATAAATTTGAGTCAACATTTCGTTGCAACTGTTTTAAGATTGGAACTATTTTAAATTTGAAAAAATAAAAACTTGAGTTGTTAGAACTTTTGAAGAATAGAAATAATCCTCCATAGAAGTTTGGGACTATTGAAGTTCGTATAAATTATAGAAGTTTGAACACAAATTGTTTAAAAACTATTCTTTCAACAAAAATATTTCAACTTTCTTTAATGTACCTACCTAAGCTAATTCTTTTATTTATTTTTTTTATTATTTCTTCTTTTTTAAATATAAAATTGGAAAATTCGTGCTCTTTTAAAACATTTTTTATTTACTTTAACTTATTTCTCCATTTCTTAAAGTCTCCAGAAATTTTAATTTGCATAGATTTGCATTCTTTAAATGTTATAATTGTTCTTTAATTTTTGTAGATATTTTGTTCTGTTGTCGAATATTCTCGACAGATTAAAAATTTTTCTTTCGATTGTCAATTATTCTCCTCATTTCTAAATTAGTTTCTGTAATATTTAATTATTTTAGTCATTTTGTAAATTTTCTTTCAATTATCAATTATTTTATAGAAATTTCAATACAATTCTACAATTTTCATTTTTTTTCTACAATTTTATGCATAATTTTCATCAGTTTTTAATTGACAATTTATTATTCTCCTTCAATTTTATGATTCTTCATCAATTTAAAAAAAAAATCTAATCCCAATTATTTTCACCATTCTTCGATTTTTTTCAATTGTTAATTACTTTTTTTTAATAGTTAATTATTTTCGTCATACTGTAATTTTATTTTTTAATTATCAATTATTTTCTTAATATTTCCATTTAATTCTTTAATTTTCAATTTATTTCTTCAATTTTTAAATATTTTCTTCAATTCTGAAATATTTTCTTTAATTTTCAATTATTTTTATCGATTTTCCATTAATTCCTATATGTTCAGTAATTCTTGGATTTTTTAAATTACTTTTTCACTCATCAAAATTGTTTTAAAATTTTAATTCAATTGTTATTATTATTATTATTATTATTATAATTATCATCGCCTTTTTTCTATTATTATTTCGATTGTCATTAAGTTTCTTTAATTTTAAATTTAATTGTTCAATTATTTTCTTAAATTTTTAATTCCATTCTACAATTTTCATTTATTTTCTACAATTTTATGCATAATTTTCATCAGTTTTTAATTGACAATTTATTATTCTCCTTCAATTTTATGATTATTCATTAATTTAAAAAAAAATTCTAATCCCGATTATTCTCACCATTCTTCGATTTTTCTCAATTGTGAATTATTTTTTTTAATAGTTAATTATTCTCGTGATATTGTAATTTTATTTTTTAATTATCAATTATTTTTTTGATATTTCCATTTAGTTCTTCAATTTTCAATTTATTTTTCCAATTTTTAATTATTTTCTTTAATTTTAAATTATTTTTATCGATTTTTCATTAACTCCTATATGTTCAATAATTCTTAGATTTTTTAAATTACTTTTTTCACTCATCAAAATAGTTTGAAAATTTTAATTCAATTATTATTATTATTTTTACCTTTTTTCTATTATTATTTCGATTATCATTAAGTTTATTTAATTTTAAATTTAATTGTTTAATTATTTTCTTTAATTTTTAATTCCATTCTTCAATTTTTAAGAATATTACTTAAATTTAAATTCAATCCAACATTTTTTAATTACTTTCTCCAATTTTCAATTATTTTTTTCAATTTTAATTATTGTTTTCGATTTTTAATCCAGTTGTTTAGTGTGCAATTCTTTACAAAAATTATTATTATAATTTTTTTAGTTTCTCAATTTGCAATTATTTTCTTAAAATTTAATATTTCATGTTTAATTTTTTCAATTATTTTTGTCAGTTGTCTATTAATCTAGTCATTTTTCGAATTTTGTTTTTAATTGACAGTTATTTTCGTTATTTTCGTTATTTTTCACATATTTTCATCAATGTTTTAATTATTCTCGTCATTTTTCAATTAGTTTCTACAATTTTCTCCATGTTCAATTATTACCTTAAAATTTTATAATTATTCTTTGATTTTTTAAATTATTTTGTTCGGTTGTGTATTAATCTAGGCCTTATTTAAATTTTGTTTTCAATTGTCGAATATTTTCATCATTTTGTAATATTTGTTCCAGTTACCAATTATTTTTTCAAATTTTAATTTAATTCTTAAATTTTCAACTTATTTCCTTAACTTTTTATTATCTTTTTCAATTTCAATTATTTCTTTCATTTTTTAATCCAGTTTTTCAATTTGCAATTATTTCGAACAGTTATTTCTATAATTTTTCAACTATTTTGTTTAAATTTAATATCCATTGTTTAATTTTTTAATCTATTTCTTTCAATTGTGTAATTATGTAGTTATTTTTCGAATTTTTTTTTCAACTGTCAATTATTCGACAGATTCTTTCTTTCATTCATTCCTTCAAAATCTGAAATTAGTTTTTTCTTTTTTGTATTCCTTCACAATAAGATAGATTTTTCTTGAGCTTTTTAATTTTTTTTTTTTTTTAATTTGGACTAAACGGATTAATTTGATATTAAAATCGGCTATTTTAAAAAATAAAATTATATTCCATTTTTTCAAAATCTTATTAAATACAATTACTTAATTAATTTGCAATACAAAAACATTTTCTAGTCCAAATTTTAAAAGAGTTATGATATTTCTTGTAATATTATTAAATTATTAATTAATTGTATTTAATTATTTTTATGATAAAAAATATTTTATTTATAAATACGTACATGAAACAATAAAACTGCATAGAAAGAATTGTGGGACTACTTATTATGAAATGAATAAAAACACCTTTAAACGTAAGAAGTATGAAAACTATTTTTTTTCTTATTTCTTGAAAGCTAAACGATTCTCAAAAGAAGGAAAATTTGAATCGACTGATATTTGAATGCAATAAAATTTGAATAGATTGAAATTCTGATAAATTTATGACTGGACTATTAGTAAATTTGAATCAAATAATAATTAAAGAGATAAAATAAAAGAAAGAGAAAAAGAAACTAAGCAATATATTGAAAAATGTGAGATCTTCAAAAAAATAGTTTAACAAACTATGAAAAAATTACAAAAAATATTAAAATAGCGAAAAATGAACTGCAAAATAAAAAATAGTAAGAATAAAATAAGAAAATGTAAAAATTGTATAAACTGAATGACAAGTTCCTTTAAAAAAGGAAAAAATTTAGAAAATTATTCACAAATTGAAGAAAATTTAAAAAGGAATATGTGACTAAATTTAATACATAAAAGAAATAAAATTTTTAACAATTTTAACAATAAAAATTAGAAATTAAATTTAAAAAAAATGAAAATAACTGAAAATGAACTGCAAAATAAAAAATGGTAAGAATAAAACAAGAAAATGTAAAAATTGTAAAAACAGAATAACAAATTCCTTTAAAAATGAAAAAGTTTAGAAAATTATTCACAAATTGAAGAAAATTTAAAAAGAAATATGTGACTAAATTTAAAAAATGAAAGGAGCAAAATTTTAAACAATTTTACTAATAAAAATTTGTTTAAAGAATCTTAGAATCTAAAAATTTTATGAACGAGTAAATAAATATGCGAAAATATAGACAAAATGTAAAAAAAATTAAATAAATTTACATAAAAAACGAGGTAATATAAAAATAATTATACAAAAAAAAGTGTACTTCCCTCACCCCTGAAATGATCAAAGTAAATAAGAAAATCAATAAATAAAAATTAATAAATTTTTCGAAATGTTATAAAACCAAAATAATATAAAATAACCAGAAATACTTGGCATAAAAAGAAGAAAATTTGCAACACAAAAAAAAAATATTAGAAGCAAATAAAATAAAATTCTTCAAAAAGTGAATAGCATTAAGAAATTGTATAAAAATACAAATGAAATTATAATAATAATAATATATAAATATTTTAAAACCGAAAAAAAAATTCCGGGAAATTTCGAAATATATAAATATATAAAATATATTAGAAGCAAATAAAATGAAATTCTTCAAAAAGTGAATAGCATTAAGAAATTGTATAAAAATAGATATGAAATAATAATAATAATAATAAAATACTGATATTTTTTTTAAGAATAAGAAATTATAAGAAAAAAATTTAATTTTTCGATAAAATGACATAGGTATATTATTAAAGTTTTAAGGAAAGAGAAACATGATTAAGTATAGTGAAGAAATATAATTATTAAATTAGAAAATGTTATTATTAACAAGTCTAACAATGATAAAAGAAAATTATCAAGGAAGGAAAGAAATTATAATAAAATTATAAAATTTTTAAAATATCGTAAAGATTTCTCCATTGACATACATAACCTTAAAAAAACTATCATTAAATTTAATTTCACCAAATTTTGAAAGATCCAGTTGTACATTTTCCAGAAAAGATTAGGTTTATCTAAAATTTGTTGCTAAGACTTTTAGTTTAAAAGTTCTTTAACAAATAAAATTTGTTCTTTACGTATTTCTTAAACGGAATATTATTTAAGAAAATCTAATAAATAAAATTGTAGAAAATGTTTCAACAAGAAAAATGAGATATTATTTGTTAAAATTAGATGAAAATTGCAGTTATTCATTAAATTTAAAGAAAAAAACATAAAATGCTAAACAATTATTATTTGACAACAAATTTTTGCTTAACTTAATTTTTTCTAAAAAACGTACAATTCGATCTTTCAAAATAATTTCTAACTTTTGAATTTTAACTGTCAAATTTTGAAATAATTGTAATTTAAAACTTTGAATAAATTAAAGTTTATGATCAAAAGTTTTTTAAAGTTTTTTTTTTTATAAATTCCTAGTTTTCGTGAAAAAACCTATAAGAACTTTTTAACTTTTTTCAATAATAAAGTAAAAGATCCTTAATTTTTAATTAACATTTGTAACAGATCTAAACCTTTTAAATTTGCGATACTTAAAAACTTCAATTATAAAATAATTTACATAATCTAATAAATTATTTAAGGTTTAAAGCATAGGATGGTTAAGATTTTTTTGTTGCATAAATTTAAATCAATAAGGGCAAAAATATTTTTAATGTTTCAAAAACCGTTTTCTCGAGAACTAAAAATTAAATTTCTTTAAATAAATATATTTTTGAAATTTACATTGACTTAAGTATGAATCAAATAAATATTTAATAAATCAAAGTTTGAATAGGTAGATTTTTTGATTTTTTGAGTTCAGAATGAATGAAAATTTATAATTTACTGAAATAATCATCAATAAAAGTTTAAATGAATAAAAAATTAGAATTAATTGAAATTTATGATAAGTAGGTAACTCTTGAATCGATTAAAAACTGGACAAATTTAAGTTTGGAGCAAATGAATTTGAGAATAATTAAAATTATAATAAATAAAAATGTATATCCTCTACAAATATGATAAAATAATTTCAAAAATTGAAATAATAGAAAATTTATATCTTTTACAAATTAAATAAACGAATAAATAAAAACATGTTAAACTAGGAATGGTAAAGACAGTCTGAAAAAAAGTTAGTCCAAATGCATTATTTTGATTTTTGAAATAGAAAACTCATATTTGAATGTAATATTTTTCAGTGGAAGTATGAACAATTTTATTTTTTACAAAATGAGTAATTAAAAAATGCAATTTAATGAAGATTAAAAAAAAATGCCGTTTAGAAGCTTTTCATTTTTGGTTAGATCATCCAAAATTTCAAAACGTCAAATTTTTTTAACTTCTCATCAAATGGCAATTTTTAAATACTCATTTTGTAAAAAATATAATTGTTCACACTTTTATTGAAAAATATTACATGAAAATATGAGTTTTCTACTTCAAAAATCAAAATAATGCATTTGGATTAACTTTTTTTTCCGATTATGTATACCATTCATCGTTAATTATATTAATTACAATTTCAATGAATTAAAAAATGTATAAAACGGAAAAACGACGAAAATATTAAGAAATTGAAATTTTTATTAAATGAAAATTTAGACAAATTACAATTCATGATTTAAATTTATTGAAAACTTTGATACTGATGATAGAAAAAGTTGAATTTGTGGTTCGTTAAAATTAAAATAATCAGAAATTGTTATTACTGAAAATGTTGATGAATTAAATGTGTAACAAATTCAAGAAACTGAGATTTAGATCAACCGAATTTGAGGTTAATTAAAAAGATAAAAAAAATTAATTTAAATTAGTCAAAATTAGGAAAAAAATAAATTTAGAGTGTATAAAATTTGGATAAATTAACTTTAAAATCGACAAATGCTTCAATTATTTCAATTCTTTAAAATTAATACTTATTGTAATTGTAATTTGGTTTGGTAAATTATGATGAACTGAAATTTAGGTTGTTTAAAATTTTAAAGAATTAAATGTAGAAAGCATAAAAATTTGGAAAAACTAATAGGATCAACTGAATTCACGGTTGATTAAAAAAAGAATTAATTAAAATTTAGACCTTTCAAAATGTAGACGAATTTAATTTAGACAGTTTAAAATTCGGATAAATTTACCGATTAAAATTTCAATTAATAAATACTTGGATTATTTTAAATTATGACTTTTTGAAATAATTTTGAAATAAGAAAACTGGTGAAAAGTATTCGAGCGCGTTTTTTTGACTAGTTAAAACTTAATTAAATAATTTATTTTCACTAATTTTTTTCCTACTTATTTATTTACAGATGTTTTTATTTTATCAGAATTTCCAAAAAGTGAAACTTATTGCTCAAAGTGTAAACAACCATGTAAATAAATGTCATTAATTTCTAAATTTAACATTTTTATTTACTTGCCATTTACTCTAGAAAATTTATTTTCCAAAAGAAGTTTTTTTTACACTAAAATTGATTATTTATTCTCCATTGTCTAAAAAAACGTGATTTTCACAACAAAAAGTAGTTTCTAAAGCTACTATACCTTTAATTTTTTCACTAATGACTCGATAGCTCTTTTGCTAAAAGTTTCGCTTTCACCCCCTTGGCGATGACACATTAGCGAATGCACTATGCTCAGACATGCATCGGCACTTGTTGGTGCACTCGGTGCCATCCCAGTCATTTCTCTAACTGAAAAATACAATAAATAATTAATTAAATGCATAAATACTTCAAATACAATTCATAATTTAAAAATGCTGAATAAAATAAATCCAATTCCAAAGGTTGCATTTATTGACTCGGAAAAATACAATAAAAAATGCAAAAAGGAACAAATTACCAAGAAATAGTAAAAAAAGAAATATTAAAAGAATTAATAATTAGATGTGAAATATATACGAACAAGTGAATAAAAATCAAAACAAAACAATTTATTTTCTTTTCTTCTCTTTCTTTATATCAAATTCAAAAGGAATTTGAGAAATTGTGAAAAATTTATTTTGAAAAAACTCACTTTCAGGGTTAGACTGCATTGGGGGCGAGGGGTAAAGGTGACTACCCCCGCCCGCGAGACCAACCATTTCTGTGAAAGCCGTGGCGGCAATTGTTGATGTCCTTTTCCCTCAAATCTCTGACCTTACCCTTCCTTCGAACCCCGAAACACTCTATCCCTTTATGCTCCAGCATCTAATGAAATAATACTTTTTCCATGAGTTACGGCGTCAATTTCATTTAGTGAAATGCATTCTCAATTATCACTAAAATCAAATCGAAATAAACACACACCACGCACAAAATACACACCAAGTTTCATTAATCTAAATCGCAATCAACGACCTAGACATCGGGACACGAGAGGGAAGCAATTTTACTAACGCGAATTCACTGCAATCCTTAATTTTCTTCTCAGAAACACTTTTATTGTTTACGATGATTCGCTATTGCGATTTTGTTTTCTCACTTTGAAAGACGAAAAATGCGAATCAAGTCAGGCTGTCGAACTTTTTTGTAAGCTCTCCAGGTGAGAATGAAAATTAAAATCAAAGCAATTATCAATTGTTTTTCGACAAACAACTACTACCTTTCACTTTGTCGACCCTTGTTAATCCTGAGAAAAAACAAAGCCCGAATAGCCATGATCCGCAAGTCCGCAACATCAACATATTTATGATGATGGCGCTAGTGTAGTTAATTTTGGCGGGAGATTAAAATTCTGCGTAAAAACGTTTACACAACTAAAAATTATGTTTTTATTTGTTATTTTGAGTTTATGGAGTTCAATTACTCAACTGTAATTTGGCGTCTTAAGTTGTTAATGAGAATAATTGAGGATTACAATTTATTTAAATCGGTTTCGATTTTCGAGACTTTAAACTCTCAAAAATGGCGTTAGTAGGCATTTTCTAAACCAATCAATGGAGGCTATTTCCTAACTAGCATTTCTTATTGGTGGAAAATTACATTGGCAACATCAATTACGCTTTTCACCAACATAAAGAAAATAAAAACAACGTGGTGTGAATTATTGAGGTTATGTTTGACGTGAAATATAAGAAAATATTAGGTTTATAATTTTTAAATTAAAAAATATATAACGTACTTTTTATAAATAAGAGCAAGGAAAATTGTAAATAACAGAAAAGAAATTTAAGGTGCGCAAACTTTAATCTAATACAATTTTATTCTAAATTTTAGAAATGAATCACATTTTTGGAGCATGTTTCTCTTCAGATTCACATGGTTTTTTTTATTAAATAATAATACCTATATAAGATAAATTAAAAGTAATTAAAATTGGAATAATAAATGGACCTCCGAATTAATAAATAAAATTAAAAACTTTCCGTTTTTAATAGTAAAGTCTTGAGTATTTTTTAATTAATAGTTTTAATGGTTTTTCATAATTAATATGTTGATTAATTAATTAATTAAATTTAATTATAATTTAAGTTTATTTAGATTGTCAAGATGAAGATCAGCAAAGTAAAAAGAGGAAACCAAAAACGAACTAAACTTGCAAAACAAGGAAAGCTGAAAACTCAAAGGCATCGTGAAAAAAAGAAAAAACAAGTTCAAAAACCTCCACAACCTCGTCCGAATGTCGAGGAAGAAGAAGAAAGTGATGACAATCAAGATATGTTGGATATGGTTGAAAAAGATGATCTAACTTTTCTAAAAGAAGCCATTTCTAATAGATCTTATGAACTTTTAAAAAAGATGCGTTTTCAAGAACGTCCAAAGTAAGAAAAAATCTGGCCAACGAGATGATTTTACTAGACTATTAATTGAAAAATATAATAATCAACGGAATATTAATTCTACATCTTTAATTTGTTCTGTTAAAATTCTTTTTAATTTAGAATAGGGGGTTTTTATGTTCAAAAAAGAAACTTTAGATAAAAATAATAATAAAAAAGGCACAATTTTATAATTATTCTTTAATTTTTTCGATAATTTTGTTTTATTATCGATTATTCTCGCCATTTTTTGAAATTTTTTTACTTTTTTTCAATTGTCAAGTATTTTTCTTATTGTTTGATTATTTTAGTAAACTAGTAATTTATCTTTTAATTATGAATTATTTTCTTACAATTTCAATTTAATTCTTTAATCTTCAATTTCTAATATTTTCTCCAATTATTGTTTTCGTTATTTTTCACAATTATTAATTATTTTCCACAATTTATAATTATTTTCTACAATTTTTTCAATTATTCTCTTAAAATTGTATAATTATTCTTTAATTTTTACAATTTTTTTGTTTTGTTGTCTATTAATCTCGTCATTTTCCGAATTTTGCTTTCAATTGTCTATTATTTTTATCATTTTTCAGATATTATCTTTAATTTTTCATTTATTCTCGTCATTTTTCAATTATTTCTTTCAAATATTGATTTTTCTCAATTTTCAATTATTTCCTACAAATTTGATATTTATTCTTAAATTTTTAAAATTACTGTGTTCTGTTGTCGATTATATTTTTCAATTTTTTTTCCAATTGTCAATTTTTTTCTCAAAATTTTAATTCAATTCGTTAATCTTTAATTTAATTCTTTAATTTTTAATTATTTTCTTTACTTCTAAATTATTATTTTCAATTTGAAATTGCAGTATTCAATTTTAAATTATTTTATTCAATATTCAATAATTCTCACCTGTTTTCAAATATCAATTTTTTTTTCAAATTTGAATTTAATTCCTAAATTTTCAATTTATTTCTCCAGTTTTTTATTATTTTCTTCAAATTTCAATACCATTCTTCAGTTTTCAATTATTTTTTTTTTTATTCCATAATTCTCAGCTTTTTTAATTACTTTTTTCCATTTTTAATTATATTTAAATTTCAATTTAATTCTTTAATTTTTTTCGATTTTCAATTCAGTTTTTCAATTTGTCATTATTACCAACAATTATTCCTATAATTTTTTTTAATTTTTCTTTTTAATTATTGTTTTCAGAAGTCTATTATTCTAATCATATTTCGAATTTTGTTTTTAATTGTCTTTTTTTTTTCATTTTTCAGATATTATCTTCAATTTTTCCATTATTCTCGTCATTTTTAAATTATTTTTTACAATTATTAATAATTTTCTTCAATTTTTAATTGTTTTCCGAAATTTTTCAATTATTTCTCATATTTTTTCAATTTTCAGTTATTCTCTTCAAATTTTATAATTTACCTCGATTTTTAAAATTTTTTTGTATGTTATTTTTAAGATATTTTCTTCAATTTTGTAATTATTCTCATAATTTTCATTATTAATTACATTTGCAAAAATGTATAGTTTTAAATGACCAACAACAATGCAAATTGCTACTTATTTTATATTTGGTCATGGAATTTGATGAAAAATAATTTGGAAAACCTGAAAAAGTCATAGAATTTTGAAATTTTGAAAACGTAGCAACCCTGCAATATTTTTCAAAATCATTTAAACCTTCGAGATTTAATTATCACAAAAGTTTAAGTAATTTAAATTTGTTACAAATTGGGATTTCAAAACTTTTTTTTTTTGTTTTCCTAGTAAATTGAATAAAATGATTTTTTAGGGAAGATAAGAAAAAAAAGAAGAAAGAAGAGAACTTAGAATATAGATATGAGACGAGTGCTTTCAAAGGTGTCGAAGAAGATATGGGAAAAGAGTTCAAATTTCTTTTACCGATTAAAACAACAGATGGAAGTTTTAAAACTAGAGCTGTTGAAAAAGAAGATGTTGAAGAAACTGAGGAAATTGATGAAACAAAAGATGAAACTGAGGAAGTTGATGAAGAGGAAGGGAGTGAAACAGGATCTTTATTAGAATTAGAAGAGGTAATATTATCTTATTTTATTTATTCTATATCTTTGTAATTGAGTTCAAGAATTTATTGTTAACATTTAGTAGTTTTTCAAGTGTCTGGTTTACTTATTAAAACATTTTAATTAATAAGTTTCAAACAACTCAAATTCCAAACAATCCAAATGGAAAGGAATATAATTCCAAAATACTAAATAATGTAAAATCTAAAGAATCTAAACTCAAAATAATCTGAATTTATACCCGTTTAGATTCCAAATAATTTAAATTGCTTCTTACTTATTTCATTTTTATCATATTTTGTTCTATCCTTTTTTTGTATTAAAAATTATTTTTTCTAGAATGCAACGGAGTTTGAAGGGAATGAACAGATTTCTACTGCAAAATTATTGGCATGTCGTGAGGAAGTTTTAAATTCTCGTCGTTACGCTATAGGGATTTTGTCCAGCAGTATTTTAGAAGATCCAGAAATAAGGTCGAAGAATTTCACGTTATTACTTGATTTTATGGAAGAGAAAAATCCCGAAGTATACATCACAGTAAGAAAATTAGCAACTGCTTCTCTTCTTGAAATCTTTAAAGATCTCTTGCCGTCTTATCAGATTACTCAAGTTAATCAAGAGGGAGTTAAATGTAAGTTTATTGAAATTATTTTCTATTCAAATAAAAATGTAAAATTTATATTACCTTTATTATTTTTATTTATATGCATAATACCTGTTTGTTCATCGAGATTTATTAAATTATTTACAGTGAAAAAAGACACCCTGCAGTTAAAAAATTACGAAGCAGAGTTATTGAAGAATTACAAGAACTATTTGCAAAAATTGGATAAAATGGCTAAAATTTTGTATAAAAAAGGAAATTCCATGAAGAAAATAGATAATCGGGAAATTCAGTTAGCGACTTTGGCCGTTACTTGCTTGTGCGATTTATTATCGAATCATCCATATTTTAATTTTGCAAATAACATTGCCAGGCTTCTTATTCCATTATTGGATAATAAACGTCCAATTGTACGAGAAGCTGTTGTAAAGTGTTTTACACAATTATTTAAAGAAGATAAACGAGGAGAAATAACTTTGACTGTAAATATTTATTTATTTTCTTTTATTATTTTTATTAATAAATAAATTTGACACATTCAGACGTTAATTAAATTCTTTTAATTACAGATTGTACAGCAGTTAAATAAATACATAAAACCTCGAGGACACACTGTTCATCAAGAAGTAATTTCCGTCTTATTGGGATTACGACTTAAGGATATAAATTTGGATAAAGAAAAGGAAGAGGAGTTAAAAAAGCAAAGATTGATGTCTCATAAACAAAGAATTCTTGCGCTTAGTAAACGAGAACGAAAGAAGAGCAAGAAATTGGAAGCAGTTGAGAAAGAATTGTTAGAAACAAAAGCAGAGGAAAATAAAAAAGCAACTGAAAAAGTTTTTACAGACATTACTTCCATTGTGTTTACAATGTACTTTAGGATTTTGAAACAATCTCCAAATAACAAAATTTTGTCAGCTTGTTTAGAAGGATTGGCCAAGTAAGTTTAATATAAGGCAGTTTTTAAAAATGTTGGTTTTAATCAAATTTTTATCCGGATTTTAATCAATTTCTATGATTTGAAATGTATATTATTTTAAATTTTATGGCAATTTTTAGGTTCGCCCATTGTATAAATTTGGAGTTTTATCAAGACATCGTCAATGTTTTAAGCGGATTATTAGAAGAAGGAAATTTAGGTTTGAGAGAAAGATTCCACTGCATTCAAACTGTGTTTATTATTTTATCTGGACAAGGCTCAACTTTGAATATCGACCCACACAGGTATTTACAACAAAGAATATTGTAATTAACAGGGGTAATAAAAATCATTATTTTTTTAAAAGAATCAGAAATTGATTTTTTTTTTAATATATTAAAACAGTGTAGAAAATTTTTAAATGTTTATAAGATTTATCTAAAAAAATCTCTGATTTTTTTCCTGAAAAGTCATTGGTATTAATTAATATAAAATTATTCAAAACATCAATGGTACGATAATAAATTTCCATCAAAATATCGTTAAATTCATAGGATCGCTAAATTAAGAAAATTAGGTAAAAGCAATGAAAAAAGAATAAATTATAAAAAAACATAAAAACGTAAAAAGATAAGAACACAGTCTAATAAAAAAATGAGAAAATTCTTTTAAATAAAAAAAGTCTTGGACATTATTAAAGAAATAAAAAAAAATTTAAAAAACAAACAATACAAGAATATATATAAAAAAGTAGAAACTCTTTTTAAAAAATTAAACTATTTACAGACATTCATTTGAATTAGAAAAAAGATAAGAAGATAATTAAAAAACGCTAAAATATTTATTAAAGAAAAACAATTTTGAAAATTTGAAAAATTACAGAATTACTCAAAAAAGAAAAAAAATTCTATGAAAATTCTATTAAAATGCAAAGAAGGACTAAAAAACTGTGAAACAAGAAAATTAAATAAATAGGAAAAAATGGAGTTTTTTTTTTAATCTAACAAACTATAAAAAAAATGTGAAAAATACAAAAAATAAAACAATTTGATAAGAATCTACTAAAAAATTAGAAAATAAAAAAAAATGTATATAAATATTAAAAAAAAACTACACAAAAAATTTAAAAATCCTTTCAAAGTAAAAAAGTTTAGAAAAATTAGACCAAAAGTAGCTAAATATAATATTACACTTCAAAAAAGTCCGACAATAAATTTAGAAAAATAATGAAAACCTAAAAATTTTATGAAAAAATAATTAAGTTTGCAAAAAATAGACACGATATGAAAACAAACTGAATAAATGTACAAAAAAAAATTAGTGTATTTATTTTTAAAAATATGGAAATAGTTAAGAAAATCAACAAAATAAAAAGTTTAGTTAAGGTTATTATAACAAAATTGTGTAAAATAATAATAAATAATTTGCATAAAAAGAAGAAAATTGAGGAAAATCCTCAAATAAAAAGACAAATACAAAAAAAGTATAAAAAGTAAAAGAAGAAAAAATCTTAAAATTGTTTAAAAATCTGAAATTATAAGATAAAAATTAAACAGTTTCGAAAAAGTGATATATTAAAAATCTTCTAAGAATTCTAAGAAAAAAAAATTTTTTCTAAAAAAAGAGGATTATTGTGAATATGAAAAATAATTAATTTTAAATTAAATTTAAATATATTACATATTATTAATTGTTTTATATTATTAAATTTAATATATTTTTTTTTTAATTTAATTATGATGCATTAATTTATAAATATTTAATTATAATCACTTTTTTATTTCCAGATTTTACTCTCATCTTTATAGAAATCTACTAAGTGTTAATGCTGGCAAAACTTATTCAGAAATTGATATTGTCATAAAAGTATTAGTTCAAGCCTTGATTAATCGACAGAAGAATATTACACAAAATCGATTGATAGCATTTGTTAAAAGAATTGCTACTATGGCTTTAGGTTTACAGCATAATGGAGCATTAGGTGCTCTCGGTGTAATTAAAACGATAATGCAACTTGGAAAAGCAGCTCATATTTTACTAGATACTGACAGTGCCAGCGGCGACGGTCTTTATTTACCGGAATTAGACGATCCTGAATATTGTAACCCGAAATCCACAGCTTTATGGGAAATTTCCGCTTTGCAGGTAAATTTTTATAAAAGTGAATGATTTGTTTAAATATAAAATATTTGTCAGTTTTACTTAATCTTAATTTTTTTGCAGCGACATTATCACAACACTGTTCATCAATTTGGAAAAAATGTTGCCTGGGAAGTTCCATCAAGTGGAGAAGGAAGTTTGTCTCCAGAAATTGGAAAACTGTAAGTCTTGAAACTGAAAAGTTTAACTAGCTTGGAATCTTCGTATTTTTTATTTTTTATAAACACTTATTTTTAAGACTATTTTTGAGCAAAAAAATTTTTTTTAGTTTTTATGCAATTTTCTCCTTTCCAAGCAAATTATTCAATATTTTTCCGTACAATTTTAATTTATAGCGTCCAATAAACTTTTATTTTCAATTATTTTCCTTTTTATTTTCTTAAAGAAGAATTGAACTCCTGAAGAGATTATGTTTCAAGTCATTATTTTCTTTTTTTAAATAGAAAACCTAACTTTTAATTTAATTTCATTTAGACAAAATGTGACAAATTTAACTAAAAACAAAATGAACCATTAAAATTCGTAATTGAATGAAAATGAAAGATTTATGGCATTTAGAAACAAATTTATAGTTTCTCTCATTTTTTAAAACGTTTCTGAATGTCAAAAATCTTTCATTTTTATCCAATTATAAGTTATAATAGTTTATTTTGTTTTAAATTAAATTTACCATATTTTGTCTGAATAAAATTACAGTAAAAGTTGGTTTTTCTATTTCAAAACCTAAATATATAATTTAAACATAACCTCCTTTCGATTACGTGTCCAATTCTTTGTTAATTAATAAAAAAGTTTCGGTAAATCTTCGCATTTCTTTATATCCATTTTTTAAATTCTTACGCTGTTTCACTTTTTTCTTCTCCGGTATAACTATTTTTTCATAGATTAAAACATGTTTTTTTTTTAAATATTTCTCATGTTTATTTAAGGAGTGAAGTGAAATTTTTTCTTTAAGTTTTAAGATTGTTTTAAAAATTTGTCTAATTTTATAAAAATATTTGTGACGCGTTCTGAAGAAAGGGACCTAAGAAGCAAAAAATCGTTTTTCGGTTTATTGTTGTTTTAATTTAATCAAAGGTTCCTTTTTCATTATCTAAAGTCAGAAAAGGTTTTTATTTAATATTTTTAAAGTTATAACAATTCAAATATCTCAATTTGTACAGATTACCATGCGCGCTTGACTTTTGTTTTCGCTCTCCTGTAAAATAACCAATTTCCTTCTTAGGTCCCTTTCTTCAGAACGCGTCACATTTTTAGTTTACAAAATATGTAAAATTTCCATTATCTTAAAAATATTTAATCGGTATTCTTTTCTACGTTTTTTCATAATTTCTTAATTTTTCTCATTTCGTAAAGATTTTACTTCTTTTATGCTATTTTATATAAATTTAGTCTTGCACCAAATTTTCTCATTTTTTAAAAATTTTTCTTTTTCTTTGAAATGTTTTCTTTTTTTTCGAACTGTTCAAATTGTTTTTCTTTCAAATTCTCATTTCTCCAAGTTTTGAACAAATTTATTCATTTTTTTTCCTAGTTTAAAAGATTTTAAAAATATTTTTCTCTTTGGTAAATTTTTAACGTTTTTTTTTTATTTATTACTCTCTTTTATTTACTAGTCTTCAAATATTTTTATTTTCTTAAAGAATTTTCTAGTTTGTTACATATTTTTTGTCATTTTTTTCCTGATTTTCTCATTTATTAATAATTTTGTTTGATTTGTGATTAAAGGCACAGATCGAAACCTGTAAAATATATAAATTGAAAATTAAATTAGAAAACTGTTCATCTTCCGAGAAATGAATTAAATAATTTTTTATTGCACTGTTTCATTTTTAGGAATCCTCAAGAACTTTGCGAAGAATTTGATCCCGCTTTAGTTGCATTTAAACCACCAGTGGCTGTACCGAAAAAAGTGACTCTAAAATCCTTAACGAAACACAATTTCGTTAATTCAAAATTCGAAACCTACGTTAATGAGTGTTTCGACAGAGATTTTGTACTTGATAATGAAAATTTTGAAATTAGTGGACCACTTCGTAAAAGGAAAAATGGTAATTTAGAAAAACAAAGAAAAGTGTCGAAAAGAAAACGTGTAAAATAGAATATTTTATTCTTTATAGGCATTTAAATTTTGTTTACCTTTTGTAAATTTATGAATAAATATTTTTAATAATCTTTCACTTTGTTTATTTGCTATATCTCCGCAAAAATAAATTTTCCTCTTTCTTTTGTTTATTTTTTTATATTATTAAACAATTTTTTTAAATCTATAATAATAATCCACAAGATTCATTCATTCTATCCACACGTAAAGTTCGATATTTTTTTTGTTTCAAAAATAATTTTTACATTTATAATGTATAACATTTTTTTAAAAGAACTTCCTACGTTATTTGTATTAAAAAAAACATTCTAAATTAAATTTCTTTAAAATTATTATTAAACTTATTTAGTTTTTAATTAAAATTTAGATAATAAAGGAAATCAATTAAAATTAGAGTCTACTTTGACAAGAATCAATTTAACTTCATTGACAGAAAATAAATTAATTAAAATATAGTTTACCCTAAAATATTGAACTGACATTTGGATGCACAAAAATTTTTAGTAAATTAAAATTTAATTCTGTCAAATATATAAAAATTACTTAAAATGTTCATGTGTAGAAAATTAAATTAATTAATATTTAGATCGTTGGAAATTGAGATCTTTAAAATTTCTAAATTTTTATTGGTTATAAAGCTTTAAATTACCTAAATTTTAATCAAATCCGCGCGTTTTTATTATTCTAAATAATAATAACTAAACATTTGAACTTTTAACAATTTTAATTTTTTTTATAAATATAATGGTTAATACTTAAAATAATTTAAATATGCATTGTTAGATTCTGAATATATGTAAAGTTTATAATAATTGAAATTTAAAAAATTAAAAGTTTAAAATAATTGAAGATTATTAATATTAAATAACTTTTAATTCCTATTTATAATTCCTATTTAACTTTTAATTCCTATACTAATTAAAATTGAAAACAATTTAAAATCGTACAAATAAAATTAACTTTATTTATGCTAGTTTGTAAATGTAGGAGATTAAAATAATTCGGTATTTAAAAAAAAATTAAGTTTAAATCTTGAGACTTTTATTTAAAAAAAATTTTAATTAATCGAAGTTAAAATAAATTTGAGTCAATATTTCGTTGAAACTGTTTTAAGTTTGAAACTATTTAAATTAAAATTTGACTTTTTTTCCTTTTATTTATTTTTTTATTATTTTTCCTTTTTTAAATATAAAATTGGAAAATTCATGCTTTTTTAAAAGACTTTTTTATTTACTTTTACTTATTTTCCTATTTCTTGAAGCAGTCAGAGATTTTACTTTGCATATAATGAAAGTTATATTTATCTAAAATATTAATTTTATTTTTTAATAACAAATTTTATTAATCTTATTTGTATATTTGCAAAAATTTATAGTTTGAAATGACCAAAAACAATACAAAGTTTTTCACGCGCCTAGGTACGCGTCAATGTTGCTAAATGTTATTAATAATTAACGAAATAATAATAAAAATTGTTATTAAAAATATTATATTCAAACCACGCGCCTTTGGGAGTGACAGTTCTAAATGAGCCTTCTGATTGGTTGTTAAATTAGTAGAAGGATGTTTCTATTGGCTCATTCCATACCAATTGATACCAATTTTGCAGGTGTGTGTGCAGTGCGGATGACAACGTAAAGTTCCTTTGCAAGAGCAAAGCAATAAAAAAATAATAAAATATTGTGAAAATGGCGGTGTGAAATGGCTCGACGATCAGTGTTAACGAACCCTGAATCCCTAGCAGGGACAGTAAATACAGATCCTTTACGAGAACTTTTCGAAGCCTGTAAAACAGGAGACCTTGCAAGAGTCAAGAAATTAGTGACTCCGAAAACGGTTAATGCTCGTGATACTGCAGGTCGAAAATCAACTCCACTCCACTTTGCAGCTGGTGAGTAATATGCCTTCTCTCCCAATAAATTCGTGAATATTTGGTTTATTGTAATTAATCCTTGTCATTTGGAGAAAAATAAGTTGAGTCACTCACCTTAACGGTTCATCGAACATCAAGGTGATTCTTTCCTTTCCCAACTAGATTATGTTGTCATTCGCTTATGGTTTTATGTCTGCATAGTAACAGTGAAATTTTGAGTTTGAAATTAACTATTTTTTCCATAAAACCCAATGAAAAGGTATCCTGTATCACGTAAAATTTATTAGTCATTAATTCAACTCGGTTAAATTGCAATTTACTTCCTAAAACCATTTCAAAAAGTTTGTTTTTTATTTTCAATTTTTATATAATTTCAAGGCTCATCAGACTTTTTATTCTTTTTTATAGAAATACTTGCAACAGTATCATGTATTATTTTCTGTAAGACTATGAAATTCGAGAAGTGTTAGGGATATTTAAAACATTTGTCAATCGATATTATTTACAATTATTGGGAAATTTTTACACTTTTCGGATTCGTTCAGTAGTATTGTATTTTTGTTTATAAGATTTTTAAATCAGTTTACAAATTTTTCATTCAACTCGCAAATTTCAATTTTTGAATTTTAATCGAAACTCAAACTAATCGATTTAATTTTAAGTTGTATTTCTACTTGAATCCAAATTTAGTGGATCCATATTTAAATTTATTCGAATTTTAATAGAATTCAAACTTAATCGATCTAAATTTTAATTTTAATCGCTTTAAATATAATTTTTATAAATTCTCTTTGGATCCAAATTGAAACGCTCCAAATTATAATTAATTCGAACTTTAATCGAACCAGAATTTTATAAAATTAATTCTAATTTTAATATATCTGGATTTTAATTACTTTTAATCTTAATCGATCTAAATTTTTTATTTTCATCGGTCAAAATTTCAGTTTATTCTAATTTTAATCTATGAAAATGTCAAAAAATCACTGGATTTTAATTTTGGATAATCTCGAATTGTGTAATTATTTTACTAATGATTGTATTTTTTAACAGGTTACGGCAGGAGAGACGTTGTTGAGTTTCTACTTTTAGCTGGTGCATCTATTCAGGCTCGAGACGATGGAGGACTTCACCCTTTACACAATGCCTGCTCCTTTGGACACTATGACGTTGTAAGACTTTTGTTAGAAGCGGGAGCCAATCCAAATACACGTGACAATTGGAATTATACACCATTACACGAAGCAGCTATTAAGGTAATAATTAAAAAAAAAACATTTCAAAGAAATAACTATTTAACCGGTTTAACAATGGATAACTGTTCCACAACATAACTGATAACTGTCCAAAACAGTGAATTCTATTTAAAAAATAACTTTAAATAGCTGCGAAATAAATTAAGAAAATAACACTAGTCATTAAAATATTATTGCTAATTATTATTCAGAATATTGTGTATTATAATTTGCTATAAGTTTTGTCTCAGTGCAGTAATTGTGAAGTTATTTAAAGTCTGATTAAACCTTTATTTACTAAACTCAGTTTCTCCTAATAATTTAAAATTAAATTTAATTTTGACTCTTTTTAGGGAAAGATAGACGTTTGTATCGCGTTATTGCAACACGGAGCGGATGCAAATATCAGAAATACGGAAGGAAAAACGGCTCTTGATTTAGCGGATGTTGCTACGAAACCAGTATTGACGGGCGAATATAAGAAGGACGAATTATTGGAGGCAGCTAGATCTGGAAACGAGGAGAGACTTTTACAGCTTCTCAATCCTTTAAACGTGAATTGTCATGCAAGTGATGGTCGACGATCAACACCTTTGCATCTAGCTGCCGGTTATAATCGATCTAGGGTTGTGCAAATTTTACTCCAAAACGGAGCTGACGTGCATGCAAAGGATAAAGGGTAACTTTTTAAAGAATATTTGAGGAGCGAGTTTTCAAAAGTTGATAAATTTATACTATGTTCAAGCATCACAGGTTGTCCCTTATTTTAAAGATTTGTGCCTATTTCCCCTTTTTCTAATTTTCCATATTAACAATTATCGTTATAGATAAAATTTTAAGCAGTTAAATTTTTATTTATTTGAAAATAATAAGGCATAACAGTATAACCAATTACACGGCTACAAGAAATCTAAAAATTATAAAGCACTGAAAGCAAACCGCTTCAACACACAACATACAAGAAACATAATATAAATTACGAAGCTTGTCTAATAAATTTGTGCGTTGCCAAAATAAATTCACTTAAAGACATGCTAAATAAGTCTCAGCAACATTATCGGACTTAGGAAATATATCATTGATATATGAACACATACGATATAATGGTACAATTTTCAATTGCATCACGATACTTTTGAAAATGTGGGCTCCAGATAACTGACGCATATGATAATTTAGATGCCACAAATGTTTGGAAGAGAACTTTTAGAGTTGAAATCCTTTCAAATTGTCTACAAGATCTTTTTAAGAATCCAATAGTTTTACTTGCACTATCAACTATATCACTAACATGATCTTTAAAAGATAAGCTAGAAGAAAAAAAATTGATAAAAACTGATAAAAAATTGAAGATGTTCATCTTAAAAATGTCATAACTTTACATTTATTGATACTTAGATTTAATTTGTTATTTTTATACCAATGGTTAAAAACATCAAGATTTTCTTGAAGTATGTAACATGATGTAAGATGTATCTTCCTGATGAAGATACAAATGGGGTAGAGACATATCTACTGTATTGTACATAGTTAAGTCTATTGTACAGATAAGATCTAATTAACTGAATTATATTATCGGGAAAATCAAAAGAAAGAAGCTTATCTATTAACAGCTTATGATCAACTTTATCAAAAGCTTTAGATAGGTCAGTATAGATAACATCTACTTGTGGATAATCATGAAAAAAAATTGTTGTCTATAAAACTCCAGCCCAATTAATTTATATTACCCTGTGTCAGCAGTCGATAAAAAATTTCCCTTGAAAATACATGTGGAAAATGAACTGGAAAGAAAAATCTCTAACTTTTTAAGTTTATAAGCTAAAAATATTTTAGGTTATAAATTTTTTCATTTTTAGGATTTTGTGATTCGGGACCTAAACCCTTATAGTGAGACTTTATCGTCCGTCCGACCGTCCGTCGTTCACAGCCAATAGCTGTCAATTTGCGGTTGTGTGCGAGAGATATATAAAACACGTGACAGCACGCACCCTGGTTTGCTCTACGTAAAGCGAATTAAATTTCTCGAGTTCAAAGTATTTTTCCCTTTTGACATTTATAGCACTTTCGTGAATTGTTTTGAATTATCTTGTAGATAAATTTGTTTATATTGTTGGTTTTTTAAGTGTCTTTTAATATCCAAAAAGATTTTGTGATTTCCTTACATTGCTGCTACACCAGTCTACGCAAAATATCCTGTTTGGGTGATGTGCAACACTTTTTTTGGGGTGATGTGCAATACAGAGTTTTACCTAGTATATCGCTATTTTATGGTTAAATATTATATAAAGAGTTTCAGTGCATTTTACAATGTTTTTAGTCAGTATGCTACAAAAATAAAAGAATAAATCAAAAATGAAATACAACAATTTTTTTCTCTATGTTGAAATTTTCACTTTTCAGAGTTTAATTATATCGTAGTGAGATTTTTTTTTCAGGCAGATTTGGATTAATTTGCATTAAGGAAACCTAAATTTAATATTTACAGTGATTCACACCGATATTAATCAAATTTTCCTGTTAATTATACCTGTGTTGCACATCACCCCAACTTTTATGCAAAATGACAAAACGGGTGTTTTTGAAATTATGTAACTTTTTTAAAAAAAAATTCAAAATTTTGAAAATTTAATGATGCTGCAATGTAGTATTTTCCTTTCTCTACATTATTCAATCATGAAATATTCAAGAATTTGATTATAGGTCATGTTTTACGAGCAACGAAAAAAAGTGTTGCACAACACCTTACAAAAAGCCGAAAACGGTAACGTGGTTCATCATCTATGAGGGAGTTAAGTGGTTCTAGAGGTAGAAGAGAGTTACGTAGTTCCTGATGTTAAGGGAGTTGCGTGGATCTAGGAAGGTAAAGGAAAGTTACGTGGTTCTTGAGGTATAAGGGAGTTACGTGGTTCTAGAGGTGAAAAAAAGTTACGTAGTTCATGATGTATAAAGTAGTTACGTGGTTCTTGATGTTTAAGGGTGTTACGTGTTTCTAGAGGTAGAAGAAAGTTACGTGGTTACTGATATATCAAGGAGTTACGTGGTTCTTGATCTACGAGGAGGTTACGTGTTACTAGAGGTAAAAGACGAATTTTTTATGTCTACGGAGTTTCGTAGTTCTTCATGTATGAAGGAGTTACGTGGTTCTTGATGTATGAGGAAGTAAAGTGTTTTTAGAGATAGAAGGGAGTTACGCGGTTCTTGATCTCTGAGGAGTTACGTGTTTCTAGAGGTAGAAGACAGTTACGCAATTTTGATGTCCAGGGAATTTCGTTCTTCTAGAGTTATGTGGTTATTTATGAATGAAGGAGTTACGTGGTTCCAGATGGAGAAGAGAGTTACGTTGTTCTTAATGTTGAGGGTGTTTCTGAATTCTAGAGGTAGAAGAAAGTAAAGTGAAATTAGAGGTAGAAGAAACTTCGTTCTTTTAGATGTAAGAGGGAGTTACGTGGTTTTTGAAGTTTGAGGGGTTTACGTGTTTCTAGAGGTAGAACGGAGTTACGTGGTTATTGATGGATGAAGGAGTTACGTGGTTCTTGATATATGAGGGAGTTACGTGGTTCTTGATGTACGGTGAGTTTCGTAATTCTAGAGGTAGAAGAAAGTTACGGAGTTCTTGATGTATGAGGGAGTTACGATTTTCTAGAGGTAGAAGACAGTTACGTCATTTTTATGTCGAAGGAGTTTCGCAGTTCATGATGTATGAAGAAGGTACGTGGTTCTTGATGAATGAGGGAGTTACGTGTTTCTAGAGATAGAAAATAGTTACGTAATTTTGATGTCGAGGAAAATTCGTAGTTCTTGATGTAAGCGAAAGTTTCGTGGTTCTTCATGTATGAAGGAGTTACGTTGTTTTAGAGGTAAAAAATATTACGTGGTTTTTAACGTATGAGGGAGTTACGTGAATCTAGAGGTAGAAAAAAGTTACGTGGTTATTGATGAATGAAGGAGTTACGTGGTTCTAGAGGTAGAAGAAAGTTATGTGGTTCTTCATGTATCAGAGAGTTACGTAGTTCTAGAGGTAGAAGAGAGTTTCGTAGTTCTTGATGTTGAGAAAGTTAAGTGTTTCTAGAGGTAGAAGAGAGTTACGTAGTTCCTGATGTTGAGGGTGTTACGTGGTTCTATGGAGGCAAAAGAAAGTTACGCGGTTCTTGATGTTTAAGAGTGTTACGTGGTTCTAGAGGTGGAAGACAGTTACGTGGTTCTTAATGTATGAGTTCAATGGATTTAAAGGTAGAAGAAAGTTACGTTGTTCTTGTTGTATGGGGAGTTACGTGGTTCTTGATGTATTGAGTAGTTACGTGGTTCTTGATGTATGAGGAAGTTACGTGTTTCTAGAGGTAGAAGGAAGTTACGCGGTTCTTCATCTATGAATAAGTCACGTGGTTCTAGATGTATAAGAGAGTTACGTAGTTCTTGATGTATGACAAAGTTACGTGAAGTTATCGGTAGAAGGAAGTGACGTGGTTTTTTGATGTATGAAGAAGTTACGTGATTCTATAGGTAGAAGAAAGTTACGTGGTTATTGATATATCAAGGAGTTTCGTGGTTCTTGATCTACGAGGAGGTTACGTGTTACTAGAGGTAAAAGAAGTATTTTTTATGTCTAGGGAGTTTCGTAGTTCTTCATGTATGAGGAAGATAAGTGTTTTTAGAGGTAGAAGGGAGATACGCGGTTCTTGATCTCTGAGGAGTTACGTGTTTCTAGAGGTAGAAGACAGTTATGGGTGATTCTTCTGAAAGGGACCTGTTTTTGTTTGAAAAAGTAAAAAATGAAAATTTTAAATTTTCTGAATTATATTTTGTTATATAAGTTCCAAAGAGATTCAAAAAGAAAAACATAAGTTGCGCAAAATTAATTTGCAAATCTACGGCCTACAAAAGCATTTTATTGTCACATACCTTTGAGGTTAAAAAAGACTAACTCCGAGTCAAGTCTTACATTTTTTATTTTAATTTTCTAGATTTATAAATTATAAATCGTATACAATTTTATTTTTCCCGAAATTGAATATCAAAAATCCTCTTTTCATTATTTTATAAACAAATATCACATTTTACTAAAGGTTAGATTTTTAAAAACAATTAATCCTAAATAAAAACAAAACAAGATCGTTTCATAAATTTAAAAAAGGCTTCGGAGATGAAAAATTTCGTAAAAGAAAAATGCACATTTTTTAATATTTCAAAATATAAATTAAGGCATAAAATAATATTTTCGGGTTACATTTTCGTTCATTTTGAAGTAGCTTCCATATAATGTTTCAAACGTTTAAAAATATACTTTTATTAACGAGAAAAGGAGGCTTCGGAGATGAATCTGAATTTTTACTCGCACTGATAATGCAACTTTAATTAATAATTTAAATAACATTTTCAATATTATATGGAACAAATATAAGTGAAAAATAAATGTTAGATTCTGACCTTTAATTTCTTATATAATAATATTAAATTAACATTTTTTAAGTAAGGTTAAAATAGAATCGTAAAATGCTTAGTAGTTTTAACCAAAACTAAAAGACAAAATACAAAAATTTTTTTAATAACAAAAACTTGTACTGAAATTTTTACAACAACGTATAAAGATACATAAATTTACACAGATTAATAATAATTTTTTTAAACATTGCAAATTGAAGGGAATATCTATAAAAAACTATTGTAAATGTTGAAACTCATGATGGAGACACGTGAAGTGATCCCTTTCAGGAGAATCACCCTTATGCAATTTTGATGTCGAGGGAGTTTCGTTCTTCTAGAGGTAGAAGAAAGTTACTTGGTTCTTGATGTTTGCGGGAGTTACGTTAATTTAGAGAAATATAAAAGTTACGTGGTTATTGATGAATGAAGGAGTTACGTGGTTCCAGATGTAGAAGAGAGTTACGTTGTTCTTGATGTTGAGGGAGTTTCTGAATTCTAGAGGTAAAAGAAATTAAAGTGATATTAGAGGTAGAAGAAACTTACGTTCTTTTAGATGTAAGAGGGAGTTACGTGGTTCTTGAAGTTTAAGCGAGTTACAGGTTTCTAGAGGTAGAAAGGAGTTACGTGATTATTGATGGATGAGGGAGTTAAGTGTTTCTAGAGGTAGAATAGAGTTACGTAGTTCTTGATGTTGAGAGAGTTTCGGAATTCTAGAGGTAGAAGAAAGTTACTTGGTTCTTGATGTTTGCGGGAGTTACGTTAATTTAGAGAAAGATAAAAGTTACGTGGTTATTGATGAATGAAGGAGTTACGTGGTTCCAGATGTAGAAGAGAGTTACGTTGTTCTTAATGTTGAGGGAGTTTATAAATTCTAGAGGTAGAAGAAATTATAGTGAAATTAGAGGTAGAAGAAACTTACGTTCTTTTACATGTAAGAGGGAGTTACGTGGTTTTTGAAGTTTAAGGGAGTTACGTGTTTCTAGAGTTAGAAAGGAGTTACGTGGTTATTGATGGATGAGGGAGTTAAGTGTTTCTAGGGCTAGAAGAGGGTTACGTAGTTCTTGATGTTGAGAGAGTTTCGGAATTCTAGAGGTAGAAGAAAGTTACTTGGTTCTTGATGTTTGCGGGAGTTACGTTAATTTAGAGAAAGATACAAGTTACGTGGTTATTGATGAATGAAGGAGTTACGTGGTTCCAGATGTAGAAGAGAGTTACGTTGTTCTTAATGTTGAGGGAGTTTATAAATTCTAGAGGTAGAAGAAATTAAAGTGAAATTAGAGGTAGAAGAAACTTACGTTCTTTTACATGTAAGAGGGAGTTACGTGGTTTTTGAAGTTTAAGGGAGTTACGTGTTTCTAGAGTTAGAAAGGAGTTACGTGGTTATTGATGGATGAGGGAGTTAAGTGTTTCTAGGGCTAGAAGAGGGTTACGTAGTTCTTGATGTTGAGAGAGTTTCGGAATTCTAGAGGTAGAAGAAAGTTACTTGGTTCTTGATGTTTGCGGGAGTTACGTTAATTTAGAGAAAGATAAAAGTTACGTGGTTATTGATGAATGAAGGAGTTACGTGGTTCCAGATGTAGAAGAGAGTTACGTTGTTCTTAATGTTGAGGGAGTTTATAAATTCTAGAGGTAGAAGAAATTAAAGTGAAATTAGAGGTAGAAGAAACTTACGTTCTTTTACATGTAAGAGGGAGTTACGTGGTTTTTGAAGTTTAAGGGAGTTACGTGTTTCTAGAGTTAGAAAGGAGTTACGTGGTTATTGATGGATGAGGGAGTTAAGTGTTTCTAGGGCTAGAAGAGGGTTACGTAGTTCTTGATGTTGAGAGAGTTTCGGAATTCTAGAGGTAGAAGAAAGTTACTTGGTTCTTGATGTTTGATGGAGTTATGTTGATCTAGCGGAAGATAAAAGTTACGTAGTTATTGATGAATGAAGGAGTTACGTGGTTCTAGATGTAGAAGAGAGTTACGTTGTTCTAGAGGTAGAAGAATTTAAAGTGAAATTAGAGGTAGAAGAAAGTTACGTTCTTTTAGATGTAAGAGGGAGTTACGTGGTTTTTGAAATTTAAGGGAGTTACGTGTTTCTAGAGTTAGAAAGGAGTTACGTGGTTAATGATGGATGAGGGAGTTAAGTGTTTCCAGATGTAGAATTAGAGGTAGAAGAAACTTACGTGCTTTCAGATGTAAGAGGGATTTACGTGGTTTTTGATATTTGCGGGAGTTACGTGTTTCTTAAGGTAGAAAGGAGTTACGTGGTTATTGATGGATGAAGGAGTTACGTGGTTCTTGATCTAAATGGGATTTACGTGGTTCTAGATGTGAAAAAAAGTTACATAGTTCTTAATGTATAAAGGAGTTACGTGGTTCTTGATGTTTAAGGGTGTTACGTGGTTTTAGAGGTAGAAGACAGTTACGTGGTTCTTGATGTATGAGTTTAATGGATTTAGAGGTAGATGAAAGTTACGTTGTTCTTGTTGTATGGGGAGTTACGTGGTTCTTGATGTTGAGTGAGTTTCGTAACTCTAGATGTAGAAGAAAGTTACGTGGTTCTTGATGTTTACGGGAGTTACATGGTTCTTGATGTATGAAGGAGTTACGTGGTTCTAGAGGTAGAAAAGAGTTACGTAGTTTTTGATGTTGAAGAAGTTTCGGAATTCTAGAGGTAGAAGAAAGTAACGTGAATTTAGAGGTAAAAGAAACTTACGTGGTTTTTGAGGGAGTTACGTGAATCTAGATGTAGAAAAAAAGTTACGTAGTTATTGATTAATGAAGGAGTTACGTGTTTCCAGAGGTAGAAAAGAGTTACCTAGTTCTTGATGTTGAGGGAGTTTCGGAATTCCAGAGGTAGAAGAAAATAACGTGAATTTGGAGGTAGAAGTAACTTACGTGGTTTTAGGTGTAAGAGAGAGTTACGTGGTTTTTAAAGTAGGAGGGAGTTACGTGAATCTAGAGGTAGAAAAAAGTTACGTGGTTATTGATGAATAAAGGAATTACTAGGTTCTAAAGGTAGAAGAGAGTTACGTAGTTCTTGATGTTGTGGGAGTTTCGGAATTCTAAAGGTAGAAGAAAGTAACGTGAATTTAGAGGTAAAAGTAACTTACGTGGTTTTAGATGTAAGAGGGAGTTACGTGTTTCTAGAGGTAGAAGCGAGTTACGCGGTTCTTGATCTGTAAGGGAGTTAAGTGGTTCTTGATGTATTGGGGAGTTGCATGCTTGTAGAGGTAGAAGGGAGTTACGTGTATCTCGGTATTTCGACACATCTTTTTAATTCTTATCACTTGTTGAAGATTTTTATTTCATTTTTTTTTATAACTTTTTTTGGTATCGTATATTTTCTTATTTTTACGCAAATTATTGTAGTTTATTTTATGTACCTATATATATACTTTTATTTTTATGACGTTCCGAAATATTTATTTATTTTCTCATTAATTTTTTTATCTATTTTAATGATTTTTTTTTAATTAAAGTCTATATAATTAGGTAATTAAAATTTTGTGTAATTTTTGCTAGTAAAGAAAATAAAAAACATCTTGGTTAAGTCCAGATGTTTTTAAATTGAATGAAATTTTTTTTTTCAACTGTAATACAAGAATTTTTTAATTCTTAATTTGTTAAATTTGTGCTTATCTTATGTTTTTTGGAAAATGAAGTTATCAACTTTTAAAAACTTGCTCCTCATTTTGTTAAAAAAAAATTATTTTATTCAAATTCTTTAGAAAAACTTGAATTAATTTTAATTTTTCTTTGTTAACAGAGGATTAGTGCCTCTTCACAACGCTTGTTCGTATGGTCATTTTGACGTGACTGAGGCGTTGTTGAAACACGGAGCAGCTGTCAACGCGAGCGATTTGTGGGCTTTTACTCCTCTACACGAAGCAGCGAGTAAATCAAGAGCAGAAGTTTGTTCTCTTCTCTTGAGCGAAGGCGCAGATCCAACACAATTAAATTGTCACAGTAAAAGTGCTATCGACGTCGCTCCAACCCTGGAGCTTCAGGAGAGATTAGCCTGTACGTATCTTATTGTTTAAAACCACAATAAGTAATTAAATTAACCTTTTTTACTTTCGGAAGTTTTTAACAAACATGAGAAATTTTTTTAATTTAACCAGGGTGTCTAGCAATCCGGGAAAATGAAGGTAATTTAGTAAAGCATAAAAAAGAAATTTTCAAAGCAATCCGAGAATCTGCAGATAAATGTTAAAACTTTTAATGTTGTATTTTTTCAAAAAATTTTAATTGAAATAGATATGGTCAGAATAAGATTTTAAAATCTAGAGAGAAAGTAAAGAATGATATTAAATTTAAAAATCTCCAAGTAATTTAAATTTAATAAATTAAAATTAACTCCAAACATTAATAAATTCAGTTTGTAATTTATTCAAACTATCAAGTTCCTATTAACAAATTTTCAATTAATTCGTATTTCAATAATCAAAAATTAATTGCTTTGTTTATTTACAATAATTCTTTTTCTATTTTTTAGAATTTTCAGATTTTTCACTTTTTTCAAACTTTTCAATTATTTTCTTACCATTTCTTTATTTTTCTCGTTTTTAAAAAGGTTTTTTCCATTTACATAACCTCAAACCAGAAAGTCGTTTTATTGTGAAATAATAATTATTTAACATTTTATGTTTTTTCTTTAATTCTAGTTAAAATCTGTAATAATTTTCATCCAATTTTGGCTAATAATAGCTCATTTTTCTCGTTAAAACATTGTCTACAATTTTATTTGTTAGATTTTCTTAAATAATATTCTGTTTAAAAAGTACGTTAAGAACAAATTTTATTTGTTTAAAAACTTTTAAACAAAATATTTTTTATCAAAACCCAAAAAAATAACATTGTAGTAAATGTTTCAGCGAGAAAAATGAGCTATTATTAGTTAAAATTGGATAAAAACTACAGATTTTAACTAGATTTAAAGAAATAATATAAAATGTTAAATAATTATTATTTGACATAAAATTTTAGCTAAACTTAATTTTTACTGGAAAATGTACAACTGGATCTTTCAAAGTTTTTTGTGTTTAAAATTTTATCTAATTTCCTTTATTTCACGTAAATTATTTGTTTATTTATTTATTTGCATATACATTTATTATTATTTTATAAAATTTTGTTTTTATAATATTCAATAAATTTTCTTCGTTGATATTCTTATTTATTTTCATATTTATAAAAAATGTTTCATTAAAACTTTTTATTTCTGTTTTTTTTTTAGACTTGCTCATCTTTTTCTAAATTTCTTCATTTAGTTCTTACATTTTGTCTACTTTTCGCATGCTTTTATTTTTGATGATTTTTTTTTTTTTTAGACTTTTCATTTATCTGTTTACATTTTTTATTTTATTTCTACTGCTTCTTATTTTTTAGTAGATTTTTACCAAATTTTGAATTTTTTTTGGTAGTTTTTTCATTTTTTATACAGTTTATTACATTTTTTAAAAATATTTTCTACATTTTTCTAATATTTTCTAATAATCTGTTATTGGATGTTTTTAGTTTTTCTTATTCCTTTAACTTTTTTCTTTTCCTTATTTTATTTTATTCCTCAAGACTTATGTTTTTTTTCTTGTAGTTTTTTTAAAACCAAGTTTATATATTTTTCTAAATAAAATTGACGTATATTGAATTTTCGAAACTTCTCTTCTCAATATTTCTTTATAATCAGTTATTAATCATTAAAGGACAAAATACCTGAAAATTATAATTTACTATCTAAGAATTTGAAAATAATCATTCGCTAGACACCCTAAGTTATTTAATTAGAATTTAAAATCATTTTTACAAATTGTCAATTCACCATTTAGCTAGTTAAGTAAAAAATGTCTTTTAATTTCAGACGAATACAAGGGGCATTGTCTACTAGATGCCTGTAGACAAGCGGATTCAACGAAATTAAAAAAGTACTTGTCGCCGGAAGTGGTGAATTTTAAACATCCTTATACTGGCGACACTCCTTTGCATTGTGCTGTTGCGTCTCCTTTTCCAAAAAGAAAACAAATTATTGAAATTTTAATTAGAAAGAGTCCCACGCTGAATGAAAAAAACAAAGATTTTCTTACCCCTGTTCACGTTGCGGCTGATCATTCCCATTACGATGCTATGGATATTCTTTTAAGACACAATGCCAAAGTAAATGCGCTGGACGGATTAGGACAAACGGCACTGCATAGGTTTTTACATTTTTTATTACATTTTACCTTCTATTATATTTACCTTTTAATATATTCAAATTATCAACATTTCATTCAAATTACAATTTTATTGTAATAAATTGGTTAAACAATAATTATTATATTATTATTATTATTATTATTATTATTATTGTTGTTGTGAATTATTATTAATATTTATTTTTATTATTTGTTTAGATGCGCAAGAGAAGATAATGTACAGGCCTGTAGAATTCTTTTATCGTACAACGTAGATCAGTCAATTGTATCTCTTCAAGGATACACTGCTGCTCAGGTAGCAACTGAGAATGTTTTAAAAATTTTACAAGGTAAATTTTATCTTAATTATGCAGCAAAACACTAGTATAATTCTTAATTATTTGTGATTAGTTTCAATAAGGCAACTGGAAATTTGCGAAATGTTTTATTTAAAATTAATCTAAGCTTTGAAATATCATAATCTATAATAATAATCTACAAGATTCATTCATTCTTTCATTGGTTCATTTTCGAATTTTACTTTCGATTGTCAATTATTTTCCTCATTTCTTAATTATTTTCTTTGATATTTAATTATTTTATTCATTTTGTAATTTTTCTTTAAATTATCAACTATTTTCTTAAAATTTCAATTTAATTCTTTATTCTTCAATTTATTTCTTTAATTTTTAATTATTTTATTCAATTCTCAATTATTTTCTTCCATTTCCAATTGCATTCTTCGTTTTTCAATTATTTTATTCAATATTCAATTATTTTCGCAATTTTTCAATTATCAATTATTTTCTTTATACTTCAATACAATTCTTAAATTTCCAATTGATTTCTTCAATTTTCATTTATTTTCTACAATTTATTCCATAGTTTTCATCAGTTTTCAATTGACAATTTATTATTCTTCTGCAATTTTATGATTATATTCATTAAAATACCTATTTTTCTCACAGTTTTTCGAGTCTTTTTTTTACAATTGTTAATTATTTTTTTTAACAGTTAATTATTTTCGTCAATTATTATTTATTTTCGACATATTGCAACTTTACTTTTAAGTAGTAACAATTAAATTCTTGAAATTTTCATTTAATTCTTTAATTTCCAATTTATTTCTAAATTTTTAATTATTTTCTTCAATTCTCAAATATTTTCGAAATTTTTTAATTATTTTTATCGATTTTCAATTTATTCCTCAATATTCAATAATTCTCTGATTTTTTCTATTACTTTATTTAATATTCAATTATTCTCGCAATTTCTGAATTGTCAATTATTTTCTTGAAATTTCAGTATAATTTTTCAATTTCCAATTGATTTCTTCTATTTTCATTTATTTTCTACAATTTTTTCATAATTTTCATCAGTTTTCAATTTGCTATTTTTTATTCTTCTTTAATTTTATGATTATTCATTAATTTAAAAATAAATTTTCTTCGTATGCCCATTATTCTCACCATTTTTCGAGTTTTTTTTTTACTATTTTGTTAATATTTCTTTTTATTAGTTAATTATTCTCGTCATTTTGTGATTTTACTTTTGAGTAACAATTAAATTCTTCATTTTCCCATTCAATTCTTCAATTTGCAATTACTTTCTTTAATTTTTAATTATTTTCTTCAGATCTCAAATATTTTTTTTATTTTTGATATATTTTTATCGATTTTCAATTAATTCTTCAGCACTCAGTAATTCTCGAATTTTTTCAGTTACTTTATTCAATCATTCCCGCAATTTCTAAATTGTCAATTATTTTCTTGAAATTTCAATACAATTTTTCAATTTCCAATTAATTTCTTCAATTTTCATTTATTTTCTACAATTTTTTCCATAATTTTCATCAGTTTTCAATTGACAATTTATTTTTCTTCTTCAATTTTTTTTTTAATCATCAATTTAAAAAAAATTTGTGTTCGAATACCGATTATTCTTACCATTTTTCGAATCTTTTTTTTTTTAAATTGTTAATTATTTTTGTCAATTATTATTTATTTTCGTCATATTGTAATTTTTCTTTTAATTAACAATTAAATTCTTGAAATTTTCATTCGATTCTTTAAATTTCAATTTATTTCTTAAACTTTTAATTATTTTCTTCAATTCTCAAATACTTTCTTTATTGTTTAATTATTTTTATCGATTTTCAATTAATTCCTCAATATTCAATAATTCTCGGATTTTTTAAATTATTTTTTTTACTCATAAAAATTGTTTTAAAATTTCAATTCAATTATTCAATTCTAGAACTTTTCTCTTCAATTCTCAGTTATTTTCATCAAATTTAAATTCTACTGTTCAATTTTCAATTATTTTCTTTAATATTAAAAAATTATCGCCTTTTTTCTATTATTTTTTTCAATTGTAATTAACTTTCTTTAATTTTAAATACAATTGTTTAATTATTTTCTTTACTTTTTAATTTCATTCTTTAATTCTTATTTCCATTCTTCAGTTTTCAATAGTTTTCTTCTATATTAATTATTTCTCGGCTTTTTTCAATTACTTTTTTCCATTTTTAAGTATATTCCTTAAATTTCAATTCTGTTCTTCAATTTTCAATTTTTTTTTGTATGTTCAACCCAGTTGTTAAATGTGCAATTATTTCCTATAAATTTATAATTTCTCAATTTGGAATTATTTTCTTTAAATTTAATATTTCTTGTTTAATTTTTCAATTATTTTCGTCATTTTTCACATATTTTCTTCAATTTTTCGATTAGTTTCGTCATTTTGCAACTATTTCCTTCAATTTTTAATTATTTTCCGTAATTATCAATTCTTTCCGACAATTGTTTCAATTTTCAATTATTATCTTAAAATTTTATAATTATTTTTTGATTTTTTAAATTATTTTTTTCTGTTGTGTTAATACACAAAAAAACAATTAAAAATAATAAAATGTCTAGACATTTTTGAATAATGTTTTCAATTGTCAATTATTTTCGTCATTTTGTCGATTTTTTTTAATAATCAATTATTTTTTCAAAGTTTAATTTTATTCTTAATATTTCAATTTATTTCCTTAATTTTTTATTATCTTCTTTAATTCCAATTATTGTTTACGATTTTCAATCCAGCTGTTCAATTTGCAATTATTTCCAACGGTTATTCCTATAATTTTTCAAATATTTAATATTAATATTTTTTGTTAGATCCACCAAATGGAACGGAAGACGTGGAAGCTCAACTTTTAGAAGCGAGTAAATCTGGCGATTTGACGGCAGTTGAAAGAATTCTTCAATCTAATCCACACGCGGTCAATTGTCGTGATTTAGATGGTAGACATTCGACTCCATTGCATTTTGCAGCGGGTTATAATCGGGTTCCTGTTGTGGAATATCTTCTCGCACATGGAGCCGATGTTCATGCTAAAGACAAAGGGTAATTTCTTAAATTAGTAATTAAATACTTAATATTAATTCAATACATAATTATTAATTCTTTACGTAATATTCCAATTTCAATTGATCTCAATTTTTTAAACTATATTAGACACTCTGAATACAGGAAAAATTCTTTGATTTTAATAAAATTTAATTTGGTGCATTTAGTGGTTTGGTGCCTCTTCACAATGCCTGTTCCTATGGTCACTACGAAGTAACGGAACTTCTCGTGAAACATGGAGCTTCTGTAAATGTAGCAGATCTTTGGAAATTTACCCCGTTGCATGAAGCAGCAGCTAAGGGAAAATGCGAAATAGTTCGTCTTTTACTTAGGCATGGAGCAGACGCTACAAAAAAGAATAGAGATGGTGCAACTCCTTTGGATTTGGTGAGAGAAGGAGATCAAGATGTGGCAGATCTTCTTCGAGGGAATAGCGCCTTATTGGATGCAGCTAAGAAGGGAAATCTCGCAAGAGTACAAAGGCTTGTTACCCCAGACAATATCAATTGCAGAGACGCCCAAGGTCGAAATAGTACACCTCTACATTTAGCAGGTATGTTTAATAACTGTAATGTAACGATTATAATAAATACAGGGTGTCTAGCGATCCGGGAAAACTGGGAATTTGTAGGGAATTTAATATTTCGTGAAAAACCCCGGAAATTTGTAAATACATCCGGGAAATCAGGGAATTTTTTTTGGAAATGTCGCAAAATATAATATAGTGTACTTTAAAAATTTTAAAAGGTGGCACGTACTAGAGATTTTTAGCTCGGATAGAGTTTGGATAGACTAAACGCAAGAAAATATTTTAAGGTTTAAGTAAATAATTTAAAAAATAAGAAAATAAACGATACTGAAGAAAATGATCAATTGAAGAATGTAATTGAAATTTGGAAAAAATTTGAAATTCAAAATTTAAGGAAACAATCGATTTGACTAAAATAATTGATATTTTGAAGGGAATTATTGAAAATGGATTAATGTAATTATGAATAATCAAAAAAAGACGAGTATGACTGAAATATGAAGGAAATAATTGAAAATTAAAGAACAATTATGGAAAATAGTTGAAAATTGAAAGAGCTATTGGAAAATGACAAAAATAATGTAAATTAAAAAAGAAACAAGTGTAAATAAAGTTTAAGTGAAATCGCAGAAACTAAATAAAAATAGATAAGGGAGCTTGTAATTATCAATTACAAAGATTGAATAAAATAACTGTAAATTCAACAAAATATTTAAAATTAAAAAAATCAAGAAATTAGGAAAATAATTGAAAATTGTAAATACATTGCTAAAAATGTGAAAAATTAGGTTGAAATGGAAAAAAAATCAATTGAAATTTTAAGAAAACATCTGATAATCACGAAAATAATCGAAATTTAAAGAAAATTATTTAAATTTAAGAAAACATTAATAGTTTAACTTGAAGAAAATAATACGAAAGTAAAAAAGAGTAGAGAATAAAATAGGTAATTAAGAAAGGTAGTACAATTAAAATTGCAGTATATAATTACATCACTTAAAGAATTTAGAAAAAAGTTTTTTAAAAAAATAATAAGAAATAAGGGAGAACATTTTTTAAATAAAGTTAGTAGTTTAAAACTAAAGAAAATAGTTGTATAATCCAGAAAATAATTACAAATTCAAGCAAATAATTAAGAATTGAAGAAATAATTGAAAACTGAAGAATTTATTTTTAGAAATTGTAAAATGTAAATGAAACTTGAAAATAATAATTTAGAATTGAAGAAATTAAAAAATTTTAAATTCAGAAACATAATTGAAATCTGAAAAAATTGAATAATATAACTTAAGTTCGGAGAAAATAATTTTAAATTGAGAAAATAATCAAAAAATGAAGGAAAATAAATAAAAAACATAAATATATAATTGAAATTTGAAGAAAATAATTTAGAATTGGAAAAAAAGTAATTCCAAATTGAAGAAAATAATTGAAAAGACAAGAAACGAATATTTATCTTATTATTTGAAACCAATTTCTTATGTAACAATATCAAACCTAATAAAATCATTAAAAACGCTATGCAAGTAGTTTGTAATATATTATTTCAAAATTTTAATCTATAATTTTTATTTTAAAAATCCGGGAATTTAAAATTGCCAGTTTGTCTGACACCCTGTAAATAAATAAATTTTTTAATATCAATAAGGGACGTATGATTAAGTTCTAAAATTAATTATTTAGAATATTTATTTGATAGACTTTTATTAGGAAGACTCTTCTTTTAGTCGAAATTTTACATTTTCGAATAAGTTTTCAATCGAACATAAATTAATCCGAATTTTGATCGAACAGAATTATTAGGTCACGGAATTCATATTTAACGGAATTTTCATTTTACAGAAATCCTTTTAACCAACTTTTCATTTAAAAGAATTTCAATTTAAACAAATTTTAATTTAAAAGAATGTTTAATTTACAGAATTTTAGGTTAATCGAATTTTTAAATACCAGAATATTCATTGAACAGAATCTTCATTTGTCCGAAATTGTATTAGTCCGAATTGATATTTGATATTTCGGACAAATCAACATTCTGCATTTTAAGTTTTCTATTAAATGTCAATTCGTACATATACAATTTCCGACAAATAAAGATTCTGTCAAATGAATATTCTGGTATTTAAAAATTTGATTAACCTAAAGTTCTGTAAAATAGATAATTCTTCTAAATTAAAATTTGCCGATTGTTTAAATTGGAATTCTTTGAAATGAAAAGTTGGTTAAAAGGATTTCTGTAAAATGAAAATTCTGTTAAATATGAATTCGGTGACCTAAAAATTCTGTTAGGTCAAAATCCGTATTAATTTATGTTTGATTGAAAATATATTTGAAAATTTGAAATTTCGACTAAAATAAAATTCTTGCTACTGGAATTCTAGGAAATAAAAAATATTCTAAATAAATAATTTTAGAACTTAATCATACGTCCAATCAATAATAGGAAATAACGATCGAAAATTCTGTGTTTTATCTATTTTCAGGGCTGCCAGTGACTTACTTTTACTCACTTTTTTTTAAAAAAAAATTATCTTTTCTCACTTTTTTAGTAAAATGTCTATTCCCTTTTGAATTACCTATTTCAAATTTGTATTCAAATTTTCAATTATTTACACCAGCCTCCAATAATTTTTTTTTCAAATTTTAATTATTTTTGTAATTTTTAAATTATTTTCTTGTTATTTCAATTATTTTTACAATTTTGCAAATATTTTCTTCAAATTTTTTATTTTTTACTCCATTTTTCAATTAGTTTTGTCTTTTTACAATTCTTGTTTCAAATTAAAATTTTTTTGGCACTTTTCATTTATTGCCTTTGATTTTTAAATTGTTATTTAATTTTTAAATCTTTTACGACAAATTTTTTTATTTTTGTCATTGTTCAATTATTTTCTTCATATTTCAATTATTTTTACCATTTTGAAATTATTTTCTGTAAATTTAAATAACTTTTCTTAATTTTTACGTTATTGTCATGAATTTTGCTCTCCTTTTTTACCTAATCACCTTTTCCCTCCTTTTCCTTTTTTCCCATTATTTAAAAATAATTAGCTAAAATACCTAAAATATTTATATTTTCTCCTCTTTTCACATTTTTCCAATAAATTTCCATTTTTTTCCAAAATCATAGTGGAAGTCAAAGTTATTAATTAATTTTTAACTACCTTTTTATAACTTTAATACAACAATCGACTTACTTTTTAGTAAATAATTTACTTCTTTAAACGCACAAAGTATATTGTTAATTTTTTTTTTATTAATCTATCCATGTGAAACAATTCTATGAAAAAACTTATAAATTTTTAACAAATACTATAAAAACATAAAAAAATTTTTTTTATGATATTAAGGTATAGAAATTTATGGGAAAAATTTGTAACAATTTCTGAAGAAATTTTGTTGGAATTTCTTTAAAGTTTTTTTAGAACATAGATATTTACTAAAAGTTATTATAATTCTTAAAAATCCATACTTGAAAAAAATAGTTTTCCCAACACTTTATATTTAGATATTATATTAAAAAAACTGGAATTCTCAAAGTTTCATAAAAATTCAAATCATTTCTGAAATAATAAACATCATTTTATGTTCTTAGGTTTATTTCAAAGTTTATATTCCATAAAATCGAAATTTGAAACTGCTTAATAATTTTCAGGCAAGATTTCTAAACTACATTTGTTTGAATTTTATAAATTACTCATATCTTTAATAATAAATGCCATAAAAATGTTCTAATGTTTTTGAAACAAATTTTGCAATGTTGCTTTTACCATTTCTTTCAGTTATTATTTTTCTAAAAGTTTAATTTACCTTTTAAGCACAAAAAAAAAAGAAAATTTATATAAGCAGAGAATGTAAACAGTCTTAGGAACAAGTAATCAATCTTGTTATTGTTGTCAATTTCAAAGTACACTGACTTGTCTATTATTGTAATATTGAAATTTGTAAATTGTGTTTAGTTTAGATTACGATGTCGAGCCTGTTGGTGTTCTTTTTGTCTCGTGATTGTAAATTAATTTTTTATTTTAAAATAAAAAAAATGTGTTTTTTATACCGTTGACTCTTTAACTATGTGTTAACCAATTTGTTGGTAAATAATTTTTTTTTATATTACCGTTAACATTTGGGTTGAAGTGTATGATCCTAATTTTGTTATTTTTTAATAAAATTTATCCTGATGAGGTCGGAAAATATTGGCCAACGAAACGTCGCATTTTTTGGACAAAATTAAAATTTGAAGTTTTATTCAAATTACTTTTCTAAGAAGGTAGTGTTTTAAAATCTAAATCCTCTTTTTTACCTAAAATTGAACAAAAAAAATTTTTAAATTATATAATGTTACTTTCTTAACTATTTTCAATTTTCAAGTTCGCTGGCAGCCCTGTATGATTTAAATAAGATTTAACGATTAAAATTCTATTTTTCAGCTGGATACAATAATTTAGAAGTAGCGGAATTTTTATTAGAGCGAGGAGCTGATGTGAATGCACAAGACAAAGGTGGTTTGATTCCTTTGCACAATGCCTCGAGTTATGGCCATTTGGACATAGCTGCTTTGTTAATTAAATATAATACGGTGGTAAATGCAACCGATAAATGGGGCTTTACACCTTTGCACGAGGCTGCTCAAAAGGGTCGAACACAGTTGTGTGCTCTTCTTCTCGCTCATGGAGCTGACACCTTCTTGAAAAATCAAGAAGGACAAACGCCAGTGGATTTGGCCAGTGCCGACGATGTTCGTTGCTTGTTACAAGATGCAATGGCATCTCAACAAGTCGTCCCGTCAATGCCTTCTGCAAGTGTCAACAATGTCGGTACAAGCAGGTCTCCCAGTATTGTAGCAGGTACGTTTTTTTACAGAATGTCTCTAGAGATAAATTATAATAACCAAATTAAAGAAACAATCGTATTTTCAACTTTGTTTTGATTTTTTTCTTTAATATATATACTTATCAGACTTACTTTTAGTTCGAATATTTAAAAAATCAAAACTCTGTTAAAATATTCAACTTTCCGACAATGCATTTGGCAGAAATTGTATTTATCAGATTTACCATTTGTCCTCATATTTAATTTCCCGAAATTCCATTTTTCAGATTATTTGACTTCCTAAATATGAATTTGTCAGATATTTTATTTGTCAAACTTACCGTTTGTTTGTTCTCTCTCGAATTTTCATTTGTCAGAATATTCAGGGTGTCTACTAACCGGGAAAACCGGGAATTTAAATTGACCGGGAATTAACCAGGAATTTTCCGTCAAACCGGGAATTTTCTTTCTGGGCTAATAAATTTGACTAATATATCAATTGAAGCCGAGCGTGGAAGAGGGATCTAACTCAAATTTTGTCGAATTTTAACTAAATAGAAAAATAGATTCTTTTAAATATCCTCTTTCAATTTCTGTGATAAAATATTTATAACTATAATGTTTTAATACTAAAAATTAGAAAAAAATATTGTCATGTTTTCGAACTGTCAACTTTTAAAATGCAGGTTATCTAGAAATAATTTTGTAAAATTGACAAAATATCAAGAAAAGGACAAATTAGCCTTTAATATGAAAATACAAAGAAATAAAAAAACTGAAAGAATCAGAAAAAAGTTATAATTTATAAGATAAAATAGCAAAAGAAGAGAAATTAACTTTAATATCGAATATAAATACATTGTGGAAAAGGGATCTATCTGCACAACCAATTTATCATTTAACCTACAACTATAATTAGGTATTTTATGAAATGCTTCCAAAAATGTATTTAAATATTTGCAATAAATGATTTAGCTTTGTAAAGGACATCATGTGAAGAAAAAATTATTAAAACGATCTTCTACAAATTGTTACGAGCTGAAAAATTTTGTATCGTGGAAGAGGGATCTATGTAAAATATCGGTTAGATCTCTCTTCTACTGTAAGAATTTTTTTTCGCATTTTTATATAAGAAGGCGACTAAAATATCAGAGAAATCAATATATTATATCATTTTTACCTCATTCTAAAACGTATTAAACTATTGTTTGTTTAAAAAAATGCAATTTCACTTTTTTCCGTTTTTCTCAAATTCACTTTTTGTACGTTAGGCCCCTCTTCCACGCGCGGCTTCAATTTGTTTTATAAATAAAGATAATAACTTTATGCATTTTAAACCAATATGATTATGCGTTTAAATTTTGTGTAATTATGCATTTTGTGTGCTTTCAATTATCAATTATTTTCATCATATTTCAATTATTTTCTTCGATATTCAATAATTCTCGGCTTTTTTCAATTATCAATTACGTTCTTGAAGCTTCAATTTAATTCTTCAATTATTCAACTACTTTCAGAAATTCACAATTATTTTCTTCAACGCCCAATTATTCTTTTCAATTTTCAATTATTTTCTTTAATTTCCAATTATTTTCTACAATTCTCAATTATTTTCTAAGATTTTGAATTATTTTCATTCATTTCAAATTATTTCTTCATTTCTCAATTATTTTCTTTGATTTTCTACTATTTTCTTCAATTGCCAATTATTTTCCTCAATTTTCAATTATTTTCATCAATTTCTAATTAATTTCTTTAATTCTGAAATATTTTCTACGATTTTCAATTATTTCAATTAATTTTTCATTATTTTCTTCAACTCTAAATTATTTTTTTCAATTGACAATTATTTGATACAATTTTCAATTATTTTCTTCAATTTTCAATAATTTTCATCAATTTTTAATTATTTTCTTCTGATCTCAATTATTTCCTTTAATTTTTAATTGTTTAATTTAATATTCAATAATTCTCGACTTTTTTCAATTATCATTTATTTATTTCACATGTCAATAACTCCTTCAATTTTCAATTATTTTCTTCTATAATCAATAATTCTCGGCTTTTTTCAATATTTTTTCTCAATTATCAATTATGATTTTGAAACTTCAATTCAATTCATCAATTATTATTCAACAATTTTCATAAAATCACATTTTATTTAAATTTTAATTATTTTCTTCAATTTTCAATTATTTTTTCATATTTCATTCAATTTTCAATTTTTTTACAATTATGTTGAAATTATTCAAATTATGTTTTTCTTTCAATTTTAATTTAAATTGATAATTGTTAAATTATTTTCATCAATTCGCAATTATTTCCGTCGATTTCTACATTTTTCTGCTGTTTTCAAATATTGTCTTCAATTTTTAAGTACTTTCTTCAATTTTCAATTATTTTCTTCAGTTTTCAATTATTTTCTTTAGTTTTTAATTATTTTGTTCAATTTTCAATTGTTTGTTTCAATATTCAGTAATCTCGACTTTTTTCAATTATTTTTTTTCAATTATCAGATATTTATTTCATGTTTCAAAACCTCCTTCAATTTTCAATAATTTTTTTCTATTTTCAATTTAATTGTTCAATTGTTCTATTATTTTTTCCAATTCTCAATTAATTTCTTTAAATAACAATTTTATTCTTCAATTTTTAATGTTTTCTTCAATATTAAATAATTCCTGGCATTTTCCATTTTTTTAATTATAAATTATTTTCTTCTTTTTTCAATCCAATTGTTCAGTAATTTTCTTTAATTCTCAATTATTGTATTCGAATTTCAATTTTATTTCTCAATTTTCAATTGTTTTTTTTTTTTAATATTTAATAATTCTGTATTTTTCTGATTTCAATTTCATTATTTAATTTTCAATTTTGAATTATTAAGTTAAATTTTAAATTATTTTTATTTGATTTTCTATCTAGTTGACCAATTTTTAATTATATTCTTTGAATTTAATAACCATTGTTCAATTTTTTCAATTATTGTTTAATTGTAGATTAATATTTACTTTTTTTTCTTAATTTTGTTTCTAATTGTCAAATATCTTTGTCATTGTTCAATTATTTCTTTCCATTATTAATTATTTCTTTTCATTATTAATTGTTTCTTTTAAAATTTTTAATTATTATTTTTTTGTAAAGTTTAATATTTAATTCTTCAATTCTTAATTATTTTCTTTGAATTTCAATTATTTTTTTCAATTATCAATTGTTATCTTCAATTTTTGTAGCCATTAGTAGGTCTATTTATACTTAAAATAAATTTTAAGTTAACAAGAGAAAAAACCGGGAAAAATAGGAACAAAAACCGGGAAAAACCGGGAATTTTGTGGGACGAAATTAGTAGACACCCTGAATATTTAAATTCTCGAATACATATTTCTCAAAAATTATATTTATTAAATTCATTATTTGTCTGAACATTTAACTAACCGAAACTTTATTTATTAGAGTCTTAAACTTTCCGAATACAAAAATTTTAGAATGTGCATTTTCCCGACACAGGGAATGTAGAATTTCTAAAAGAGCTCGCTGATTGGCCGGTAATATTTCCGGAAAGATTACCAGCCAATCAGATAGCTCCTTTAGAAACTTTACATTCCGTGTGTCGGACGAATACACATTCTGGAATTTTTGTATTTAAAAAGTTTTAAACTTTGATAAATAATATTCCGGTTAGTTAAATGTTCGGAAAAATAATGAATCTAATAAATACAATTTCTGAGAAATATATATTCGAGAATTTAAACATTCTGACAAATGAAAGTTCGAGAGGTTAAATATTCTGAGAAATCGAGTTTTGAGAGGTTAAATATTTCGACAAATGGTAAATCTGATAAATACACTTTTTGCCAAATGCATTTTCGGAAAGTTAAATATTCTGACAAATAGAGTTTTGGTTTTTTAAATATTCGGACAAAAAATAGGTCTGATAAGTACAATTTTTGGAAAATATTCAGGAAGTTAAATATTCTGACAAATGAAGTTTAGGGAATTTAAATATTTAGATAAATAAATTTCGATCTATTGAACATTCTGTCAATTGAGTTTTGGTCAAAATGTCGGCTTCCAATAATTTATATGTCATAAAGTTTTGGTAAGAGAATTTTCAAATTAAGATTTTCAATAATAATTACATTCCACCTAATCTTTATTTGTCCGAATTTTCATTTTCACGAATTATCATTTGATAGAATTCTTTGATTTGTTTGTTATTTTTTAAATTTTATTGTTCTTTATATATTTTTTTTATTCATCTCGTTTTTTATCGTCTTTTTCATTCTTGTGCGATCTTAATTTTTTTGTATACTTCAAATAAAAATTTATCTAAATTTTTAAAACTTTTTGATAGAATGGTAAACAATTTTATTTTTTATTTATAGTAAATTCAAAGTTGAATAAAATTACAATTTTCTGTTGATTGGCAACAATTGTGAAATCTTAGGTTTTTTTAATTTAAAACGTTTTTAATAAATATAAGATTGTAATTTTCATTCAAATACAAGTTTTTAAATCGAAATATTAAAAAAAAAATTATTGTTTGCCCTTTCACCAAACCGCATTTAAAATAAACGAATTTAAAATTAAAATATACGGAAATATGAAGTTGTACTAACTTTCTTTCAATTGTTTGTCTAATTCCTTTTTAACTCTTTTCTTTTTAAAAAATTTATTTATTTTTTTTTACAGACTTGTTATTGATCTTTTTACATTTTCTCATTTTTTAGTACCTAGATTATTCCCGATTTTCTTACCTTTTTTTAAATTCTTAAAGTTTTATATATTCTTTGCAAATTTGTCCTTTCTTTCTAAATTTTTTCTTTCTTTTCATACTTTTTAAATCAAACAAAATTAGTTTTAGTTATTATTTTTGTTTTTTTTTTTAGTTTATATTATTTTTTTCCAATGTAACAAATAAGTTTTTTCATTTATGTTTGAAATAAGTAAGGACACTTTCTTAAACCTTTTTTTTAACATTTTCTGATTTTATCATAATTTTTTTGTACCTTAGAAATCTTTCTTTTCTTGAAACTGTTTACTGCTTTTCATGTAATTTCTTATTTAAGGTTTTTTTTAAATTTCTATTTGACAAACAAATTTTCAACATTTCATTATAATTTCCTAATATTTTTTAATTTATTAACAAATTTTTTGGTTGCTTATATGTTTCTTTTTACTCTTCTCAGAGTTTTAGACATTTTTTTCATTCTTGTGTAGTTTTAATTTTTTTAATTTTTTCAATTTTGAATAATTTCTTTACCTAATTTAATTATTTTTCAATAGTTTTTTTATTTCTTTTATAACTTGTTATTAAGATTTTTATTGTAGACATTTTTTGCAGAAATAATGGATAAGATTATTTATTATTTTATTATTTATTAAAAATCTTATCCATTATTTCGTTTATAACGTTGATACAAGTATTTTTTACATTTTCTTATTTTCTAGTAGAATTTTTTCATTTTTTAAAATTTGTTAAATTTTGTTGCAAATTTTCTTTGTTTTAAACTATTCCTAAATGTTCTCACTTGTACCTACAGTTTCATACTTTTTGTCTTTAAAAAATGTTTTCTTTTATTTTTTCGTATATTTTCCAGTTTTTTACAGACTTTCTGATGTTAAAATTCCAAGTAATTTTTGTTCTGTACCAAAGTTTTCTCCTGTCATTGAATAATTATTTATTATTTCAAAAAAAAAAAATAATATATAATTTGGTAATGAAAATTACGTATATTTATTTTTTAAAATCCTAGTTTTAAATTTTCTTTTATTTAATAGTTTAGCAATGTAGTTATTAATTATAAAAGAAACAAATTCTCAAAAAATATAGTTTAAGAAACTTAGAAATACCTACAATTAAGATTATAATTTACTAAACACTTGTTAATAAATGATAAAATTTTCAGTTCCTGTTTCACCGCCACCATCCCTGACTCAAGAGACTGTCATTTTACCGTCCGGTGCAGCAATAACACTATGTGTGCCAATAGCTCGTCCATCTTCTTGTATAAGTCCAATGACGTCATCGGAACAAAACTCGGATCGAGATTCAAAGGACATGACGGAGGAGCGAAGTGGAAGCAACGCGATAACAAATGTCTCGGGATTCCTTCAAAGTTTAGGATTGGACCACTTACTCGAGTTGTTTGAGCACGAGCAGATAACTCTTGATATTTTAGCGGAAATGGGACACGAGGATTTAAAACAAGTTGGAGTTTCAGCTTATGGCTACAGACATAAATTGATCAAGGGAATGGACAAACTATTGAGCTCGGCAGCAGGTTCTATTTGGCAACCGTCGTCTAATCCAGGAACCCTTTTGGTAGATCTTCTCACTGACGATAAGGAATTTTTGGCTGTTGAAGAGGAGATGCAAAATACCATCAGAGAACACAGAGACAATGGTATTTCTGGTGGTATTTTCTCGAGATATAATATCGTCAGGGTAAGTCGAATGATATTTTTTTAAATTAAATAAACCTGGAATTGTCATGGAATTTTTTTGTAGTCAGGAAAAACCTGGAAAAATCAGAGAATTTTATAAAATGTTGTTTTAAACAAGTAATTTAATTAATTTCTCTTTTTATGATTTCAATCAGTTATATTTCATTTAAAATAAGTTGAAAATTGCTGAATTGTCGGTGACTTCTACCTGATTGATCAATAGAAAATAATTGAAATTTTCAATACTGTTACTGAAACTGAAAATTATTTTCACCTACGATTTACAAATTTTTGGTATGAAGATACATAGCAAAAAATAGTATATTTTTATATGTTAAAGTCATTATAATTATGTAAATTCCAAACGTCAATTAAGTTAAATTCCAATTTAAAATTCCAAATTTAATTTAATTAAAAATTCCAAATTTAATTTAATTAAAAATTAAAAATTTAATTTAATTTTAAATTCCAATTTCCATTCCAAATTTGTTCCAACTTTGAAACTTCAATTAATTCAAATTTAAATGCACGTTAATTAATGCAAAATAATTAAATAATATTAATTAATATTTTCCATATTCACAATAATCCTTTTTTTAATTTTCTTACAAGATTTCTTAAAAATTTCAATTTTTCGAAACTGTTTAATTTTTGTCTTATAATTTCTTATTTTTACAAAATTTAAAATTTTTTTCTACTTTTACTTTTGATATTTTTTTTTCATTTGTCTTTTTAATTTAGGATTTTTTTTAATTTTCCTCTTTTTATGCAAATTATTTAATATTATTTTACACAATTTCGTTATTATAACATTCACTAAACTTTTTATTTTGTTGATTTTCATAATTATTTCCATATTTTTAAAAATAAATACTCTCATTTTTTTTGTAAGTTTATTTAACTTTTTTCACATATTGTCTACTTTTTGCGAAATTTTTTGGAAACTTACTTGTTCTTCCATAAAGTTTTTAGATTTTCTTTATTTTTCTAAATTTATTGTTGGACTTATTTAAAGATAATAATATAAAAATGTGTTTGGTTTAATTTGCTAAAACTTTTTTATTTTTAAAGGATTTTAAGTTTCTTTTGTGGAATTTCTTTTTATTTTTCTTGATATATATACAACATTTTTTAATTTTATTTTTTGTACTTTTTCATTTTTTTAGTTCGTTTCATTAAGGTAAAAAACATTTCTCTATTTTCTTGATGTTTCACTATTTTTGCTCCCTCATAGGGGAAGTATTTTAGTTCTTCCTTGCGTTTCAATTAGTTCTTTAATTTTTATCCTCATTTTTACATTTCTAAGAAGCATTTTTCCTTCTTTTCAATTGTTTAGTTTTTATCTTATAATTACGAATTTTTAAAAACATTTATTTAGTGCTTTTATCTACATTTTTTAAATTTCCCAATTTTCTACTTTTTTGAAAGCTTTTATTCTTTTATTTTATATTATGTGAATTTAATCTTTTACCACATATACTCCTTTGAACATCGTTCTTCTATTTCATAAAATTTATTTTCTTTTAAAAATTTTAATGATTCTTTTTTTATTCAATTTGTAAAATAATTCTCTAATTTTTCTAATTTTAACTTTTTGTTCTTTTTGGTAATATAATTTAACTTTCTTTTAATTACCTTCTTATTTATTTTTTTAATTTAAAAAAATGTCCGTAAACAATTTAATTTTTTGAAAAGAGTTTCTACTTTTTTATATATAATTATGTCACTGTTTCATTCTAGTGTGTTTTTTAAAAAAAAATTTCTTCATTTCTTTAATAAACTACTTACAAATAAACATTTGGAGAGTTAATATACTGATAATATTTAAAAAAAATCAATTTTTAATTTAAATCAAATAAATCGGTGTGTTTTGATTTTTTTTTAAATCATGATTTTTATCAGCCCTGTAATTTGGTCATTTTAAAGTGATTTGTCATTTATTTGCCTCATTTCTCAACAATTTTCTTTAATATTGAATTATTTTCATCATTTTGTCATTTTTCCTTTAATTGTCAATAATTTTTTTCACATTTTAATTTAATTCTTTAATTTTCAAATAATTTCCTCAATTTTTAATTATTTTCTTCAATTCTCAATTATTTTCTTCAATTTTCAATTATTGTATTCAATGTTCAATAATTCTCGTTTTTTTCAATTATCAATTATTTTTTTGAAATTTTAAAACAATTCTTTAATTATGTTCTTCAATTTTCATTTATTTTCTAAAAATTTTTCTATAATTTTCTTCAGTTTTTAATTGACAACTAAATATTCTCCTTCAATTTTATAAATATTCTTTAAATTTTTCAATAATTTTGTTCTATTATTGATTATTCTCGACATTTTTCAAACTTTTTTGACATGTTTTTTAATTGTCAAGTATTTTTCTCAATGTTTAATTATTTTAGTCATTTGGTAATTTATCTTTTAATTATCATCAATTATTTTCTTACAATTTTAATTTAATTTTTTAATCTTCAATTTATTTCTTCAATTTTTGATATTTTCTTCAATTATTATTTTCGTCATTTTTCAATTGTTAATTATTTTTCACAATTTACAATTATTTCCTACAATTTTTTCAATTATTCTCTTAAAATTTTATAATTATTCTTTAATTTTTTGTTTGTTTTGTTGTCTATTAATCTAGTGATTTTTTGAATTTTGTTTTCAAGTGTCTATTATTTTTGTCATTTTTCAGATATTTTCTTCAATTTTTAATTTTTTCTCGTCAATTTTAAATTATTTGTTTCAACTAATAATTTTTTCCTCAGTTTTAAATTATTTTCTACAAATTTTTCAATTTACAATTATTTTTCTTAAATTTTATAATTATTCTTTAATTTTTAAAATTATTTTATTCTGTTGTCGATTATTCTCGACAGTTTTCCTATTATTTTCTTAAAATTTTTATTTTCATTCCTTATAATCTTTTATTTAATTCTTCAAGTTTTTATTATTTTCTTCACTTCTCAATTATTATTTTCAATTATTTTATTCAATAATTATCACCTTCTTTTAATTTTATCAATTATTTTTTCAAATTTGAATTTAATTCTTAATTTTTAATTTATTTCTTCATTTTTTTTATTATTTTCTTCAAATTTTAATTTCATACTTTAGTTTTCAATTGTTTTCTTGTCTTTTCCATAATTCATAGCTTTCTTAATTTTTTTTTTTTAATTTAATACAAAATGACAATAAATTTTTAATGAATATTCTTAAAATTTCCATTTCATTCTTCAATTTTTTTCGATTTTCAACCCAGTTGTTCAATTTGTAATTATATACAACAATTATTCTTTTAATTTTCATAATTTTTCTTGTTTCTTAATTTCTTAATTTAACATTTCTTGTTCAATTTTGTCAATAATTTTTTTCATTTGTCTCTTTTTCTAATCATTTGTCGCATTTTGTTTTTAATTGTCAATTTATTTTGTCATTTTTGACATTTTTCTTCAGTTTTTCAATTATTTCTTACAACTATTAATAAGTTTCTTCAATTTTCAATTGTTTTCCGAAATTTTTCAATTGTTTTCCAAAATTTTCAATTATTTATAACAATATTGAATTATTTTCGTCATTTTGCAATCGTTCTTTCAATTATCAATTATTTTCTTCACATTTTAATTTAATTCTTTAGTTTTCAATTTATTTCCTCCATTTTTAATTATTTTCTTCGATTTTCAATTATTTTTCTTCAATTTTCAATTATTTTATTCAATGTTCAATAATTCTCGTCATTTTTCAATTATCAATAATTTTTTTGAAATTGTAGATACAATTCTTTAATTATCTTCTTCAATTTTCATTGAATTTCGTAAATTTTTTTATAATATTCTTTAGTTTTTAATTAAAAATGTAATATTCTCCTTCAATTTTAAAATTTTTCTTTAACTTTCCAATATTTTTGTTCTATTGTCGAATATTCTCGCCTTTTTCAATTTTTTTTAATTTTTTTTAATTGTGAACTATTTTTCTTAATATTTAATTGTTTTAGTCATTTAATAATTTTTCTTTTAATTAACAATTACTTTCTTACAATTTTACCTTAATTCTTTAATCTTCAATTTAATTCTTCAATTTTTAATATTTTCTCCAAATTATTATTCTCGTCATTTTTTAATTATTTCTTTAAATTATTATTTTATTTTCCACAATTTACAATTATTTCCTACAATTTTTTTAATTATTCTCTTAAAATTTTATAATTATTCTTTAATTTTTTTGTTTTGTTGTCTATTAATCTAGTAATTTTTTGAATTTTGTTTTCAATGGTCTATTATTAAATATTTAATATTAAATTAATATTAATTATAAATTAATATTAAATATTAAATATTTCAATTGTCTATTAAAGGGCTTTTTGCCCGTTTAAGTTCTCAAATAAATAAATAAATAAATAAATTATTTTCGTCATTTTCAGATATTTTCTTTAATTTTTCAATTTTTTTTCTTTATTTCTCAATTATTTCTTACAATTATTAATAATTTTCTTTAATTAATTTCAATTTTCAATTGTTTTCCGAAAGTTTTCAATTATTTCCTAAAAATGTTTCAATTTTCAGTTATTCTTTTAAAATTTCATAATTATTCTTTGATTTTTTCAATTCTTTTGTTCGGTTGTGTATTAATCTAGTCATTTTTCAAACTTTGTTTTCAATTGTATATTATTTTCGTCATTTTTCAGATATTTTCTTCAATTTTGTAATTATTCTCGTAATTTTCATTATTTATTGCATGCAAAAATTTATAGTTTTAAATGTTAATGTTTCTATTTATTTTGTAATTGGTCATGAAATTTGATGAAAAATGGTTTGGAAAATTTGGAAAAGTCATGGAATTTTGAAATTTTGGAAACGTAGCGACCCTGATTAATTAATTTAACTATACGATTTATATAAATTGCTTGTAAAAAATGTTACAAAATATTCTTTTGTTACTTTTTTCTAGTTTCTTTTTTCTAAACACAAGTATTACTTTTGTTTGAATAGATCCAAAAAGTGCAAAATCGAAAATTGTGGGAACGTTATGCGCATAGGAGACAAGAAGTGGCGGAAGAAGTTGGAGCAACTGCACCGACTTCGCCCAGTTCATTAACGAGAATCACTTCCAATTTATCTTTACCACAAGCAAACGAAAGGATGCTTTTTCATGGAAGTCCCTTCATCAATGCTATTGTTCAAAAAGGCTTTGACGAACGACACGCGTACATTGGTGGAATGTTTGGAGCCGGCATTTATTTTGCTGAACATAGCAGCAAAAGCAATCAATATGTATATGGAATTTGTGGCGGCACTGGATGTCCTGCTCACAAAGACAGGAGTTGTTACATTTGTCACAGGTAAGGCAAAAATTGATAAAAGATTAATCGAGAATCAAACAAACGTTTGGAATGAAGTTAGCCCGACTTCATATTACCAATAGATTTTAAATTAAAGAATTATGGGCGTATCTCAGAAACCTTTAACTTTTCATTTAAAAAAGGCTGGAATTTTTTTCTCAGCATACCATTCAAAATTTACCCAAGTAAAATTTAAATTCCGAACTTCTAAATTTTTTTTATGGACAGATAAAAGATTTTATCTTCAATTAGTTATTAATGATTTAAAAAAAAACATCTTTAACCTATAATAAAGAAAAAATCAACAAGTGGTTGTTTATTAAGCTGAAAAACAATTGTCAATTTGCCGCACATTTTAAAATTTCTATTTCTTTCTTAACTAAGTTTTTTAACACGATTACTTTTTATTTTCGTTTCTCGGCAAATATTCTTCTTTTAACATTTACTTCTCTCTTTAGTTTTTATATATACTATACAAGAATATAATTCTTAATAGAAAACTACAAATTTTTTATTTTACACATTTTTAACCTCAGATTTGTAGATCATGACATTTTGAGCATAATAGTTGAGAAGCACTTTTTCAAAACTTGATAAATCTTTTTTAAAATGTAGATGAACAGTTCAGATAGTTGGAAATTTTAATAAGAAAAATTAAATTTGCGTGGAAATCTGTGGAAATTTAAATCGAATAACATTTGAGTAGACTACAATTTAGATAAATTGAAATTTAGAAAGATTGAAATTTGGATAAATCAAAATTATCCTCTATTCTTAGTTTGTTAAATGAACTACAATTATAAATAAATGAGAAAATTACAACAAAATATTTAAAACCTTATGAATAGAAAAATAAGAAAATTGGGTAAAGCTAATTAAAAAATTCTAGAAAATGATATAAAATTGTAGAATGACATGAAAACAGTCCGTAAAAAAATAAGAAAATTTTTAATTTAAATTGTTATGGACTTTATTAATAAGACAGAGAAAATTTTAAAATACTGCATAAGAATGAAAAAAGAAATGACGAAAATATATAACAAGCTTGAAAATCCATTTAAATAATTAAAATATTTAGGAAAATTCTTTGTTTAAATCAAGAAAATATTTTAGAAAATACATTTTTAAAAAACGTGAAAACTTTATTACAGAGAAATATCTTTAAATATTTCGAATAATAAAGAAATTATTTTAAATATTAAGAGGAAAAGCAATAAATACATTTTTTTAAATTTGAAAAAGTAAGAATTTAAAAATAAAATTAAAAGTTCAAAGAATGATAAAAAAAAATTGTTTTGAAAAAACCATGAAATAACAAAAAATTTAAGAAAAGAGGAAGAAAATTAAATCTTCAAAAAAAAAAGAAGTCAATAAGTTTAAAGGAATTAAAAAAACTAAGAACATTAAATAAAGATAAATTTTAAAAATTCTTTCAAAAAGAGAAATATGAAGCAATTATGAGAAAAATATACAAAATAGTTTCTTCTTTTTTTCTTTAATAAGAAATTAATAATAATAAAAGTTGAATAGTTTTTATAAAGTAAAATGTCTTATTGTTAGAAATTGCTTATAAAAAAAAAGGATTATTGTTAATATACAAAATGATAAATTTTTGATTATTCAAATTTAAATTAAATGAAATTTGATAGTTTAAATAAATTAAAATATGTTAATTGATGTTTAAGGTTTATTTAAATTATAATGACTTGCAGATAGAATTTAATATTATTTTTGTCTCTGTTTTTACTCCAAATTTTTAAATGTAATAATCTGACCGAATTCAAATTCAATATTATGCAAATGTCCCGAATCTTAAAACCAATTTTCAGCAATTTTTTTTGTTTTTTTCATGCCATATTAAATTCCTGTTAATATTTCGGATCATTAGATTGAAATTTATATAAATTGAAAATTTTTAGGTAAATTTCGATTTAAATATGTACATATAAGTTTCTATCGATTTAAATTTGAGTAAAATTAAAATTATAATTCAGTAAAATTTATAACAATTAGAATTTTGTCGAAAAACAATTTGGAATTCTTTAATTAATTAAATATTTTGGTTAATAAAAATTAGGATTTATTTAAGGTCGTACTGTTTGAATTTTCTCTTGATTGTAGAATTTGGATAGAATCAAAATTTGTATTGATTAAAATTAAAATCATTTGACAATAAAATCAGTTAAAATTTGAGACGTTTGAAATTTGGACAAATTAAAATATGAATAGTTGCAAATTTTTAAAATTGAGAATAGACTAAAATTTGATTGATTGCAATTGAATTAGATTGAAATAATCTGCAAATAAAAAAAAATAAAAAAATTGTCGAATTAAAATTAATCGAAATTTTGATTATTATTTATTCTTTATTTTGTTTAATTTTTTTGTTTTGTTGTCTATTACTCTAGCCATTTTTCGAATATTGTTTTCAATTGTCTATTATTTTCCTCATTTTTCAGATATTTTTTTCAATTTTTCATTCATTCTCGTCATTTTTCAATTATTTCTTTCAATTATCAATTTTTTCGGCAATTTTAAATTATTTTCTACATATTTTTCAATTTACAATTATTCTTAAAGTTTATAATAATTATTCTTTAATATTTTATTCTGTTGACAATTAGGTATTCTTGACAATTTTCTAATTTTTTTTTAAATTGTCAATTACTTTCTTAAAATTGTAATTTAATTCCTTAATCTTCAATTTATTTCTTCAATTCTTAATAAGTTTCTTTTCTCAATTATTATTTTTAATTTGAAATTCCAGTCCTCAATTTTCAATTATTTTATTCAATATTCATTAATTCTTACCTTTTTTCAATTATCAATTATTTTTTTTCAAATTTGAATTTAATTCTTAAATTTTCAATTTGTTTCTTAATTTTTTTATTATTTTCTTTAAATTTTAATATTTCAGTTTTCAATTATTTTCTTCTATATTTCACAATTGTCAGGTTTTTTAATTGCTTTTTTTCAATTTTTAATTATATTCTTTAAATTCCAATTCCATTTTTCAATTTGTCAATTATATCCTGCAAGTTTTTTTAATTTTCAGTTTTTTTCTTAAAATTTTATAATTTTTCTTCGATTTTTTCAATTTTTTGTTCTGTTGTCGATTATTTTCGACAGCCATCGAATTTTTTGTCAATTGTCATTTATTTGCCTCATTTCTCAATAATTTTCTTTAATATTTAATTATTTTCATCATTTTGTCATTTTTCTTTCAATTATGAATTATTTTCTTCACATTTTAATGTAATTATTAAATTTTCAAATAATTTCCTCCATTTTTAATTATTTTCTTCAATTCTCAATTATTTTCTTCAATTTTCAATTATCTTATTCAATGTTCAATAATTCTCATCTTTTTTCAATTATCAATTATTTTTTTGAAATTTAAAACATTTCTTTAATTATCTTCTTCAATTTTCATTTACTTCTAAAATTTTTTCTATAATTTTCTTCAGTTTTTAATTGACAACTAAATATTCTTCATCAATTTTATAAATATTCTTTAATTTTTTCAATAATTTTGTTCTACTATTGATTATTCTCGAAATTTTTTTTAACTCTTTTTTCAATTATCAAGTATTTTTCTTAATGTTTTATTATTTTAGTCATTTGGTTATTTATCTTTTAATTATCAATTATTTTCTTACAAATTTAATTTAATTCCTTAATCTTCAATTTATTTCTTTAATTTATAATATTTTCTCCAATTATAATTCTCGTCATTTTTTAATTATTCTCTTAAAACTTTATAATTATTCTTTATTTTTTTCAATTTCTTTGTTTTGTTGGCCATTAATCTAGCCATTTCTCGAATTTTGTTTCCAATTGTCTATTATTTTCCTAATTTTTCAGATATTTTTTTCAATTTTTCATTCATTCTCGTCATTTTTCAATTATTTCTTTCAATTATTAATTTTTTCGGCAATTTTAAATTATTTTCTACATATTTTTCAATTTACAATTATTCTTAAAGTTTATAATAATTATTCTTTAATATTTTATTCTGTTGACAATTAGGTATTCTCGACAATTTTCTAATTTTTTTTTCAATTGTCAATTACTTTCTTAAAATTTTAATTTAATTCCTTAATCTTCAATTTATTTCTTCAATTCTTAATAAGTTTCTTTTCTCAATTATTATTTTTAATTTGAAATTCCAGTCCTCAATTTTCAATTATTTTATTCAATATTTAGTAATTCTTACCTTTCTTTAATTATCAATTATCTTTTTCAAATTTGAATTTAATTCTTAAATTATCAATTTGTTTCTTAATTTTTTTATTATTTTCTTTAAATTTTAATATTTCAGTTTTCAATTATTTTCAAAATTTTTTAATTAATGTCTATAAATTTAAAATTTTTAAACCAGTATTGTCAATTACTTTCGTCGTCTTTCAATTTTTTCATCAAATTTCAATTATTTTTGTTATTGTTCAATTATTTTTATCATTTTTCAATTATTTTCAGCATATTTCTATTAATTTTGACATTTGAAAATTATTTTCATTAAATGTCAATAATTTTTTTTAATCTTTTTTTTTATGGTCATGAATTTCTCAATTTATTACAGTTTTCAATTTTTTTCTACGAATTTCAATTATTGTCTTCAAATTACAGCAATTTTCTGCAATAATTTTATTATTATATAAAATTATATCAATAATTTTTAAATACTTTACACCAATTGCCAATTTTTTTTTACAAATTTCATTTATTTTTTTTTTAAATTTCAATTGTTTTTTTTCAATCTTTCATTCTTTTAATTAGTTACAACAGTTATCAATTATTCATGTCATTATTCAATTATAATCAATCTTTATAATTGTTTTTAAAAGTTTTAATTAATCTAGTAATTTCACAATTGTTGTTAATATTTTCTACATTTTTCTATTACTTTCTCCAAATTTTATAATTATTTTCTTATATCTTTAAATTATTTTAATGAGTTTTTAAATTTCTTACTTCAATTTTCATTTATTTTTGTCATTTCTCAAATTCTTTTCAAATTTTAATTATTTTTATCATTTTTCAAGTCTTTTCTTCAAATTTTTTATTTTTTACCTAATTTTTAATTAGTTTTGTCATATTTTCAATTATTTGTCTCAAATTTTTATCATGTATGTTTTATATTTTTCACGTAGTACCTTCAAATTTAATTTTGTTGTGATTTCTCAATTATTTTCTTCAAATTTTTCGACATTTTTTTATTACTTTCTCTAAATTTTACTTATTTTCTTATATCTTCAAATTATTGTCATGGATTCTTTAATTTATTACTTTAATTTACATTTAATTTGTTCATTTTTTAATTATTGATTTCCAATTTTTATTTTTTTTCTCCATTTTTCAATTATTTATGTCATTGTTTACGTCTTTTCTTCAAATCATAAATTTTTTACATACTTTTAAATTAGTTTTATCACCTTTCATTTTTTTTCTTCTTGATTCAATTATTTTTGAAATTTCTGGACTATTTATTCCATTTTTTGATTTTTTTGTCATTTCTCAATTATTTTTTTTTAAATTTTAATTATTTTTATCATTTTTCAAGGATTTTCTTCAAATTTCTATCAATTTTATGATTTTTCAATTATTTAATTATTTTCTTTAATCGTCAATTTTGTCTCCAACTTTTTAATTATGTATTGACATTAAATTTTTTTTTGTTTTTCCATTTTTCAATTATTTTTTCCTTTTCCAAGTATTTTCTTCAACTTTTTAATTTTTTACTTATTTTTTAATTAGTTTTGTCATCTTTCATTTTGTTTCTTCAAATTTCAATTATTTTTGTCATTTTCCAATTATTTTCTTCAAAATTTTATTATCTTTGACATTTGATATTGGATCCGCGATTTTGAATTGTGAACTGATATGTTCATAAAATAAATTATATTATATTTTTCTAATTGAGAAAGACGTGTATTGACTTTTTATACCCAATCTGCTTAATATAATAATAATATTTATTTCTTCCAAGTATACACAAATTGTGTTTATACAATAATTTTAAAAACCCCAATCTGCTTAATTTGTCTTATTAACCGATAATTTTTTTAATATTATAGCTATTAATCATAAATAAAAGAAATCCGGGAAAAATGTGATTTTAGATCCGGGAAAACCGGGAATTTGAAAATCATGTTTCGGTAGACATCCTGAATTTTGGATAATTAAAGATTTAAATTTAATGCTCTTATTTATTTTTCAGGCACTTGTTGCTGTGTCGAGTCACTTTGGGAAAGTCTTTTTTGCAATTTTCCGCAATGAAAATGGCACACGCACCACCTGGACATCACAGTGTAATGGGAAGACCCTCCCAAGGAGGTTTAGTTTTTCCAGAGTATGTGGTTTATAGAGGTGAGCAAGCTTATCCAGAATATTTGATAACCTATCAAATTGTTCGACCTGAGCAAGAAACTGGAGGATCCGGGGAAGGAAGTGAAGAACGGTGATCGCAAGAGACTGGCCCCGCGGCACAATTACGTCGTCTTTGCTGTTGCCAGAGATCCAGGGCATGCGATTCATTGTCCTAGTTCTCAATTTATCTCTAGCTTTTTCCTCGTGTTTGCCTGATACGACTAGGGTGAATTTTTTTGCTTGAGATATTGGACTGCATTTCTGTGATCCCTCTGTTCGCGTCTTCGAACATTTCGTTACCAAATTAAAGCGAAAGAATGACGCGATTTTGCATTGTGTGATTAAAAAAACAAACAAACAAACAAAAAAGTGAAAGAAAGAGATGTACAAATTCTGGAAAAATTGAGGATATCAGTAAATTAAAATTTCATTTTATTGATAAATCCAATTTTTTTAACGATTCGTCAAGTACATCTCAGTTGGAGAAACAATGTAGCTGGTAACTAATTTTTATTTAGGTGAAATTATGTAACATATTAAGAAGAATAATTAAAGTAAATAATAGAACATTATCTTATTATCGAAAATTATACAATATTAAATACAGTTTTTTTTTAGCTTTATTTATTTATTAATTGGTGCTGTGTAAAAGACATACAATTATAATTGGGTAAATTAGTATAAATATGGGAAACTTATCTTTTTTAATCGTGCACTTTCAAAAAGTTCTCTTTTAGAAAAGAATAAAACCATTTCAATATTTTTAACAGTTTAGAATAGGATAACAAAATGAAAAAAAAAAAATTGTAAGAACTTGTGAAAAATGTAATTTTTCAAACACTGCCTGGCTGTGACCTCGGAAAGTTTGAAAGTCAAATATAAGTAACAATATTCTAAACAGTAGAAAATGTTATTTTTAGAAGTTTATTATTATTATTAAAATATTAATTAGAGAGTTCATAGAAAAGAAATAATTTTAAGGGCAATAAATCGGAAAAAATCTCAATTTTTCCAAAGTTTCCATTTTGAACTGAGTGCTGCATCTCTAGTCACGTAAATTATGTATTTCTTTAATTGGTACCTCAATCAAAAAAAAAAAAAAAATTCTCTCTAATTTAATTTTTCGAAAATATTTATATGTGTTTACATCGATTTAACTTAACACAGAGTGAATATGTTTTTTTAAACAAGAATTTTCCGATTTGTCCTCAACGCTTGAAAGATCTCATTTCAGAAAATGCAAATCTATATAATGTAAATCGGCTTAGGAAGTATTTTTTTTTTTTTTGGCATTCCATTCTCAATAATAATGTTAGCATTCTCGAAAATAATTTTGCATTTAAATTCGTATTTCTGCCGATTAATAGCGAAGAAGTAAAGACTAAAAACCATAGAGTAATTTTCATTTTGACATCGAATTAAGCGCCATAGAATTTAAAGAATATGTGACGGAATGCATTTTTAAGGGACGTATATATTTATACGTGTGTGTTACCTTGTATGCTCTGTAATATACAGTTTAATTGAGGTTGTAAATCTAAAATTAGAAAATTATATTCCTAAATATTTCTTCTCTGCGATATTGAATGCGTCAAATTTGTTTTATATGCGAGAAATTCTTGGATTTGAATGCTTTTCAAACAATATAAATGTGAAATTAAATACGTGATCAATTTATTTCGTGTGTCTAAATAGGAATATTCATAAATTACGTTACACGATTTTAGAGTTAATTGGACCCTTTCCTCTCTTTCTCAAACTTTACATGGTCAAAATTAAAAATTAACACAGTATGAGACAAACCCCCCTTCCCCCCTCCTCTGCCCTTAAAAGTGTAGCGTAATTTATGAATAACTCCAATGATTTAATGTAAACTTCTCAATTCATTATTAAATATATTATCGAATATTACTATTTTTTATTATTTTATAATATAATATTCATTATTTAGCTGATTATTATTTACACTAAGAATTATTTATTTCGATGTTATAAAATTTAAGTTAATGTTTATTGTTTCAAATACTGGAAACTGAACTTTATCTTAATTTAAGTGACTACAACTAGTCTGAAAAAAATTCAATGATATTTACAGATTTGTCAAAGTTTTTATAATTTTATTTTCTGAATTTCAAAAAGGTATAACTGCAAATGTATTGCTTAATTAAAACGATTTAAAGAACAAATTACAGAGATAAATAATATTTAGATGATATTTAAATTCGAATTAATTAATTAAAATTCTTTAAAATAAAACATTTTAAAAATAAAAATAAAAGAAATTCTATAAAATAAAAATTTTGTTAAATAAACATTCGGTGATAAAAAAAAAAAAATTTCTTCAGTAAAAATTCGGGTTAATTTTACTTCTATTAAAATCACATTAAGGAAAAAATAATAACATTCTACCAGGAATTAAATAATAAATAAGTTTAAAAATAATAAAAAAAAATTTAATTTAGTTTCAAAAAGTTTTTAACGATTTTAACTTAAATTTTTCTAAATACCTGAAAGAATACTAAAATTTTGAAATATTTTAAGGATCAGAATTTAAAAAAACTATTGTATATTTTTTAAAAATCTTAATACTTCTTTTTATGAATTTTAGTAATTAAGATCTTGAAAATATTATTAATTACACAGTCCGACAAATTTTTGAACCAAGAACCGGACTATGATTTTCCGAAGGGTATTGACGCGCTGAATTCGAATCTGACCTCAGAATAGCCCCATCACCTCAGATTTTAGAGATATGTTAACCTAAAAGTGCAAAAATCACGTTTTTTTGATAGATTGAAGGTCTTATAACATCGAGAGAAAATTTTTTTTTAAAAGGATAGTAATTGTTTCTAAAAGTACTACTCCTGACTTTTAAAATGCACTTTGGAATCTTAAACTATCTTAATTTGTCTCTGAGTAAAGACCTGTTTAATTTAATGAGTTTGGCAAATTTCACTACATTGAGTAATTAAGTACATATTATAAAGAGTAAATTTGAAAATAGAGAAGAATATGAATACATACACTTGAATTTCCAATGGCTTATTAGAATTTAGGTTCCTGAGATTACGTACTTGAAAATAGAATTGCAAAATTCAAAATGGCGGATCTAACATGGCGGGTGACTTCTTTAGAAAATGACCCAACTGGCCTAAAATTTGTTATTTGAGGGTTTTCAGAGTCGCTGAAAACGATTCTGAAACTACATTATCACAAACATTACAAAATTCAAAATGTCAGATCCAATATTTGCTAAAAAATGGTTATTTGGGGGTTTTTTGGGTTGCAAAAAGTGAACTTAACATCATATCGTATCAAATATAGTGTGCAAACTAATAACCAATGTGCCAACGCACTCCCCTATTGAAAATTCCTATGTGGGATCCCATGCAGAATCCTACACAGGATTCCATTTAGGATCCCATATGAGATCCCATATAGGATCCTATATATAACACCCGCCATGTTAGATCCGCCATTTTGAATTTTGCAATTCCATTTTCAAGTACGTAATCTCTGACACCTAAAATCTAATAAGCCGTTGGAAATTCAAGTGTATGTATTCATATTCTTCTCTATTTTCGAATTTACTCTTCTCTCTAAATTTAAATTAGTTAAAAATAACTAATAATTAGTAAAATCGTGCCTGAGTTTTTATTTCAGCAATTAGTTAAAAAATGACTAATTGTTAGTAAAAACATAACTAAAAAATAGTTAAAATTTGACTAATTAAATAAGTAAACAGATTTTTACTAAAATATTAGTTATTTTGACATAATCTAACCTAAAAATTAGAATTAGAATATTAGAATTAGTGACTAAGTTTTTGCTTTCAAATTAGTTATTTTTAACTAATTCAGATTTAGAGAGTTTATAATACTTAATTACTCAATGTAGTGAAATTTGCCAAACTCATTAAATTAAACATGTCTTTACTCAGAGACGAATTAAGATAGTTTAAGATTCCAAAGTGCATTTTAAAGGTCAGGAGTAGTACTTTTAGAAACAATTACTATCCTTCTAAAAAAAATTTTCTCTCGATGTTATAAGACCTTTAATCTAGCAAAAAAACGTGATTTTTGCACTTTTAGGTTAAGATACCTCTAAAATTTGAGGTGATGGGGCTATTCTGAGGTCAGATTCAAATTCAGCGCGTCAAAAACATTCGAAAAATCATAGTCCGGTTCTTGGTTCTGAAGTTAAGTTGAATTTTGTCGGCCTGTGTTATTTGTCGGTAGTGTATGACTCAGGCAATGAAGTTTTTATTTTAAAAATTCAAAGTAAAAGTTAATTCTTGATAATTAATATATTTTAGAATAAATTGTCTTTTACAGATATTTGATTTTCAATGTTAAGAAAAACAGCTTTTAAAAAGTCAAAAACCCCAAACTGTAAAATGAAAATGAATAATCCATACTTTCTATAAAGGTCCATAAAAATAAAAAAAACAACATTTATATATTGATGTTTATTGTTAATTAAACATTGACTATTTAACTTTAAAACAACCATAAATAATATAAAATATTTTAATGTTAACAATCATAAAATTAATGTTTTGTAAAAAGTGACATTCAGGGAGAGATGGCCAATCGTAGTGTGAGATGGCCATAGGTGTAAGGGAGAGTTGGCCACACCTATTATTTAAGTAAATAAATATAATTAATATATCATTTTGAGTTTATTACATGAAAGAATAAACAAAACACAAAAATAAGTCTTATCTTAAAGAATATCACCACAATAAATAGATATTTAAACAAGTTGAAATTTTTCAGTACTGGAGTAATAGACAAAATAAAAAGGAAGTATTATATTTAATTTTTTATTATTTTTCGCCAAAATTTTGCTTTTCTTTATGTTTAAATGCAAAACGAAGAAATTTAGTTTAGAATAAGTGACCTTTTGAGTCAATTTCTGTAAAAATATTTGAATTGGCCATCTATCCCTTATGACATCCCCCCAGATTTCCCCTAATATTTAAATAAATAAAAATTTTTCATGTATAATTCTGACGTTATTACAAAGCTTGCCTCATGTATAGTTCCAAAAAATACGAAAATAAGCATTATTCTAAAAAAAAAGAACACTTTAACAATCAGTAAAGTCAACCCATTGATGTTTTCGAGCACTAGTCAAAAAAATACACCAGGATTTCAAGTACTTTTTCATTTTTAATTTTCAAGTTTTTGTTGTTGTTTGCTTTCACGCACACAAATGAAGCAAAATAACCAATAATAACTGATATTTAATAACAAATTCAGTAAAATATTTGAATTGGCCATCTCTCCCGTATGGCCATCTCCCCCGGACTTACCCTAAGCCAATCCCGGATCACCTGAACCCGACGAACCGTACGAAACACGTGAACGAAGTAACGGGGCACGATCCAATAAAATAGCGGTATTATAGAGTATCTCCGATAGTTCTCGAAGACATGCAGTCAGAGACTAAAAGGATGTTGGAAAAAGGTATTACTGAACCTTAAAAAAGTTTATGGTCCAGTCCAGTAGTCATGGTGAAGAAAGCTGACGGCAACTACTGGATGAACTTCCGAAAGTTGAACAAAATTGCGAAACCAGACGCTTATCCACTGCCTAAGATGGACATGATCTTAGTGTTCCAAAGGCGGTAATTTACGTCAAGAAGAGAAAGAAGATTGCGGTAAATTACCGGTAAATTACCGGATCGTTTTTTCTCGGAGAATTTATGAGAAGATTCAAAAACTGTTTAAATGACTAGAATTTGTACACATTCAGTGGATTGGAGGAATAGTGAAATAGAATAGACGAATCAAGTAATTTGTCACATTGGAATACCTTTTTTGATTGGTCTATTCTATTTTACTTTTCGCATTCATTTATTGTTGGGCGTAAACTTAAGAATATTATAGAGAGTTACCAGACTTTTATAGATTTAAGTCATTCAATAAAATTGGCCTAACGCACAATGAATCGTAACCGCTAATCCTTAATCGTAAGAATGAGAGGAAGTAGGACAGACATATATCTCTGTCCTGCTTCCTCTCATTATTACGATTAAGGATTAGCGATTACGATTCATTGTGCTTTAGACTATTAATCTTAAAGTAACTTTTTCAATGACTTTGGCATGGCTATCTCTTTTTTCCTATTATTTAAATTTTAACGGAAAGTGCAAATCGCAAAGACTGTTTCAATACTGTTAAAAGTGTGATACATGTTTAATTGTTTATAGAAACGTTGATCTTATGGCCTGTTTACACCTTCGAAAAAATTTTTTTTTTGCATGAGAGTAAAGAGGACAGATACACAGTCTCTCCTCTTCCCTCCAATGAGAAAAAATTTTTTTTTTGAAGGTGTAAACAGGCCATTACAGTTTTATGTACATATTCGTTGTTTCAATTATATAATATAATTAATAAATTATATAATTAAAATTTAAATAACTCTTCTATGCATTTTCTTTAACCTATTTATTATAAAAAAATATAATTAAGGTATTAGTCGCGTAAAATGATTTTCGTCAGATTTTTTTAAAACTTTGTATCTGTATTCATGAGGTATTTATCTATGAAATGAGATCTATCCTATTAACTTTGACCACTTCTGAGCTTCAAAATATTAATTCAAAGTTTATACCTTTTACATGCAATAGCATGTAAAAAAAAAATGCATGTAAAAATTGTCTCTTATATTCATTTATAAAAAAACAAGTCGTCAGATTTTTAAATAAAACTACTAAGTTACACATTGAGATAAAATAAGTCTTTTAAAAAAAAATTACCTTTATTGACCACGCCGTATAAAAAATACAATAATTTAAAAATTCATAATTTTTCATTTTCACGTGGTTTCATTGAAAAATGTCGAAAACGTGTGAGCAATATATCACGATAACCTGACTTTAATCAGGTTTACCTGATTTTTACCTGACTCAAAATCGTGAAAATTACATATATTACATTAGAAGAGGTCACAAGGAAGCAAGTGAGTTGATATAAAAGTTTATTTATTGTTCTTTTTATTTTGCGGGAGCATTTACGCGACTAATACCTTAAAGCATAAAACCAAATTAAAAAACCATAAAAACAAATATTCTCGTTAATTCTCATAAATTCTCGTCTTCTCGGTAATTTACCGCAATTTTCTTCCCTTCCTTCTCGGATTATATTTTACCGAGAATTTTAGAACACTACATGATCTTAGAGAAACTTTGAGCGGCTAAGTACATCATGACGCTAGATCAGAAATGGGAGTATCATCAAATTCCCCTAGCGGAGAATAGTAAAGAATTCACCGCATTTACCGTCTATTTCATTTCAACCGAATGTGGTTTGAGCTATCAGGCGTCCCAACAACGTTTCAGAGGCTAATAGATACCCTGATAGGCCCATAAATGGAACCCCATGTCTACGCATACTTAAGTGATCGTGAGTGAGACGCTCGAAGAACACGAACAGTGGATGGTTAAAGTAATCGATCGCCTTCAAGAGGCAAATATGACGATTAATCCCGCGAAGAGCGAGTTCGGTAATACAACCGTAAGATACTTGGAATTCCTCGTCAACGATAACAGCCTACAAGTTGACCCGGAAAAGATGGAACCGATCATTAAGGAACATTGAGGAGAAAATCAGCAAACTGCCTTTGAACAGCTGAAAAAACAAATTGCCACGACACCGACTTTGACATACTCCGATTTTAAGTTACCGTTTGAGCTTCACATAGACGCAAGCGAATTCAGCATTGGCGCAGTTTTGATTCAGAAACAAGACAATCAAAACAGCGATCGCATACGCGAGCCGAACTCTCACAGAAGCAGAACGGAAATATTCAGTAACCGAAAAAGAGTGTTTAGCGGTAATTTAGGCTGTAAAGAATTTCCGACATAACCTCGAGAAGTTTCACTTGACAGTCATAACCGACCATAGCTTATTACGTTGGCTACATAACCTTCATAATCCGACGGGTAGATTAGCACGGTAGGCGTTGGACCCCCTAGAGTACAGTTTTAACATAGCGCACACAAAAGGTTCGGAACACCTAGTCCCCGACGCACTATCCTGGATATACAAGGAGGAAATGGCGACACCAATAGCTGCTTTGACCCTAAGTACGGAGGACTGGTATAGCCAACGTATGAAAGAAGTAGAGGAAACCCCGACTAAATTCCAGAGATGAAAAGTTACCGATGAAACATTGTTCCGGTATCGCCCAAATCAGTTAATAGATTCGATTATTGATGACTTAGATGCATAAAAACTGTTTGTACCAAATAGGCTAGAAGTATTCCAAGAGGTACATTGCGAAGCACAAGCCGGACATCTCGGAATAGAAAAGACGTACCAAGGGGCAACAACGCAGTATTATTAGCCCGGCATATACCGCGATATTAGACAGTGAGTGGAATCCTGCGACAATTGTCAATGGATAAAACCAGAGCAAAGATGCGCTGCAGGCCTAATACGCAGAAGGGTAGTACAACAACTCTGGTCAGTTGCTGCGACTGACGTGATGGGTCCTTGCCCCAAGACCACACTTGGATTTCAGTATGTAGTAATCTTCGAAGATTTATATACTCGCTGGATTGAATTAGCCCCGATGCGGAAAGCAAACGCGGAAAATATTATCAAAGTTTTCGATGATCTAATTATTAACCGGTGAGGAGTGCCTCAAGTCCTAATTACGGATAACGGAACCGAGTATGTAAATTCCGCGTTAGAAGGAGTAACCGAAACGTACGGAGTTGTTCACTCTCGAACCCCGGTCTATCACCCGCAATTTGACCCAGTGGAACGAGTTAATCGAGTAATTAAAACAATGGTCGCCGCTTATGTTTCTGGTAATCGCAAATAGTGGGATGTTTAATTAAAAAACTTACGGTTCGCGTACAACACAGCAGTCTATGGTAGCACTGGAGTCAGTCCAGCATTTCTAAATACGGGCAGAAAACTTAAACCTTACAATAGTTTAAAGCAAAGAACGGAAGACCCCGTGTATGAAATCTCCGAAAATCGAGAAATTTGTCTGAAACGTAATGAAAAACTAAACGAGTTACAAGATCTAGTTTCACTACGTATGGACAAGGAGTTCGATCGCCAAAAAATACAGTACGATAAAAGACGTTAACACGCAACTTTCCGCGTCGGAGATCAAGTGATGTGTAAAAAGTAAGTAACATCATCGGCTTCCAAAGAAATAATGCGAGGATTCGGTGGAAAGAATTAAGGTCCGTTCATTGTAATTGAAGTAAAAGGACTATCCGTGTACGAAATCGAGACGAAAAGTGGTCGATCCCTAAGTAGGTTCTTGATCAAGCTGTTGGTACCCTATCGCGAATCTAGGGTAATGGGAGGTAGGAGAGATTCTGAAGCCTCAATCTCCTAAGGACAGCCCCGACATTTTTTAATTTATTAGAAAATGATAGAAAACGAGATTAGAATGAAAATTTTGTTACAAAGGAAGAAGAGAAGCTGCGACGAGGATAGGCCCATAAGACAGCGAGCAAACCCAGAACAACGGGAATAGCAACTCCTGTCAAACAACAACCGAGGCCAAGCGGCCCGAGACTGGATACTAGCAGGCTACGCGGGTTAAAGAGATCAAGAAAGCAGCATGCAACTCAATTACCGCCAGGAATAAGGAGAGGCAGCTGGCAGAGCGCACAATCAGAGGTTCATCCTGGAAGAAACCAAACATCAACAGGAGGTACACCCTTCGGAAGCCTGGAAAGAACGGCAGGCTTACCTACGTGAGCTAGAGACCAAGGAAAAAGAGAAAGCTGCGAAGTCCTCAATTCCTTAAGAGCCGGTGGAAACCGAGGAGTCTTCGCGCAACGAAAGCTCGGATGAGAGCTCCGACTCCACAGCCAAGACGGTGCTATTTACCGGCAGTCACTCCAAAGACGGAGAGTTAGCGCACGACAAAGTGCCCGAAAAAAGCCACCTACAGGAGAAGCCAACGGAGGACCCGAAGCCGAGGAAAGTTGTGGGAAGAAGGGGAAGAAATGGGGGTTTCCCGATCCGCCACCAAGTTACTTTCGGAAATTGTGCTGCCGCTGCAATGGCCGCGGATACCCACGGGAGAAGTATCTTAACCCCAGACGCCATCAGCTCTAGCCTAGAGGGAGGGACAACACCACTCGGTAAAGCCCCGCGCATAACTTCGCTCTAAAGACAATAATAGTGCGTGGTTTTTGTTCATATGTAATTGTTCCTTCCAACCTTTTTTTTTGTTTTTTTTATTTGCTTTACTCGGTAAGACAACATCCGCAACACGTCACAGATTTTGATTTTTCTTTTCGAAGAGTTGGTAGCCACAGTTTCAATTGACTTGCGTAGGCGGTTGCTGCATATCGGCGCCCTCAATTTTCCACCTTCAAAGCGACTATTTTGTAGGTATCTCCTGGGTAGATTTGCGTAACAACTAAAGGTCCTCGATAACGTTTATAACAAAGGATATTATTTGTCTAACCAAGACGAATTTGCATCGTCTCCTTTATTAATTGATTTATTATTAAAATCCACTCTCCGTGTTGAACCAAAATTTAGAAGATACAAAAAGGGATTCCGCCGAGACTCACACCGCGATGCCGACGTTGAGACGGAATAAACCAAAAGAAATTATAAGATTACTCACCACAAATATTCCACGTGTAAATTTAATTGCAGAGGAAACTCCGGGACTTTCTTCAATGAAACACTTCTGTTATAATTTATCTTTATACTACTTTAATTTAAATCAATTAATTATATTCTATTATAATTCAATCTATTCAAAGATCACTCAATAACTTCTCACAACTCTCAATTTACATTCAAACACTAACTAATCAGAATTTCAATGTTCCGGGCGAAGGCACAAAAAAGAATAGAAATTTTTGGTAACGATCGACCAACGAACTGCTACCCGCGCGATCCTGCCCCTTCCAGACGTTCTCCTTCCTCTCTCCATCTCTCTCGTTCGGCCACCACGGAAATCTCGGACCCTCGCAGTCAGACCCATGGAAAGGCGCCACCTGAAAGAATTTCGAGCTTTTCCGCTGACCTTCGCGCTCCTTCGTGAACTTGACCTAGACCAATCACAACACGCGAATAAACAAAGACAACCAGAAGAAAACGTTGATCAAAGAAAGACAAGAGATTCGGATTACCGAATCGGAAAAATCGATACTCGGCCCTCAGGCCCGTATACATTAAATCCACCACTTATATCTCCACATATTAATTTAAATAAATATAAAATAAAGATATTTCTAGGGGAAGACAACTAAAAATATATGTTGACGATATACATCGTCACAAACCCCTCCCCTAGGTCGATGTATCAACCAGAAACATCGCCGATCTTTAAATTCACAATTTTATTAATCCAGATTACAAAAAGATATAGGAAAGATTAATAGTTAAACGAAAAATAAAGAACTATGGGCGTCTCTGCTGACGCTCTCGTAGGAAAGCTGCCTTGGTTTCTCGGATGATTTCCGGAGGCAAACCCTCCATCCTCTGATCCAATTCACGCAAATCGTTTAAAACATCAGAAGCGATAGAATTCACACTGGAATTTGATGCTTCCGCTGATCGAAAAGCCGCTGGACCATAGGGATCTCGATTATAATTCCCCCAATGCGTACTACGATAATACTCCCTTCTCTGCTCCCGATGATCTTCATATGCTTCCTTTCCAAACTGTCGTTCCATATGTTCTTTATGAACACGAGCACATCTAGGACATTCACTCAGGATTACGTCCTTTCGGCCACAGTTTTTGCAGAATCGGTTTGGCTCCTTCGGACAATCCCTTAATTTATGCGCCATGCTCCAACAATTGAAACAGGCCCGGAAAGGCGGATCAAGTTCCGGATCAGTAGGAATGGGATCCAGGCCCCCAAACATTCGTCCAGTTCGAATGATGGCTAATGCTGGATGATTGACCGGGACGGGCACTGGTTCTGGTATATCTCGAGGAGGACTAGGTCTAGGAAGAGATACTGGCTTGCGAGGGCTTACAAAATCCGCCGCATTGATTGAACGGCTACGGATCTTCTCTATCGCCCGTAGCTGCTTCTCCTTCAGCCCTTCCAACTTTCTCTCTGCTAACGACCTCTCTTGCACCACGAACTCCAAATCCGCCACAGCTCTTCGACTTTCGAAGGATTCTTCACTTTCCTCTTCCCCCCTCTCAAGAGGAAGAGCCTCCGCTCCCAATTCCAAATCATCTCCCTCCTCCTCAAAATCCATACCAATTCCATCATCCTCTCCTGGTTCTCCTTTTCCTGTTTCCGTTACCACTTCCACCTCCTCAACTCTTAACAGATGACTTTCCTCCTTCTGTTCCTCTCGGATTTGCGATAGGACAAATGGATGGTATTCCCGACGTTGAGCTCGAGATGCTCGTTTCTTCTCCGCCTGTGGATCCGGAAATTCCAGATATTCCCGTCGCTGATCATTTCTTCCCCTCCAAATCCTTCTACGCATCATCCCTGACCTCCACATGGCCTTTTTGATATGGCGTGACTTCCTTTCACTCTTTAACCGCTGATCTAGTGGTTTACTTGGAAGTCGATCCAGTTTAAATCTGAAACACAGAAAACATTAGCAATTTCAACACGGAATTATTTATTTCGAGGTGGCAAATATCGTTTTAAATCAGAGACATGTACTTTAACGACCCGACGTGAATTTTCCACTTTTAATTCGTACACCGACGGAGATAATTGTTTTATTATCTCAAACGGTCCCTCAAATTTCGGAGCTAATTTCGCCGAAAATCGTTGACTCGCATTCGACAATTTATGCATTCTCCATAGTACTTTATTCCCAACACTAAAACTTGCCTCTCTTTTATTCCGGTTATAATATCTAGTTTGCTTTTCCCTTTCCTTATCGATGAACCTCGCTACCAAATCTCGAAGCGCGTCTAATCGTTTCATTCGATCAATCCATACTTCAGGATCAATCCTCTCTACCGATTTCTTAACCTCAACTTCGCGACGTAAACTTTTCACGGGTCGGGGTTGACGGCCATAATTCAAAAACGCAGGTGATACCTTAGTTGTTGATTGAACCGCCGTATTCACTGCATGCCGAAATTCATGCACGTGTTTATCCCAATCCCGGTGATCTGATCCAATAAAAGTAGCTATCATCGTCTTTAAAATTCTGTTACTTCGCTCAACTGGATTCGCCTGTGGATGATATGGCGGAGTTGTCAAATGCTGTACCCCGTATTCTTCTAGAGTCGTTTTCAAATACTTATTATCAAACTCTTTGCCATTATCACTCAAGAGAAAATCGGGAGTTTCCCATCGAAACAAAATTAACTCCTCGAAAGCTCTGGCAATAGTTTTTCCATCCGCCGATCTAATAGGTTTAACCTCGATCCAACGGGAAAATAAGTCTTGAAAAACGACGAGATACTTGCATTGACTTTTACTCCGTGGAAATTCCATACAATCCACCGCTACCACCGACCAAGGACGCTCTACAATTCGTTGACCCATAAGACCTTGTGGTCCTTCCTGAGATACTTTATACAACTGACACTCAGGACATTCTCTCACGAAATTGTGAACATCGTGCCACACACCTGGCCAATAATATTTCTTCGCGACACGATAATATGTTTTCTCAATTCCTAAATGGCCAGTGGATACCTCATTATGCGCATCCTTTAAAACTCTTTCTCGACATTCGCTGGGCACAACCAATTTCCACCCATCTTCATCCCCCGTAATTGGCAACAAGAGAGGATCAATGCGATGTCTATACAAACGTTGATCTTCCACCTTCCAACCCGGGAATCTATGCGGATGGCGTTCCACCAACTCTCGTCTTTTAATGTACCACCTATCAGCGATCGTTTCGAAGGCCGCTACTTCATCTTCATCTTCAAACATTCTGGATAATGCATCTGGGACATAATGTTGTGCACCAGGTTTGTGAACAATGTCAAAGTCCCATTGTTGCATTTCCAACGCCCATCTCGCTAATCGTCCAGTGGGGTCTTTCAGATTTTTCAACCATTTAAGAGCGCTGTGATCTGTTATGGCCGTAAACTTATATCCTTCAAGATAAGGACGAAGTTTTTTAATGGCCCATAACACCGCCAAACACTCCTTTTCTGTAACGCTATAATTTCGCTCTGCCGCTGATAACACCTTACTCACGTAAACAATTGGATGCTCGCCATCATCGGATTCTTGAGTCAATACTGCCCCAATGGCAGCATTGCTCGCATCGCATTGGATCGCAAACTGTCTAGTAAAATCAGGTCGGGCCAGTACTGGTGCGGACACCAATTTCCTTTTAAGAGCCTGAAACGCTTCCTCTTGTTCCTCTCCCCACTCCCACCTTCTACCCTTCTGAAGAAGTCTCAAAAGTGGTATTTTCAGCTCACTGTCGTTGTCAATGAATCTGGCATACCAACCAACCATTCCAAGAAAACGACGGAGTTGTTTTAAATTTTGTGGAGCTGGGTAATTTAACACCGGAGCTATTTTCTCAGGATCAGGCCGTAGACCTTCCTTGTCCAATACATATCCGAGATACGTTACTCTTGAACACCCAAATTCACATTTCTCAGCGTTCATCGTTAACCTCGCATCCGCTAATCTATCTAACACGATTTTTAACCATTTCACGTGATCCTCAAAATTATCAGTCACAATAATAATATCATCCAGATATCCAAAAACAAACGGTTCAAATTCCGGACCGAACAATGAATCAATCAGACGTTGGAACGTCATCGGCGCGTTCGTCAAGCCAAATGGCATACGCTTGAATTGATATAGCCCTGAACCAGGAATAGCAAAAGCCGTATACTTCTTGCTTTCCGCTGACATTGGTATCTGATGATATGCTTGTTTAAGATCAATTTTTGAAATGTACCGAGCTTTCCTCAGTTTGTCCAAAATCGAATCCAGACTAGGGATGGGATACGCGTCTCTTAGAGTTACTTTATTTAAATCCCTATAATCCACACAGAATCGAAGTGACCCATTCCCTTTCTTAACGATCACTGGTGCGCTATTCCATTCACTCGCAGATCTCTCCACGATTCCCTCATTCAGCATTTTCTGTACCTCTTGATTTGCCCACTCTAAAATCATTGGAGACATTCTTCTTGACCTATGTCTAATAGGAGTAGGATCAGATACCCTTATGAAATGTTCCGTTAAAGAAGTCTTTCCATGTTCTCCTGATTTAGGCACAATCAATTTATCCACTACTCGCTGAATTCGTTCACGCTGTGGATCCGAGAGTTCTGAAATCCCAGCACATTCCGCAAAAATACAATTATCTGACCGTTAATCTAAATTATCCTCAAATTTATGCCAATCACGGCCCTTCACTCTCCACATACCTTTCCCTAATTGAACATCCATGTCCAATGCCCTACAAATATCCATACCGATTAGCAAATCCTGTTTTAAAGATTTAAGAGCTTTTAACTGGAAAGGCTGTGAAATCCCATCTATTGTCAACCACAAATTTAATTTTCCCATACAATTTGATGATCCACCGATAATGCTTTGGATAGCTGAAGTGGTCGACACTAACCTATCCTTAAATCTCTCTATCAAATTTGGGCCCATAACTGAAACCATTCCTCCCGGATCAAAGAGAGCAGTGTATGGTTGACCCGCTAAAATCACTTTAAAATAGTACCTATTTTCTTCACACGAACCGTCCACCTGTTCTACATCTACAGTTACATCCTCTGTAACTTCTCCCCTCCCCTGGACTATGCGTACTGGAACCACATCAGTACGCTCTGTCCCACATTCAATATTTTGTGTACCGACACCGGGACACTCACCCCCTACACCCAGACCTACGACAATATCATTTAAACACGATGTTCCCACACTGGGACACGGTGCAATGGTAATGGGACACCCTGTCTCAGCAGTAAGAAACTCTCTCTCGTTGCTGGGACATTCTGTGTCACCAATGGAACAACTTATTGTTTTACTGGGACACTCTGTCTCAGTTACTAACCTGTTGTCCCGCACACTCTCTAAAATATTCTCGCTCACTATTTGATTCCCCCTTTTATTCGAAACCATTACCCTAATCGGAGAGTTTCCTGTCCCACCAGTAACTGTCCACGCGACATCTGGACTGGGACACGAATAATTGTCCGATCGATCGGTATGGTTTAAATTTTCTCTCACACAATTTGGATGGTCCCGCTGATCTGTTTCCAGATTCAAAACCTGACCTACAACTGGTACTGTCCCAGTTGAATTATCCGGACCATCAGAATTAACACAAGTTCGCATAGGAACTCTTTCATCAGCATCAATGGAATATTCCATCCGCTGAACTCTTAAAAATATCTCTGACTCTTGTAGTGGGACATCTACTGTCCCACTGGCGGTTGCTGTTGGTGTTGGGGGGGAAGGTTGCTTGGCCCCCCCCTTGCGCGTTTCCCAAAATTTCTCTCGCTTGTACACAATTGGGACAGTTGCTAAACACTGTCCCCCCCGTACCACAAATCTGACACGATATCATACTTGTTTGTTGTCTCTTTTTGGGACACTCTGACGAATAGTGGCCCTGTCCGTGGCAAAAGAAACACACTCTAAACTGGCATTCAGAGGCGCGGTGTCCCACTACTTGACAGTGGTAACAAGCCCCGAGAAATTTTCGTTGATCACTTTCCCCATTACTTTGGGACGGTCGTGGTCCACTTAACGGAGGTCTCGGTCCAATTGGACGGCGCAATGCTGGACCTGAACCCACATTTCGGGAAAAATTCCGCGAGAAATTTTGTGGGACAGCCTGGGACATCACTTGTGCATAAGTAACAGGAATATTAAACCCCTGTGGAACTTGTACTGGCACTTGGGATGGAAAAGGGACTTGTCCCCCTGGTGTCCCAGTTGTCGAATTCGTTTTCACCCCAATCGCATCGACTTTGACCTCAACCTTCTTGGCTGCTGGTCCCTTTTTCTTGCGATTGAATTTACCCTTTTTCTCATTACCCAACGATTTTGTCCCATTTGTCCCATCACTTGAGTCCGATGAACAATCATCCAGGAACGCGTCCACTTTTACCCCTTTGCTCGTTACCGGTACCGCGGCAGCAGGAAAACGCATTTTATCTTTGGTTGGCGGTGGGACATAACGTTTATCTATCTCTTTTAATTTTTCAAATCTTCTCAACATCTGTTCAAAATCGCTGATCGAATTGACGTCGAAACTACTCAGATATCGACGGTATTCTGGCGTTAAACCTCGATGAGCGATTTTTAAAAATTGATTTGACGAAATGGGACATCGTAAATGTCCCTCGATGACACGAAGACTCAACAAATAAGAAGAAATTTTCTCTCCTCTTGCTTGAGTACGAGATTTCATCTCTTCAATTATGTCATCGTCCTCCACCGAAACCGAATATTCTCGAAGGAAAAGTTTTCTAAATTTTTTCCACGATCGTATGTCCTGCTTAACCGTTCTGTACCAAGTACTGGCCGATAACCTCAACGCACTGGGAAGAGCTTTTAGAATCTCTCGGTCGCTGATCTCATTACATTCCTTACAATCTTGTAAGCGATCTAAGAAATCGTCCGCGTCCTCTTTACCCGTAAATTTTATTTCCCAGTCTCTCAAAATTCTTGCCACCACATAGCCACTATCTTTGTGAGGATTATTTCGGCATTTTTGTCTTGCTGGAATCGGGCTACGATTACCCACGGATTCTGACTCACTCGATGACGAAAATAAAAATGATCTGTCCGGAGTTCGTGATGAATTATCACTACTTTCGGATTCTAAGACACTCTGCTCATTATCACTCATTTTCGCCTCTTGTGGTTTCGGACTAGCCCCCTTTTTCTTCGGAGTTTTAATCCCCTTACTGCGATCTAACCATTCTACACTTTCCGGAGGTTTTAACACTTTCTTTGACTTTGATTTCGCGGAAGAAGCGACCTTTTTCCGTTGATCGACCAATTTAGGGCTAACCGAGGGTAATTTCAAATTAGGGTCCACCATTTCCGGTCGCGAACCTCTATTTTTCGGTGACGTTGTCCCACTCGCGGGTGGCTGCAATGGCGCCGGCGGCGGCAACCAATCCATCCCCACATTAGCGTTCTGCGCGAAAAATGTCTGTAACGCTGGACTCACGTGCATTTGAGTCCTCAGTTGACTCAGACTCCACGCACTGGGAGCAAAAGTTGAAGAAGGAATACTTCCTCCGATTCCCGTCCACGTCAAATGAGAATTCGTACTCAACGCTGATCCCGAAATCGTAGTGGTTACCGTAGTAGTACACCCAGTACTCGGTGGTAAAACTGATACTGATCCCGTGGTGGTCACTCTTTGACTGCCACTTCCACTAGGAACTTCGGTATCATTACTTGGATTTTTATTGTTTTGCGCGGATCCGTCCTCTGAAAATCCCGCTAAAAATTCCGTATCCGATGGAATATCCCCACCTGAACCCTCAACAACTTTAGTTTTTGGTTTGCGTCCCCTTTTTTTGGTCGTCTGCGAACTGCTTTCATCCCCTTCATCTTGGGAAACAAAAGCCTCCAACACGAAAATCGAATCAGATCCCGCGGAATCATATTTTTCGTTCCATGGAACCGACATTTGTTCCCCAAATTTAAGTTTTAATTCCAACCGGTATAACCTCTCACGTACCACTTGCATGGAACCCAAAGTGCTGCAACCTTGTCCATTTAAATTCCGAATAACCTCCTCAATTGTTAACTTCCTAATTTCGCGCCATAATACCCTCGCGTCCCGATTCTCTAATGTTCCCAATAACTGGCTTTGATAAACCGCCATTATTTACGGTAATTCGCACCAATATTTCAAAATTTAGCTTAATTTCATCCGTTGATCGGTCAAATTATAAAATAACACATAAACAATTACAGTTATTAATCATAAAAAATAATAACTAATAAATAATTATAAATTATAACATACAATACATGAAATATCAATAATGACAATAACACAAATTTCAACAATTTGTTGAATAATAAAATTTCAAAATAATTCCAATCAGTAAACAACTGAAAGAAAATGTGAAAACTTGATCAATTAATCAATTTGGATGTCAAGTTCAAATTAATGAACCCCTTATAACCAATCAGTAAATTGGTAACCACGCTATCCAAAATATCTGAAAAATTGACCATTCGCAATAATCAATAATATTCAGTAACTGAAATTTGACAATAAAAACAAATTTTCAGTAATTTCTTCAACCGTCGCGGCACCAAAAGAAAAAAAAAAAAATCTTTTGAAAGGTTAACTAAAACAATATCACGGATTTTTGATTTACTTGAAACTCCCACCGGACTCGTTTGCAAAGAGTAAATTTTCACTCTCCAGATTTTTCCATGAAGAAGTTAATTTGAAATTTGTAAAATTTCAAACAAAACCGAGCACAAATCACCAAAATCGAATAAAACTGTTAACAATTTTATTCTCGCTGATCTGCACGGTTATTTTTCATCACCGTTGAAAAATCGGAAAAAAAAAACGTCACTTCCGGTCACATATTTCGAAAATCCGAAAAATTTTCAAATAATTTCCGTTTAACCGCTTGACTATAAAATTTTCATTTAATTTTGACCGATCACTGAATTTACTTCGAACAATTAATTTTAATTTTTCGACACTAACACAATTTGTAGAAAACTCTTATGAGCTTTCTTTAATTAATTTTACTTAAACTTTATCAAAAATTCACAGTCTCTAATATTCCTTCCAATCGAACGTAAATCTTTTCCACACTTGCACGGTTTTTACTCACGACCCAGGCCTAAATAATTTTATTAATTTAAAATCAATTTACACTTTTCCCAATTCTCGTGAATTTTCGCGATTCCGTTGATCAAACAAATTTTCCAAAATGTCGACGAAATCGTTACCGTACACGTGTTGAATAATACTTCAATATATTTTTCAACATTTATATTTCAAACTTGAACCGAGAATATTAATTCACCTTTTTAAAACACTGCAAAATTTACTAAAATTTTACAAATACACATTAAACACTTATTCACTTTTAAAAATTTTCAACGTAGAGAATATTTTCTCAAATCTACTGAAAATCGAAATATACATTTTTCAGCACTTTTACTCAATCCACCTGAACACATTTGTCATAGTTTTTTTAAAAATTTCTATACTTTCAAATGGTCAGAAAAATTAAAATTCAAAAAAAATTCTCTATTGAGAAAAACGTTCCAACCCTTTACCGCCAAATTTTTGGTTTACCGCCAAATTTTTTTTTCTACCGCTAAAATTTTCTACCGCTGATCTGAAATGGAAAATCCACGAATATCCATTTATTGATCAGGCAGTAAAAGACAGGTAAAATTAAACACCCTTTATAACACACAAAAAAAAAACTAAAAATCAAATCTATAATTATGTCACTCTATGAAAATTTCTACTACTTTAAATCAACCGACTTTCCTCGATTGATAAACCGCCAAAATTTTCCACCCTCGTGACGTACTTCCGTGCACGTGGCGAAAAATTCATGAAATTTTCCAATAAGAAAAACCTGTAGTTTCCACGTAAATTCACTAGTTCAAACACGCACGCTGATCCCCAAATTTTTCTCTTATAAAACTCAAAAGATATTTTCAACTTACACGCGATTATCCTATCACTTTTCACGTCCCGAAAATTTCTCGAATTCAATATGTCCGCGGATTTTTCACGATATTTGCACCCCGCCGATCACATGAATTTACTAAATTTGTCCGTCTCAAAGTCTCAGCAAAGTCCCCACAAGGGATGCCATTTATAACAAAGGATATTATTTGTCTAACCAAGACGAATTTGCATCGTCTCCTTTATTAATTGATTTATTATTAAAATCCACTCTCCGTGTTGAACCAAAATTTAGAAGATACAAAAAGGGATTCCGCCGAGACTCACACCGCGATGCCGACGTTGAGACGGAATAAACCAAAAGAAATTATAAGATTACTCACCACAAATATTCCACGTGTAAATTTAATTGCAGAGGAAACTCCGGGACTTTCTTCAATGAAACACTTCTGTTATAATTTATCTTTATACTACTTTAATTTAAATCAATTAATTATATTCTATTATAATTCAATCTATTCAAAGATCACTCAATAACTTCTCACAACTCTCAATTTACATTCAAACACTAACTAATCAGAATTTCAATGTTCCGGGCGAAGGCACAAAAAAGAATAGAAATTTTTGGTAACGATCGACCAACGAACTGCTACCCGCGCGATCCTGCCCCTTCCAGACGTTCTCCTTCCTCTCTCCATCTCTCTCGTTCGGCCACCACGGAAATCTCGGACCCTCGCAGTCAGACCCATGGAAAGGCGCCACCTGAAAGAATTTCGAGCTTTTCCGCTGACCTTCGCGCTCCTTCGTGAACTTGACCTAGACCAATCACAACACGCGAATAAACAAAGACAACCAGAAGAAAACGTTGATCAAAGAAAGACAAGAGATTCGGATTACCGAATCGGAAAAATCGATACTCGGCCCTCAGGCCCGTATACATTAAATCCACCACTTATATCTCCACATATTAATTTAAATAAATATAAAATAAAGATATTTCTAGGGGAAGACAACTAAAAATATATGTTGACGATATACATCGTCACACGTTTTTGGAATTTAAATGATAATCCTCTGGCGACGATGGCGTCATTTATCAGAACAATGTCGCCTACGTTATACGTCACGTTCTTGGATCTATTTTTATCAAACGTAGTTTATAAGTTGGGAGGTTTGGAGAATTGTCTTGACAATTTTCTATTTAAAATTAGTTTATACCGTTCTTGTTTTTAGAGCATTCTTTTGCGAGCCGCCTCCTGAAGTATCTCTGGTCTCGAATACCTTTCGTCATCTTCTACTGTTAACAAGCGATCCTCTCCTTTATCATGCCTGTTGATGTATCCATACAGCATTTCAAAAGTGCTGATTCCGGCGGTTTGGTCGAGAAATTCGTTCAAATCTTTTTGAACTTTTTTCAACCTTAAATCCTAATCCTTTCCGTCTGAATGTCGGTTGGTGCCTTGAATTGCTGGAATCAGCGTAGCATTTGTTCACTCCTCCAATCCTTTGGCCTGAGGTCATCGTGGTGAGTTAAGAGTATGTCGAATTCCATGTTTGGCCCAAAAGTCTCGGAATAAATCAAATGTAAAAGAGGTTGCGCGGTCGGTCACAAACCTAATAGGTGCTCTAAAATTAAAAACAAAGTCTTCGAGAACGCGAACTACATTCTTTGTTTTCGTTTTGTTAACTGCTTGTAGGATTGTGTATCGAGTTAAATTATCTGTTGCCAAAAGTACATATTTATTGTCTCTCGGAGTTGTCACAAATGGTCCTTCGTGGTCCAGATGCAACAATGCGAAGGGTCGTTTTGAAGAAGAGATGGAGTGCAATTCACCAGCTTGTCTTCCAGTTTTCGCTTTGGTCATCAGACATTGTAGACAGCTTCTAATGTGAGTTTTTAAGTAACGTCTCACATTCGGAAAGAAATAGAATTCGTGTATTTTGGCTAGAGTACGTTCAAGATCAGTATGTACTACAATCTTTTTTGTAGATGTATGGGATCTGTTCTTGGTGCCCCCCGAGCGCTACACCATGGCTAAGAGAATGAGAGGCAGGGGATTCACAAAGGAACGCTTGATGGAAATTAGAAATGGATCTCAGAAGGACAAACCGGGTCCAAAAAATGGAACTAATCCTAATTCGGGTCCAACTTCGACATCTCAGTCAAGATCCCAATTCAAGTCGCCAACTGCCACGATGGATGGAGCTTATAATGAATCTGCTGGACAGTATAAGCGTAATCGATTATCCTCGTCATCAGGTTCTAACCAGTCTGATCAATCCAAAATTATCTCTCCTAGGAAGAAGTATAGGAATGTCGTGGTTGGTCTTAACCCATTAACGCCCAGACGGACGAAAAATTTCTGTTGACTTTGAGGACCTCCCTTTTAAAAAAAATGCCTACAAAAAAATTAGCACTTATCATTTTTAACGTAAAATTTACTCCTCTTTTAGATTCTGAAGTTAAAATTTGTTTATAACAAATCGTTAAAAAGTTATAAACAATTTTTTGCAAAAAAACACGATTTTTTGAGAAAAAATTTTCATTTTAGACATATTTTCACCGGAAAAAAGCAAGTAGATGCTCTCAAAAGCTCAAAATATCGCGTCCATGGACCCCCAGCTATATGACCCTAAAGCAAAAAAATTTTTTTTTCAAAATGGCGGACGCCAATATGGCGGCTAAAACTAAAAAAATGGCTCAGATATGAAACAGGGTGCTCCAACTTTTTCATGTGACTGAAATCGCCTAAAACTCTTTATACGGGGGTTTTTGGGGTCGCTGATTACGAATATGATGTCAGTTTTTAAAAATTCAAAATGGCTGATCCAATATGGCGGACGAATTTTTAAAAAAATTTTGGATTCACTTGAAACTCTCCACTCAGGGGTTTTTGGCGTCGCTGATTACGAATATGATGTCAGTTTTTAAAAATTCAAAATGGCAGATCCAATATGGCGGACGAATTTTTAAAAAAATTTTGGATTCACTTGAAACTCTCCACTCAGGGGTTTTTGGGGTCGCTGATTACGAATATGATGTCAGTTTTTAAAAATTCAAAATGGCGGATCCAATATGGCGGACGAGTTTTTAAAAAAATTTTGGATTCACTTGAAACTCTCCACTCAGGGGTTTTTGGGGTCGCTGATTACGAATATGATGTCAGTTTTTAAAAATTCAAAATGGAGTTGGCAAATTTTTTAAGTCTTATTATTTTTTTGGTTATTTTTGTTTATTTGACGCTGATTTATTTGCTGTGGTGCTGTATAACTTTTAACTATGCTCACAACTAAGACGGTTTTGCGCTTGTTGTTTCCGCTAAGATCTGGCATTTCGAAGTCGGCGCATTACTAGTTTTGCAGAAAATGCAATGGCATGCAGTTATTACTGCTGTACTGCTTGTTGGCATTGTGCCAGAATTTGCTTGCAGCTCTGGCTATTGTTACTGAGCCAGCATTTGCTTCCACCACTGGTTGTCCTTACTGTGCCAGCGTTGCTTGCAGCTCTGATTATTGTTACTGCGCCAGCATTTGCTTCTACCACTGGTTGTCCCCTTACAAAAAAGGAGTATTAGAATGAGTATTGAATAATGAGTACTGCAGTGAGTATTGCAATGAGTATTGCAATGAGTACTGCATGAGTACTGCAATGAGTACTGCAATGAGTATTGGAAATTCCAGTACTTTTTTCGCCACATGTATTTTTTAACTACAGTAAACAATTTTTTTTAAAATTATAATGAAATTGTGATTTTGCGTTCCATGTATTTCTGTATATTTAGTTTACAACAAAAAAAGTAGTGCGCAGACGTAGGAGCCGTAGAAACTTAGTGCGCAACATATTATATTTTCAACAATATTTGGCGAAAAAAGTACTGGAATTTTCAATACTCATTGCAGTACTCATTGCAATACTCATTGCAATACTCACTGCAGTACTCATTATTCAATACTCATTCTAATACTCTTTTTTTGTAAGGGTCGTTACTGTGTCAGCGTTGCTTGCAGCTCTGGTTATTGTTACTGTGCCAGCGTTGCTTGCAGCTCTGATTATTGTTACTGCGCCAGCATTTGCTTCAACCACTGGTTGTCGTTACTGTGTCAGCGTTGCTTGCAGCTCTGGTTATTGTTACTGTGCCAGCATTGCTTGCAGCTCTGGTTATTGTTACTGCCGAAGCATTTGCTTCCACCACTGGTTGTCGTTACTGTGCCAGCGTTGCTTGCAGCTCTTGTTATTGTTACTGCGCTAGCATTTGCTTCTACCACTGGTTGTTGTTACTGTGTCAGCATTTGCGTGCAGCTCAGGTTGTCGTAACTGTGCCAGCATTCGTTTGCAGCACTAGTTGTCGTCATTGTGCCAACATTCACGTGCACCACTGGTTGTCTGCACTGCGCCAGCATTCTTTTATTACTGGGTCGATTTTAAAAATGTCAACAAAGCGTAAGTCGAAACGGCAGAAAGTTGTAAATGACGCCGAGAGTTTCGAAGTTGAAGAACATGACGAACACCTAGATGTGCTAATGCTACCAAACTCGAATGATTCTGGCGAATCTGATTGTGAATCTGATTCAGATGATGATGCTATTCATGAAGAGCTAGAAAATTCGCTTAAGAATGAATGTGCCGATTTACCGCAAAATTCATACCAGACGATTCGAGAAAATTATACTTCAAATCAATCGAAGTTGGAGCCAGATCATATTTTTGAATGGGTTGATGGTGAACAGAAGTATGATCCTCAGTATAAAAATGAAACTTTTATTCCTGATAGCGTTGCAAAAAAAATTCGGTCATCCTCGTCAACTGAACTATTTGAATTTTTCTTTTCCAAGGAGCTAAAAGAATTCATATTAGACGCAACACGTCTGAATGATTGTCAAATTTCGTTGACTGAATTAGACAAATTTCTTGGAATAATTATTTTGTCTATTTTCAACGAAAGGAAATCTCAACGAGATTATTGGTCTCAGAATCATCTTCTAGGTTGTGAAGCTGTAGCTGGAGCTATGAGTCGCAACAAGTTTGAAGATATCAAGTCCAAGCTAAAGCTATCCAAACCTGAAGATGAAAATGCTGATGATAGAGCTTGGCGAGTGAGAGGTCCTTTGGAGATTTTTAAGAAAAATGCGAGGCAGTTTGGGTATTTTTCATCAGCTTTGTCAGTTGACGAAATGATGGTAAAGTTTCGGGGAAGAACTATTTTGAAGCAGTTTATAAGAAACAAGCCTGTCCGTTTCGGTATCAAAATGTGGGCTCTTTGTAGTTCCGAAGGATTTTTATTCGATTGTGACATTTATTGTGGCAAGAATTCAAAAAGTTTTTTTTTTGGCAATGAAGAAAAGCTAAATAAATGTGCTTTAGGTAGCTGCATTGTCGTTGGTCTTCTCCAAAAACTTTTTTTTTAAGTTGTACCCAGAAATGTAGTGAAATATCACGTATATTTTGACAACTTTTTTACAAGTCCAGATTTACTGGTTCATCTGAAGAAAGTTGGTTTGCGGGCAACAGGGACAGTCAGAGCTAATCCAATTCAAGTAAAAAATCCGATTACGGAAAAGGATCCAAGAGGGACATTTATTGCCAAGCATGACAAATGCAGTGGTGTCAATTATGTCACAGTAAAAGATTCGAAAGTAGTGTCTATACTGTCAACACTGATAGGTGTTACACCAATTAGTTCAGTCAAAAGATATTCTTCGGAGACAAAGAGCAAAGTTGATATAGCATTTCCTAATGCTTTTACAACCTACAACAAGTTTATGGGCGGAGTAGACTTGCACGACGCACATTGCAGCTATTTGATGCCATGCATAAGGTCGAAGAAATGGACTTGGGTTATACTTATGAGACTCGTTCAAGCATCAATTGCAAATGCAACTGTTCTAAGAAACTTAGTTGTCCAAGAAAAAAAATAGGTACTAAAGACATGGCTCTACAGATTGCAGAAGCATATCTAAAAAAATCTGAATCCATCAAAAACCACAAAGTTCAAAGAGTTGAACAAAAGAAAAACTGCTCTAATTTCTCCAAGTGCACCTGTAGAACGCAACGAAAGTGCGTGGAGTGTGATGCATATTTATGCGTTTCCTGCTTTCAGGATTTTCACACCTAAAATGTAAAAATGTAAAAAATATTAAAACAAAAAAAAACCAAAAAAAAATAAAATAAAAAACGAAAAAAACAAAAAATAAAAATAAAAAACGAAAAAAAAAAAAGACTCTTTATTGTCCACCTCCTCGCGGTAAGAGTCGGGCAACGGCGAATTATTCGACGGCAAACGGACCAAAAAATTCTTATTCATTGTATAATACTTATTGAAATTCAAACAATTTGACTCTGCTATTTTGTATTTTCAAGAATTGCCATCAGATTTGCAATTAGCGACCCAAAAAACCCCCGAATAGAGAGTTTCAAGTAAATCCAATAATTTTTTACAAAACTCGTCCGCCATATTGGATCCGCCATTTTGAATTTTTAAAAACTGACATCATATTCGTAATCAGCGACCCCAAAAAGCCCTGAGTGGAGAGTTTCAAGTGAATCCAAAATTTTTTTAAAAATTCGTCCGCCATATTGGATCCGCCATTTTGAATTTTTAAAAACTGACATCATATTCGTAATCAGCGACCCCAAAAACCCCTGAGTGGAGAGTTTCAAGTGAATCCAAAATTTTTTTAAAAATTCGTCCGCCATATTGGATCCGCCATTTTGAATTTTTAAAAACTGACATCATATTCGTAATCAGCGACCCCAAAAACCCCTGAGTGGAGAGTTTCAAGTGAATCCAAAATTTTTTTAAAAATTCGTCCGCCATATTGGATCAGCCATTTTGAATTTTTAAAAACTGACATCATATTCGTAATCAGCGACCCCAAAAACCCCTGTATAAAGAGTTTTAGGCGATTTCAGTCACATGAAAAAGTTGGAGCACCCTGTTTCATATCTGAGCCATTTTTTTAGTTTTAGCCGCCATATTGGCGTCCGCCATTTTGAAAAAAAAATTTTTTTGCTTCAGGGTCTTATAGCTGGGGGTCCATGGACGCGATATTTTGAGCTTTTGAGAGCATCTACTTGCTTTTATCCGGTGAAAATATGTCTAAAATGAAAATTTTTTCTCAAAAAATCGTGTTTTTTTGCAAAAAATTGTTTATAACTTTTTAACGATTTGTTATAAACAAATTTTAACTTCAGAATCTAAAAGAGGAGTAAATTTTACGTTAAAAATGATAAGTGCTAATTTTTTTGTAGGCATTTTTTTTAAAAGGGAGGTCCTCAAAGTCAACAGAAATTTTTCGTCCGTCTGGGCGTTAATGGGTTAAGGAGGGTGAGCATACATTTAAAAATAAAGCCGGCTTGGGTTCTGAGGGATTCAATTCGAAATCTCGACAGAAGAAGGGAGCTTTGGGAGGGGAGGGTCATAATATTGATAATTTTGATCCTAAAGTAGTTGTTGATTCTGAGTTGGGCGATGATAATCAGGACTCACATCTGATGAATGTGGAAGCCGATGCTTCTGGGGAACAGCATATTGCTTCGTCTGTGGACATCCAGGCTGATTCTGGGATGAGACAGACTGTTGCTCATTATCACCCTGATTGTGAGGAGTTGTATAAATGGACATCCCCTCACCCCGCTCCTGACAGATATAAAGAGGGTACAGAGGGTCCTTTTTTGATTTTAATGGAAAGTCTAGATCCAAAAAAAAAAATGGGCTCCTACGACCCAATAGAGATCGGTAAAGCGGTTCATTCGATAGTAAATAGTAAACGTAGGATTTATCCAAGTGGCGCAAATCAAGTCAAGGTATTTTGCGATGATCGGTCTGACACGGATTTACTACTTTCATCTGAATTCCTTGTTGAGAATAAAGTCAGGGACTTTATACCACTCTCCCTCTTGAGAAAAAAGGGCTTTATAAAGCTTCATCATGAATATCATATTAACGAAATTGTTAATAATATTGATTCGGAAGACCTTAACAATATTCTAGAAATCAAAAGAAGATTTGATAAGAATCATATTCCTTAGGATATTTTCGATATTGTTTATAGTTCCAATAGTATACCTCAGCATATTCACATATATGATTATGGTTTTTCGGTTGTTCCATCAATCCCGATTCCAAAACGATGTTTTAATTATCAGATTTTTGGGCACGTTTCTACCCAGTGTAAAGCTAGCTATTCTTTATGCGAGTTCTGTGGGGGTAGATACAAGACAGAGGTATGCAGCAATCTATTGAAAAATAAATTTTGTATTAATTGCTCAGGTGATCATGTTGCGTCATCTAAGGATTGCTTAACTTACAAATATGAGTTTGAGATTATGAAAGAAAGATGTATTTACAATATTTCCAAGGAAGAAGCGGTTAAAAAATTGAATGATAAAAGTATCTTCTTGCTAGTTACTAGAGGTGATCAGCCGGTCGTTGGTTCTCGTCCCTCGGAGGAAAGGACTATGCCCCAGACCCAACCTACGGACGGAGACCAAATTTCCACAGATCCTAACTTGGAGATTGAGGATGATGTTTTCCATCCTATGTCTCCTGAAGATAAAGAACGAACTATTCCTCGAAGTTCAATTACGGATATTGCGGATGATATAATAGAAATGGCAACTGAGGACGTAGAACTGGCGAATCAGATTTTGAAATCCCCTTTGTTTCAGAAAGATTTTGGAAGTAAATCCTTGCTGAATGATCAGTACAAAGGTTTCGATCCTCATAGCTTTGTGTAGTGTAAAATAGGCAATGGTTGCCCGCTTCCGGCTCTTTAGTTATTAATTATCAATTAATTTATTGGTTATTAGTTATTAATTATTATTGTATAAGTTGTTTACTTAATAACAGTTTAGCTCTGGGCTATTTGCTTATTTACAATTTAGTTGGGTTGTTAGTTTGGTTTATAGGGTGATTGTATTGCAAGTATTTGTGTGGAATATGATCAGAAGCAAATTGAGGTATTATTGATTTTGTCTACTGATATCAATACACAGGTTCCGATCTTAATAGCTTTGCTTAGTGTAAAAATAGGCAATGGTTGCCTGCTTCCGGCTCTTTAGCTATTAATTATCAATTAAATTATTAGATATTAGTTATTAATTATTATTGTGATAAGTGACTCACTTAATAACAGTTTAGCTCTGGGCTATTTGCTTATTTACAATTTAGTTTTGGGTTGTTCGATTGGTTTATTGGGTGATTGTATCGCAGGTAACTGTGTGGAATATGATCTGAAGCAAATTGAGGGAGTTTCTTTCTAAGTTACACGGATTCTATAAAGATTTCTATCTTATTTTGTTGATAGTTAGCTGTGGAGTGAACCTTGAGAAGCAGCTGAATTAAAATAATTATCTTACGTATGTTTGTTTTACATATCTCAATTAGTTTATTCCGTTATTATTGATTTTGCCTACTGATATGGTTAATTCGATTAAAGGGGGATCTGGAATGCGCGAAGCGCAGTAGATAAAAAAGGAGAGATTATATCTCTGATCAGGGATTTTGAGCTGGATTTTTTAGGAATTACGGAAACGTGGTTAAATAAATCTATCTCTAGGTGGGAAATAGAGGGGTTCTATTCTTATAGGACAGACAGATCGAGAGACAGAATTGGAGGTGGTACGTTAATACTAATCAAAAAGGGAACTGTTGTTGAATCGTTGAAAATTGATCTTGATGAAAACAGTAAAGAGTACATTGAACTTGCTGCAGTCCGTTTATCCACATCAAGGGGGGGTTTGATACTCGTTTCTGCTTATGTTTCCCCTAATCCTAAATTCGAGGAGGACATTTGGCATGATATACTATCACAGTTACCAAAAAACGATAAAGTAGTACTAATGGGAGACTTTAATGCTCACCTTCCGTCTTTTGCTCCTTTTAAGACCAATAAAGTTGGTAGACAACTACTTAACATTATTGAAGATCACAATTTGATTGTGGCAAATGATGGCGGTAATACTTGTAAAGCTAAAAAGGAGTGACCACTTTCTGATCCTTATCACTCTCAATCTAGAAATGGAAGACACATGTGATAGCTCAAGTAGACTCAGACTACATGAGGTAGATTGGGAGAAATTTGGTAGGGTTTTAAGTGAGCGTTCATTGGCCTCAAGTGATGCGGTGTATGATAAGGAAAATGCTGAACTGAATCCAATTATGAAGCATTCATGAAGATCACTCTTGATATATTATTTGAAGCGGGTGCATTTATACCCAAGCGCAAATCCAGATTCTCTAAGGTGAAACCCTCATGGTGGTCCGCCACTTGCGATCAGGTTTTAAATAAGTTCAAGGAGGTTAGGAAAATCTATATTTGTTCCCAATCCGGTGAAAATCTGGATCTGCTTGTTAAGACGGAAGAAGTTTTACTTCGGACGCTCGAAGATCAGAGAAGGCAGTCTTCTGTAGGCCTTTGTGCCTCGATTTCACCCGATATGGGATTGCGCAAGATATGGTCATTGATTAGGGCGTTCTCTAGTCGCAAACCACCATCCACGATTATAACCAATGATGTCAATTCGGCGAGTTTTTGTGATCTACGGAATGAGCTCGTTAGGGCAGACGTGCCACCTGCGCAGATTGCATATAGGGTAGATCTTGATGAGAGTTGTCCTTATAATGGACCTTTTTCTGTGGTCGAACTCGAGGCTGCACTTGCATCCTGTAAAAAGAGTTCAACTCCGGGACTGGACCTCATTTCTTATGATATCATTAAAAAGCTTCCGCTACGACAACGTGAATGTCTATTAGGGATTATGAACAAATGCTTTCTAATGTCTCAATTTCCACAATCGTGGAGGAAAGTTTTAGTTAAGTTTATACCAAAACCTGGAGGGAAGGGCTATAGACCTATATCCCTAACCTCCGCGACTGGTAAACTTTTCGAAAAGCTAGTGCAAAGAAGACTGGAACATTTTACTGAAGCGACAGATAGTATCCCTCATCAGCAGGCAGGCTTTAGAAAATCGAAATCAACTCTGGATTCCGTTGCTCTTCTTGTTACTGAAATTTTGGAGGGTTTCAAGAGGGGTGAAGCGACGGTTGCATTGACCTTGGATCTTAAAGGAGCCTTCAATTCCCTTCTTCCCAAAAAGATATTGGAGAATCTTACAGAACTGGGTGTTCCTGGACGCATCCTTAACTGTGTTAATTTTATGATCACGCGTAGGGAATTGTTTTTTAGTGCAGACTGTAAATCACCAGAAGCTTGCGGAATTGGTGTCCCCCAATGCGGGGTACTCTCACCGATCCTCTTCAACCTGGCGCTGAGAAAGCTTGTTGATTTGCTCCCGGACAAAGTTAAGGTACTGCAATATGCAGACGATATTATACTATTTGTAAAGTCTCAGGATATACACGAGGACCTATATTTATTGGAAGTCACTGTCCAAAGATTGATCCCATGGTTCGAGTCGTGGGTTCAGGGATTGCTCCGGAAAAATGTCAAATGTGCATTTTTACAAGAAAACTTATTGAGCCGACTTGTATAGAATGGAAGTGGGGGAGTGTTCTGTTAAATGTTCATCGGAGATCAAATATTTGGGAATTATTCTGGATTCCAGGCTTAATTGGTCAAGCCACATAGATTATCTGGTAAAGAGAGCATCCCTAACTCTTAATGTTATGAGAGTCCTCTCTAAAGTCTCTCGGGGTGCAAATCCGGAATCATTAATCATGGTGTATAGGGGTCTCACTAGGGCCATACTAGAGTGGGGTTCCCAATTTTTTGGAAGTGCCAGTAAGGCTCTACTCAGGAAACTTGATCGGATTCAATACAAGGCAATTAGAATAGCACTAGGCTACATGAGATCAACTCCCTCACTTATCCTATTGGCTGAAGCAGGCGAAAGTACCTTGGGAATTAGGAGAAGATATCTGACGGATCGATTTGTTGCTAGAACCTTATCTAATAACAGTAATACGCTCATTGGCAAGCTTACTAAATTATTAGAACCAAAAAAAGTTAATGGTCCCCTTCCCAAATTTGTGTCCGAATTCCCATTATTAACTAGTTTTACGAGACTTAGGAATAATTTGATCTTCTCGGATAAGATTTTTCGTCCGGGTTATTTTGATCTGAAATGGAAGGAGATTGAGGAGGATCTGGGTCCCGTTATTGACCTTGAAGGTGTAATGATAGTAATTTTTGTTGTTCCGGAATTCGCTCGCCGGATATACAAGATTCTTGAAATCGTTGACTTAAATCAAGTTTCTTTAAATTAAATACATCTTTGTTTGCTGACTGACAATTGTTAAGTCAAATATTAGAGCAATATGAATCTTAGCCTGCTGGCTGATATTTAAATTGCATAATAAATTATCCTAGAGTGAAAAGGTAAGTCAACGCAGACTGAGTTATATTAAATAATAAAACGATTCGAGGCTAATTCACATATCTTCGAGAATTCATATTTCTAGTTTCCTGTCTAATCTACGATGCTTAGTAACTTAAGTTGACCATCTCATGGTCCTACAAAGACTAAGTAATATATTTACTTCAGTTCTCCATCCCAGAAAGGTGAACCTTTACTGGAGCGAGAACGTCTGGACCACCCTTCACCTCAAAGGTTCCGGATGTTACACCTGAGTTCTGAGGGAGGGGAACCTCCACTCGGCCCTCAGATGCCCTCGCAGTCTTGCATAGTCTTTTTCACTAGACTACTCAGTGTCGCATGTGAGATGTGGTGGTGGAACCCACACACTCTCACATGGACCAGCATCTCCTCACAGGTGAACCTGAGAGGCGGTTGCCTTGGATTGAGCAGCCTAGAGCAAGACCGAGGTGACCCTCGAGTCTTGTCGACCAGGAGACTAACTTTCTGCATACAGGCGTCGAGTATATCACTTCGACGCTCCACCATACTCCTGCGGTGAAAGGGTAGGGAGGCTCGAGAGAGGTACGTACCCATGCCCTGCTCTACGAGCCGAGAGCGGGAGGCTCGATATGCGATGGTGGGAGTCTATACACGACTCGCATCATCACATTTCCCCCCTACTAGAAAGAATGAATTTAATTAAACAAAAAAAATAATCCATTAATACTAAAAATTTCCCTTTTAAACAAACTCCTAGCATAACAAAAGGAAGAAATATAATTCACAAAAAAAAATTTATAGCTTTTGGTACCACTTACGCGTTGAAGTGCAGACACTTTTCTAATTCCACCTGTCCGTCTATCCAACCACAATCCCCATTTGACTCCTTGGTGAGTGACCCGATATCGCTCTACTCCTATGGGAACTTGAATCCACGGTCCATCCGGGATCTTTGCAAATATGTGCGGAAATGTGACTATTTTCCAATTAGCGGCACAAAATCAAAATCTAGATTTGCACACGGATAAGCCTCTCCGAATTCAAGACAAATAGGAACTTCCAAAACAGACTCGTCTTGAACTGTAGGTGTAAGCTCGACGCTGACTTCGGGTACTGGCTCGATGCAGGCTTCGGGTACTGGCTCGATGCTGGCTTCGGGTACTGGTTCGATGCTGTCTTCGGGTTCACTGATATCCTCAAAAATTTGATTTACAGAGACTTCCGGGACAAATTCACTAATAGGAATTTCCATAATTTCAGGAAAAAAATCCTCGAGCAATTTAATTTCTTTTTTCCAGTGTATCTTCGGTAGAAAATGAACGAAGTTTTTCTTCAGAGGTGTTCTTTGAGGGTGTCGAATCGACATCATTAAAAACTTCATGAAGTTTTAAGGAAAGCTTCTCGTGGGAATCTGAACAAGGAATAAAACTAGAGTTCAGAGAGCTTTCAGGAGATAAAACTTCAGGACTAGAACTAGATGCAACTTCATTTTGAAGTTGCTCAAGGGGCCTAGAAAGACTTACTTTCTCTAGTAAGTCTTGGTCGCTCTTAACCTCTGAGGTAAGTATTTTTTTATCAATACTTCTAGGTGAGGCAAACTTTTCTTTAAAATTTTCATTCTTCTTAAATTTCTTAATTTGTCTTCTATTAATTTCTTCTAAAACTGATTCATTTAAAATAATTATATTTTTAATTTTAGGTAGAACTAAACTTCTAAATTTTTACTGATTTAGAACATTTATTATTTTCAGGGTTTCATCAAACTTTTTCAATGGAACAGCCTGAGAAACACACGATACCGGTTTAATTCCAGACGAAACTTCAAAACTCGGAAGTTTAGCGCGTGGTGTTACAACTTTTGTGAAACTTTTAACTCGTACTGTGTTTGTGTCTACAACACAATTTTCATTAATATTATTATTAAAAGCAATATTATTATTTAAAACATCTGTTGTTTTAGATTCACTTAAAACCGGATTATTGTTCACAATAACTGTATCCGTACTAATCGTAACTTTTTTAAACACAATATCACGATTATTTAAATTGTTATTCGTTTTATTCGCTAATAGTTCTACACGCGAGAATTGTTTTTCAAAAAGTTTATTAAACGTTTCACTATCAATAGTTTCTTCCATTGTAACTACTTGAGCACTGTATACCAAAATAACTAGGTTGAGCAGAGGACACGATTGAAATGAAATCAAAAATGAAAATAAATTCAATTTAATTGAAACATTAGCGAGGAATTCGGGGGTAAACACTTAGAGTGGGCTAGAGTAGGGAGTCTTATCTCCTACTCCTGTTGACAACTGGTAAAGGGCTTCAAGTCTTTCAGATGCACGTGTTGATAATTTTTTCCTTTCTCGTCAATTAAATCAAATATAACTGGCGAAATTTTCTTTTTCACAATTAATGGTCCACAAAATTTTTCCATTAATTTAATGTTTTGCTTTTTAACTTTATTAGACAAATTAAAGTTTCTTTTTAGCACTTTTTCTCCAAGATTTGGACACCATTGACGTTTTCGAAGATTATAATGTTTTTGTTGATTGTGGAAATTTTTAGCTAAATTTGCACGCACCAATTCTAAAGCTTCTGAAATTTTATTTAATCTTGTTTTCACATTTGAAGGACTAGAATTCAAACGAATATCCGGAAAACCTGGAGGCAGAAATTCACGTCCAGAGTTTAAATACGCTGGTGTAAAGCCGGTTGCAGTGTGTCGGGCGGTGTTATACGCGAATTGAAGTTTGGTCAGATTTTTATCCCAATTATTTTCTCCCTTATTCAGATATTGACGTAGCATGGTTTTAATCACTTTATTTACCCTTTCCACAGGATTACACTGAGGCGAGTAAGGTGTAGTTTTTCTATGTTGAATTCCGTAGTCAGATAAAAAATCTGAGAAAAGTTGAGATGTAAATTGACTACCATTGTCTGAGACGATAACTCGAGGACATCCGTGCTGCAAAACGATCTTCTCTTTAATAGCTTGTATCACCGTTGTACTTGTAGCTTGGCGAAGTGGTTTAAATTCCACCCACTTTGTAAATCTGTCTTGTAAAACACAGAGGATCGTATGACCGGAAGTGGTGCGTGGTAATGGTCCAACAAAGTCAACCGAAACCATTTCCCATGGTGCATCTACTAAAGTTGCATGCATTTGATTTGCTGCAGCTTGTTGGGAAGCTTTGTTTTTTTTGACAATTTTCACAACTCCTGACGTAGTTGGCTCCATCTCGCAACATTCCAGGCCAGAAGAAAAATTGTGTAAGGCGAAAGAGAGTTTTTACCACTCCTAAATGACCTGCCGTAGGATCATTGTGAATTTTCCTTAGGATCTTACTCCTTTCCCCCTTCTTTACACATAACTTCCATTGTTCATCAAAAGATGAATCATTATAATCCATGGTGTGTAAAACATGGTGAAATAATTTTCCATCCTGGATTTTATTGTCAGGATAGTTTTCCGGTTTCTTTTTAACAGCTTTAATAATGCGTTGGTACCAAGGACACTTGTTGGTTCCACCTACTAGAGCAACTGGTAACGGAGACCTTGAGAGATAGTCCGGTAAACCATTTTCCACACCTCTGCGATAATGAACCTCAAAATCCCATTGTGACATTTCCATGATCCAGCGAGCTAATCTTCCTGAAGGTGTTTCAATTTTTTCCAGCCATTTTAGAGATTGATGATCCGTGATAACGATGAAGTGGTAACCTTCTAAATATTGTCTCATTTTCCACATACCCCATTTCACCGCAAGACATTCTAACTCGGTAGCTGAATAATTTTTTTCAGCTGGGTTTAATGCACGACTGGCGTAAGCAATGATGGCTTCTGATGATTCTTTTCCTTGTGTAAGAACCACCCCTAGACCTTCTAAACTAGCGTCAGTTTGTAAATAGAAGGTTTCATTCCAATCCGGACATGCTAGTACCGGAGCTTCTGTTAATCTTCGCTTAACTTCAATAAACGCATCTTGCTGAGCCGCTTCCCATTTCCAAACAGCTTCTTTTTTCATTAAACTAGTTAATGGTGAAATAAGTTGTAAGACATCCTTCACAAAACGCCGATACCACGAGACCATACCGAGAAACTGACGAAGGTCTTTCAAAGTTGAAGGTGGTGGTAAATCCAAAATGGCAGCTACTTTCTCTGGATCCGGATGAAGTCCGTTTTCATCGATAAGATGACCGAGATATTTCAAACTTGTTCGAGCAAATTGACATTTCTCGAAATTTGGAATTAAATTTGCTTTCCTTATTAATTAAAAAACTTCCTCAAGAAGTTTTAAATGTTCTTCAAAGGTTTCTGAAGCAATAACAATATCATCCAAGTAAGAAAATACTCTCGGAGCAAGTTCAGGCTGAATAACTTGATCGATGAGACGTTGGAACGTAGCAGGTGCAGAATGAAGTCCGAAGGGCATCACCACAAATTCAAATAATCCCAGTCCTGGCACAGTAAAAGCGGTGAGAGGACTACTGGAGTCAGTCAATTTAACCTGCCAATATCCATTTTTTAAGTCGATGGTTGACAGAAACTCCTTTGAGTTGATCAAGAATACTATTTATCCTTGGAAGCGGATAAGCATCCTTTTTACTCACTTTATTCAATCTTCGAAAATCGATGCAAAATCTCCATTTTCCATTTTTTTTAACCATCACCACAGGCAAACTCCATGGGCTCTTAGAACGACTAATCACACCTGATTTCAACATCTCTTCAACTTCCTTCTTCATCAGTTCCTGTACTTGTGGATTTCTAGGTGGGTATCTCTGTTTCAGGGGCGTGTTGTTCTCCAGGCGGATCTCGTGTTCCAGCAGCGGCGTACTTCCTGTAATATCCTTGAACCGTGATGTGTGTTGATCCAAAAATTTTTTTAACACTTCCTCTTGTTTATTTTTGAGCTTTTTTAATCCTATTGATGATACTGGAAACACTTCCATTTTAAAATGATGTGGATTTTTCACTAAATCAATATTTTACACTAAAAGTTCAAATTTTAATTTTTTAAAAACGTCCATTCTAATAAGCAAGTCTTGTGCCAAATTCTTCATTACTATAAACTTATGTTTCAAACACTTTTGATTTACTCTAACCCGACTATTTAAAGGGCCTTTTCACGTCAGAAATATTAGAGTTGTCAAAGGGTTCATCGATTTTCTTGAAACTTCGTGGTATTATACTGCTATATGAGAAACTTTTTCCCTCCAAATGATTTTTAAAAAAATTCAAAATTTTAGAAGTTACGCCATTTTGAATATCAACATTAATTTAACAAAATTGTTAATATCTCAAAATTATATAAAGATATTTTTATGAAACTTACACATGTTTTAGTTAAAAATATGTCCTTTTAAATGAAAATAAAGTCAATAAAAAAAAAAAAAATTTCATGTAAAAAAATTAAAAAACCATTTTTAATTCAATTTTTTATTTACTTACTCCTCTCTGACAGAAATTTCATTAATATTTTTAAATTCCTTATGAATTTACCTTTAATTTAAAAAAAAAATTGATGGAGACTTTATTAGGCCCCGAGATATTAGACTTTTTGTACAATTTTTTTATGTAAAAAAATTTAAAAAAATTTTTTAATTCAATTTTTTATTCACTTTCTCTTCTTTGACAGAAATTTTAATAATATTTTCAAATTCCTTATGAATTTACCTTTAATTTAAAAAAAAATTGATGGAGACTTTATTAGGTCCCGAGATATAAGACTTTTTGTACAGCCGCGCGTAGTTGCAGCGACCGTGGCAATGCCAGGCAATGCGACGCGACAGCGTAGAAGCTTAGCAATGCAGCGCGCCACGCCGCGTTTTGCTGTCGCAACCACGCGCGGTATTAAAAAAATTTAATATCTCGGGACCTAATAAAGTCTCCATCAATTTTTTTTTTAAATTAAAGGTAAATTCATAAGAAATTTTAAAATATTAATGAAATTTCTGTCAGAGAGGAGTAAGTAAATAAAAAATTGAATTAAAAATGGTTTTTTAATTTTTTTACATGAAATTTTTTTTTTTTTATTGACTTTATTTTCATTTAAAAGTACATATTTTTAACTAAAACATGTGTAAGTTTCATCAAAATATCTTTATAATATTTTGAGATACTAACAATTTTGTTAAATTAATGTTGATATTCAAAATAGAGTATCTTCTAAAATTTTGAATTTTTTTAAAAATCATTTGGAGGGAAAAAGTTTCTCATATAGCAGTATAATACCACGAAGTTTCAAGAAAATCGATGAACCCTTTGACAACTCTGATATTTCTGACGTGAAAAGGCCCTAAACTAAAATCTATATTTGTCAACGACCCGTTCGCCATTTCAGCTAAACATTGTTCTTTATTTAACGAAACACCCGAGGCTATAAGTCTTACCGCCGTATCATAATCTATAAGAGAAGTAAAAGCACCAGTGTCTATTAACGTGACCAAAAATTCATCACCACATTTCACAGTCACATATATCCGATTATCTTCGCCAGTTGAAGATAAATCTATTCCGCAGTCTCCGGCCTGGTCTCCTCCCTCTTCGGATGACACTGACATTCTCGAGTCCAAATGTCAATTTCCCCCCCAAAAGTACAAAACTTCACAGTTTTCCCATGACAATTGAATTTTCGGTGGCCTCGTTTTCTACACTTCCAGCAATGTGTCTTTGGATCATACGGTGGTTCTACCACGGCAACTTTTTTCGTAGTGACAGTCCTGGCAGTTTTTTCTTCTATTTGTACCTCTCCAAGGGTGGTTGAGACTTCCTCCACTTTCTGTAGTAATGAGTTTACATTCGTTACTTCACTGCGGTGAATATATAGTCTAAATCGCGGTAACGTATTTCGGAAAATCAGATCTAACTCTTTTCATCCGTCATAACCTCCATGACGACGCATCAATATTCTTATTGTATTGACAAAAGTGCGAAAAGACTCTTGACCTGTTTGTAATCGTGAAATAATCACATTTTCCAAATTTTTCAATTCAACTTGATCTAGAAAATATTCTCTTAATGACTCGAGCAGTTCCGCGTATGTAGTGATACTTCTAACTTCGTTTCTATACCAGAGTAATGCATCACCCTTCAGAAGCTCTAGAAAGCCACCAAACATCTGCTCGTCAGTGAACTGATATGCTGTTTGAAGCTCATTCACCCTTTCTAGAAAGCCATATGGATCCCTTCCGTCGAAATGACATCCCTATTTCCTCATTTGTTCCATCACCTGGATTCTAAAACTTGGCATAGGAGTGGACTGAATTAACCTCCTTCCTTGCAATATTGTTGTCACGTGTATTGGTATTTCTCTCTGTGTATTTCTGTCTTGGCAAAGATATTTAGAAAAATACGAACCGGGAATTAAAATATTTTATACAGATGGATCCTTTTTTAACAATAATAGTCGTGCAGGTTGCTCTTTTTACTGCCCAGAGGAAGATTTTAGATTTGCAATTAGATTAGAGGGCTGTAACTCATCTCTACCTGCGGAGACCTTTGCTATCTTAAAGGCCTTGGAACATATTAAACGCCAAAATATACAAAAATCATTAATCTGCACTGATTCACTGAGCTCGCTGATTGCTATTAGGGATAGAATGATGGATTTTAATTCTGATCTGTTGATTCACAAAATTATCAAATTATTCTTTTCGTTAAAAGAGCAAGGCGCATTAGTTAGGTTTATATGGATTCCTTCACATGTTGGTCTAAAAGGCAATGAAATAGCTGATAAACTGGCAAAATATGCTTCTACTCTTGAATTTTCATCTAAGGTGATGTGGTCTTCTTAAAATGTCGATATTCTTATTAAGAGTTCCTTTCAAGAATCACTAGAAAGAGAGTGGCCTTATTTCCCCCAGAACAAACTGCAGAAGAGATATTTTGACAATGTCACTTACCTTTCGTCTCGTCCCTGGTTCAGGTGTATGGATCTGGTCAGGAGAACCATTACTTTAATTAACAGATTTAGGGCCAACCATATATGTTCTGGTGATCATTTTATCAGAATGAATTGGGATCTTGACACGCAATGCCGATGTGGTTACTACCCTAGCAGTGTCAACCACTGGATTAAGGATTGTCCTCTTCTTGATGAGGCCAGGGTGGTGCTCGGGGGGTTCTTGGAGGCCAGGTTCCAGGTAACGGATTTAGTCAATTTTAACTTTGAATACATTTTGTTCAATATAGACTATGAAACGGCTGTCCAAATTGAAATTTTCATACGCTTTATTTTGCTTATCACTCAGATTGGATATATGTGGTTATTTGTTTTAATTAAGTTTACTATTTTGTTTATTGATATTCATTGTTTGGCATTATCTTCATATATCAGATTATGGGGAGTGGTATTTACTAATTTTATGTTCAATATTATACGAATGAATAGATGATTATTAAATTAAATTTTGTCTTATAATTCATTTGTTTTGCTAATAGCTATATATGTGTTATTTGATATATGTTATGCAGTGCAATTAAATCCTAGTTGGTATAATGATATTAATATCAAAGATCAATTTACTATTGTAAAAGTTCTATTTAAGATTTAAGTCTTGCAAATGTGGGCAGGAGAGTTCTCCCAGTTGATCCGCTCCGCTCCTTACAAATAATCCAAAGGGCAAAAACTCTTAATACGGCCCTGAAAGATTGGACAACAGCTGGTAATGACTCTGCCGCCACATCGATATCTAAGGATTCTCACGCAGGACTTACAAACCATAAATAACCTAATACTAAGACCTATTTTTTGGAGATAATACTTGATCAATTTTGGTATCTAGAATTGGCCACACCCGGTCACTAACAAGAAGAAGAAGAAGAAGAAGAACTCGTGTCTCTAACGATAAAGAGAATAATTTGGATTTGGTTTTAGTACCATCGAAAATTCACGCGAGGTTTGACTCTTACTTGATACAGGATATTTATAATTCGGATCATCTTCCGGTAGTGGCTGATTTCTTTGTTAGGCACGGTATTGTCGACTCTAAATCGAATAGATTGATCACAAAAAATGTAGATTGGTTCTTGTTCTCTCAAAGGATGGAGGGAATTAACTTTGATTTAGACAAGGAAGTACAAAATCCATATGTTGAAAGATACGATCAATTTGTTTCCAAATTCATTCAGGAATTGATTTTGTGCGGAGCTTACTTTCCTGGGGAAAACAAGGGGTGGAGAAAGACTCAACGCTTCTGGTGGTCTCACGAATGTGAGTTGTTAATAGAAAAGAGAAGAGAAGCTCTTAAGATTTATCTCAATGAACAAAGTAGGGAAAGGTTGATGATTTACAAAAGAGTGAGTAATAAGGTGAAGAGGAACTTAAGAGCAATTAAATCCGCGTCTTTTCGTTCGTTCTGCCAGAGTCTAAATTTCAAAGAGGGTTTGTCTAGGATCTGGAAGGTAGTGAGATCTATGATATCCAAATCCCAAGTCCCTAATACAGAGGTTTTTAATGATCCAAATAACCCGGACCAAATGTCACTCAGGGATGCACTGGTCAGAGAAGACTATATCCCTTTTCGGCTGGAACCTTTTCGAGTTGATGATGATGATCACCCTCTTAACGCTCCTATTACGGGTATTGAATTCGATTCGACGCTCTCCGCATCTAAGATCTTCTCTACGCCGGGTCTTGACTCGGTCACCTTTGCAATGATCAACAAACTCCCCAATAACTTATTTTCAAATGGAGTATACCTACCAAGCTGGAGGGATACTCTGGTTAAGTTTTTGCCTAAATCTGCAGGGGGATTCAGACCAATATTGTTAACATTCTGTCTGGCAAAACTATTTGAAAAAATGGCTTGCATACGTCTAGAAGTATTGTCCGAGAATGAGGGCTGGCTTCCTTCCTTTCAGTTTGGATTCAGAAGAGGTAAATCCTCTTTGGAGCCGGTGGCACTGCTGGTGCTAGATATCTATCAAGCCTTTAAAGAATGGAAGGGGGATGAAAGATAGACTTCCCGAAAACGTCAAGATCACCATGTTTGCAGATGATATACTGATTTATTACTCGGAGAGGGACCTAGAAGAGGCAAAGGAGCTCATTCAGGAAGCTTTTGGCTTTATAATTAAGTGGCTTGAGGGCTTCGGGCTTGAGATTTCAATACAGAAAAAACAATTCATTATTTTCACTAGGAAAAACAAAATAATGCGACATCCGCACTCGATTGCAGTGGGTAATCAGATTGTGGAGAATCAGAGAGTCATTAAATATCTGGGGATATTACTCGATACAAAACTGCTATGGCATTATCATATTCGAGCAATAACTGTCAGATCACTGAATGTAATAAAAGTTCTTTCTAGGGTGTCCTGGGGAGAGTCCCCTGAAGTAATTTTGAGAGCGTGCGAAAGCATAATTTCGTCCTGCTTGAATTGGGGAGGACCTCTCTTTTGGAAAGCGAGTCAGACGCATTTGGATAAATTGGATCTTATTATGTTTGATGGAATTCGGACAGCCCTAGGTTGTATGAGAACGACCCCTACACGGAAAGACTTTCGATTTTAATACTTAATATTATAGTATTTATTTTTACAAATTTTCGATAGGAAACCAGGATATATCGTTATATTTTCAGAATTTACTATTTCTATTTAATATTTACTATTTTCGATAGGAAATGTTAAAAGAAACTTGAATCGACATTTTGTTGGGAAAATTGCTATTGAGTTTTGGAATTAGTAAAATCGAGATTAATAAGTAATTCCTATAAAAAGGCAAATAAACTGATCTTCATGATTATTATATTATTATAGGTTACCTGTGGTAATTGACATTCCATATATTTTTAACACTTTTATATACATATAAACACAATCACCGTCACAAACGAAATTCTAACATAACCTAAACACTAACGATAATACGCACGCACATATATATGCTTAACGAATCGCACAATACATATAATGTTTGAAGGGAAAAGTTTTCTTATATACTAATCGACATAATACATTACCACTTTTGAGAAAAATCCACAAAAATCACAAGTTTCCATCTGTGAACAATAGTTGAAGTTTGACATCCGCCAAATTCAAACTTCACTTAAAAGTTTTTACATGATATAACCGGTTTATATTGAATAAAACTATCACGTAGAAAGTATTTATTGTGTTATTTTTCACCCACTTTACGACAACGTTAATGATTTAATCGTTTCTTTTAAGGGAGAAATTATATAATCCGAATAAGCAAATCAACAGTGATAAGACGCGCACAACGGTTAAACTGTCATGGCCGCCAATTTTCCAATACTTAATGGAATTTCAACAAAGCATTATTTTGAAATATAATCTTTTTAATAGTAAGATGTTCAAGATGAACTTATTTTATTGTTGCTTCCTATTGAATATAGTAATATTTTTAACCTATTTTTGTAAATATTTTTATAAAAATTATTATTTAATAAAAATTAAATAATTTTAATTATTTTTTTTAGATTATACTTTTTCCTAGTTTCATTTTCCTTTTAAAAAAAGCAATCTTTCCAGTTTTAAATAGTAAATTTTAATTTCAAAATATATAAATATTAACTGTTAAAAAAGTATATTCTTCTAGTCCTGTAGTATATAAAATACCATTTTACAGTTATATCCTGATTTACAATCGAAATTTTGTAAAAATACATATTATAATATTAACTATTAAAACCAAAAGTTCTTCCGTGTAGAACAATCTTACTTTCGGAGTCGAATTTTGCTCCGTTGTTGATACGAATTTTAGTGATTTAGCGATAATGAACATTTTCGAAACAAATAAACAGTCAAAAACTGACAGCTTCAGTCCTAACTTTCACGTGGTTTTATTTTTTTAACCTGATAATAATAAAAATTTTTAATTTTATGTAACAATTAATTAAATAAAAATATTGGGCCCGTATCATTTTGACACAAATTTTTTCGTGCAACTTGTTATATTGTACTCTCGAAGATGAATGTTATATTTTACTCCTACAAAAATTAAAGATTTTTAAGTTTTAATTATTCAATAATTGAACTTACTGGATTAATTAAGTTTTTTAATATTAATTTAATGTATTAAAATCAATTATTTAATAATTAAGACTTAATAATCTTTCATTTTAGATGGAGTAAAATATAACATTCATCTTCGGGAGTACAATATAACAATATTAAGTTACCCGAAAAAATTTGTGTCAAAATGATACGGGCCCAAAATATTAATATGATTATCTTAAGCCAAATTATAGTGAAAATTATTAAGGTGAAAAGAAGAAAAAAGAAGAAATATAAAGAAGAAGTAATGAGTTAATAAAATATTATATTAAAAAATTACATTTATAATAAAATATTTAAAGCTAAACGATTGCTGCATTTAAATTAATTGATAAATTTAATATAAGTTTACGTGCATTCGTTACTTTTTGTATGCACACTGTTAAAAATATTTTGAAATTCATGATACTTTTATGTTACAATTGTAACAGAATTTTCCAAACAGCCGTGACACAAAGAAATTTCTGCTACGTTACATAAAATTATGCCTCGGTGACAAAAATTTTTGTTACGTTACTTCAAATTTCTGTAACTGTGACAGAAATTTATAATAAAAGTGGAAAGCATCCATATGGCGCCTGCGCAGTAGACGTCTGACGAATTCGAATGTCGAAGCGTGCTTTCTAACCTACAATATTATCTATGATGGCAGCATGTTTAGCGCATGGCGCAAGAACCGGTGTACATAAACCTAAATATTAGATATTCTGAATCTGAAGTGAAACGATTCTTATAAAAATTCAAATAAAAGTTGACTCCATAAATATTTTTCGTGTAAGATAATAAAAATCTATCATGGCAGCGCATGTACAGCGCTTGGCGCAAATATATGTGAACCGGTATATGTAAACCTAATATTGAATATTCTGAATTTGAAGTGAAACGATTATTATAAAAATTCCTATAAAAATTGACTGGCAACATATTTTTCGGGCAAGATAATTACAAACTATAAGGTAAGTAGAAAATCTGTTACGTTAAACTTGCGTTAAATCTTGTTTATTTTCCCCTTTCTTACAAAGCTATTTGCAGGTTTTGTTTATGTTTTGTAGGTTGCTGCTTATTATATAACGTGCTTAAATAATTCATTTTCATTATTATTTTGAACCCTCTTTAAATCATGCATACAAGTCCGATGATTATAATATTTAAGAGTAAACTTGACATCCTTATATTTTCTAAAGAAAAAAGTTGAATATCTGTTGCCTTTAGAATCATTAACGCGTTGCAAAAAATGTTGTCTTGATAGATTAAATTCAAATTTGTTAAACAATTTTGTTTTTTATGTAGAAATTTAAGACATTAATATTTATTTATTTATTAGTTTATTAGTTTCCCAGTTTTTAAAGAAAAAGAAGTCTTTTTTTAAGACCAACACTTTTTTATTTTTTAAAACAAGTTTATTATTAATGCCATTAACACAATGTTCAAAGCACCTGAAGAGAATGTACTAGAAGACCTATCAATTTGTAAAACATTCGAAAATTAGTAAAATAAACTCGAGAATTTTAATCTTATACTTGTATTTTTCACTACATTTTTCTATTTCTTGGAAATTTATACTCTTTCTTGAATCTAGCAGGTTTTTTTTTTTAAAAAAATGTTTTCTTTTGCTTTTTATTTTTTGCATTTTTATTATAAATTTTCTTAATTTTGTTTACAAAATATTTTAGTGCATATAACGGGAATTTTTGTTTCCATAATATTTTCGAAAAGTTTCTTATTTTTTCGTTAAATTTCTTATTTATTTTTACAGTGTCTGGAAATCGATTTTGTAAACGTCGCCTTTTAGATTTGAATTACCTCAATTTAAATCATGTTATAATTGAAAATGAAAAATACTCTAATTGAATATTACAGAGAATTTAGCACACTATCTTGCTAGATTGTGAAAGAAAAATCGCGAATTTAAAAAAACATACCAGAAATTCGAAAATATATCTTGAAAATTTTAATTTTAGTATTGTATTCATTACAAAATTTGTAAAATTGTACTTATACAGATGATTTTCCAAAAATGTATTATTTGTTTTGTATTTTTAAAATATTTAATTCGTTTTTCTAGTTTTTAAATTACTGTTAGTTTTTTTTATTTTTTGTTATCAATTTTTAGGGAATTTTTTTTTTTGTAAATCTTTTTATTTCTTTAAATATTTTCTTATTTTAAAAAAGTTTTTTATTTTTCTCTTTTAAATCATTTTTTATTCTTGAATAATTTTAATTCTTTATTTATCATTTTTTACTGAACCATTTTTCGTATATTGTAACATATTTTTGATTTTTTTTTGCTGAGAGGAGAGGAGTGTTAATTTTTTTTCAATTTTCTGATTTCTTTTAGATTTGCTAAATTCTTTTTATAAATTTATACAATTTTCTTTTCATATTTTGTCTATTTTTTTTTAAAACTTACTTTTTTTTATAACAGTATTAGATTTCCTTGATTTTTGAAGGATATCTAAATTATTTTCTAGACTTATTAAGTATTTATCTTTTTTACATTTATTATTTGATTTTTCACTTTGTTTATAGATTGTTAGATTTTTTAAAAAAAAATTCACAATTTTCTTCATTTAATTTAATTTTTTGTTCCATCATAATTTTTTCATCATTCATTGAATTTTAATTAATTTTTAAATTTCTATTATCCTGAAAATTTCTAATTTTAGGCAATAACTTTATCTATATTTTGTTATAATTTATTTACTTTCCTAATTTGCTTAAGATCTTTCTTCTTTCATGTTCTCATTATTTCAAGCTTTTGAAAAATATAGGTATTTATTATTTTTTTCTTCAATTTCTAAAATAATTCCTAAATTTTTGTAAAGTAATTGTTTTATTTTTCTTTGTAATATTTTAATTTTTTTTAAATTTATTTTCTTATTTACTTTTTAATTTAAAGCAGAATGTCCTTAAGTATTTTAATCTTTTAAGAATAATTTTCCATTTTTAAGTTATTTTTTGTTCTGCTTCTCATTCTTGTGTAATTTAAATTTTTTTTCTATTTTTTAATAATATTCATAGCTTTTTTTATTTAGAGGAATTTTTTCTTTTGTAGACTGTTTTGTTATTTTATTAGATTTATATATTTTGTTTTTATTTTCTTGTTTTTCTATAGCTTGTCACCAATTTTCTTATTATTGCTTTTACAATAATTTTAAAATATTTGTAATTTTCTCGTTTATACATAGTTTTTTTGATGTTGGTTAAGTACTTTCGAACAAAACATTTTTCGTTAAGATTTTAACATTTTTCATTTAACATTTAAAATTTTTTTCAATTTAAGGCTATGTGCACCGAAGTGATTTCTTTTCACAGGATTTTTGTGGATAAATTTAACTCCACAGCACATACTCTTAAGTTTAAATTTTTATCATTTTCTAAATAAAAGTTTATTTTTAATTCAATAAATTATTAATATTAATTATTATTAAAAATTAATCATTTTCATCGTTAATAATACCTATTATTTAATTAAAGAATCCATTATTAATTATTAATTTATTATTAATTAAATTATAGAAAAATATCTCTTTCTCAATTTTTGGAACAGAAAGTCGTGCTTTATTCTGAATTTGATTCTTAATTCATACATATTATACACTATCGGGCTGTCTGCATGGTTTAAAATCGTTATCATTTATTAATTAAAACATTTTTTTCAGAATCGAAATGTTTTTCTGTCAGTTTTGTGATGATTTTAAAACAACTGAATTAAAAGTTCATTTAGAACATCGAGTTAACCACCACAATTTATCAAATAAATTCTCTTGCGGTTATAATAAATGTTTAGAATTATTTGATATTGAAGTATCATTAAGATCACATTTAATAAGAGTTCACAATTTAAAATTGAAACAGCCAACTGAAACTGTCATTTTTCAAAATGTCGTTAATGAGGATGCCAAATACATTTGTAGTCTTGATATATGCAGAAAAGAAATGTCTAATTATAATTCGTTAATTAAACACTTAAAGACACATTTAAATGAGAGAATAAAAGTTAAGTGTCCATTTAAAAATTGTGAGAAAACTTATGAAAATGTAAGTTCTTTTACTGCTCATTTATCCAAACAACATAAAAGTGTTAAACAAGAATCTTGGAATCTAGACGCAAGAAGTGACAAACTTGGCAGTGTTAATAATATAGAAAGTCAAAAAAAAGTTGTTAAAGGATCTGTAGATTCAGTTAATGTAAATTGTAGTAAGTCCGTTTGCATTAAGGATTCTCATCAAAATTCTACCGACTTGTTTTTATCAAATGTAGCTCAGTTCTATTTGAAATTAGAATGTGAATTTCATGTACCTGTCAGTACGATTCAATATATTGTATCTGGAGTATATACCACTCATGAACAAAGTCAGGATCAAATAAAAATAAATCTACGTGAAGGTTTATTAGATCAAGGATTAGAATCAAATGTCGTAGAAAAAATTTTGTTTAAGACTTTCGAAAGCGATATGTTCTCAAAAAGTTATGATACTTTTAAGACCGATTATAAGCGCAAAAAATTCTATAAAGATCGTTTTAATTACGTTGAACCAAAGCAGTGCTTTCTTGATCGAGTAAACGGTAAAGATATCTATTTTCATTATGTTCCTATTGAAGAGACGATTAAGGCAACATATAAAGACAAATCTGTCGCACATGAATTGTCTCATCATGTTCAACAAAATAATCTTCTAAAAGACTTTACTGATGGAACTATAGTGAAAAACAATAAAATATTAAATGAAAATCCAGATGCTGCAATGATTATTTTATATCAAGATAGTTTTGAGGTTGTTAACCCAATCGGTCCAGCTAGGAAGAGGCATAAACTCTTAGCTGTTTATTTAAGTATTGGTAATCTACCTGATCACCTTCGATCACATATTAATAACATAAAATTAGTTGCATTATGCAAAGAAAAATATTTTAACCATAAAAAAGTATATGGCCGAATAGTTCAGTGCCTAAAAGTAATTGAAACTGACGGCATACAAATAGAAATAGGTAAATCTATAAAAGGAACATTAGTATTTATTGTAGGAGACAACTTGGGTAGCCATTCCTTGGGTGGCTTTCTTGAAAATTTTAGTAAATCAACATACTTTTGCAGATATTGTTTAATAACTAGGACAGAGTTTTATGAAAAAGATGGTGCTTTAAAAGTGTACCCAACAAGAACAGTAAATTCTTATAACGAATCAATAGAAAAAATAAAAAAAAATAAAAGTCTTGTTAGCCATGAAGGAATTAAGAACGATTCCGTATTTAATGAATTACTGAGCTTCCATGTATGTAACCCTGGATTACCGCCTTGCTTAGGACACGATTTATTCGAAGGAGTAGTTGCGTATGATCTAAAATTATACGTAGATTATTTCGTAAAAAATAAATGGTTTTCAATTTCGGGTTTAAACAATTTAATAGAATTATTTCCTTATTCTTCAGAAGATTTAAAAGATAAACCATGTCCTATAGATGTAAACTCTTACAGAATTCAAGGCGGCGCATGTCAAGTTTGGCAATTTTTAAGACTCTTTCCAATAATCATCGAAAATAAGATTAAAGACCCTTATGATGAAGTTTGGTATTTAGTTTTATTGTTAACAGAAATTGTGGAAATTACCTGTGCACCGATCATTGACAAATCGTGCTTGCCTTATTTTCAAAATTTAATTAATGAATATCTTGCATTTCGATCAATTTTATTTGAAGAAAAATTGAGACCAAAACATCATTATATGCACCATTATCCGTCTTTAATTGAAGTTTTTGGACCCTTAATGAAAGTGTGGAGTTTGCGGTTTGAAAGCAAACATACGTTTTTTAAAGAGATCATCAGAAACATTCGTAACTTCATTAATTTAACAAAAAGTTTATCAGAGAAACACGAGCTTTTTCAAAGTTTGATCCGATTAGGAGCGGACTGGAGAACCCTAATTGAAGTACATGATTTATCTCGATTAAACCTTCCAATTTACACAGAAAAGATACAGGAAGTTATACGAAAAATAAACGTAAAATTGAATTTTCAAGAGTGCAACGAAGTGATTTTCAAAGGTACTTTGTATAAGAAAGGAGATGCAGTAGTTTTTAATCAAACAGCGTATCAATATAACATAGAGATTGGAATTATTTGTTTATTACTGTGCGATGATGAGAAAAACGTCTATTTTGTTTTACAAATTGTAAAATCCTCATTTCGAGCATATTGTCGACTTTATGAGCTTGGACACACTTTAAAATATGAATGCTTATCATTAAACCAGATGATAAGTCATGAACCATTACATATTTATAACATTGCTAATATTAATTGTATTAAACCAAAATTTGGATTTGTATCGAAGAATTTATAAAATGTATCTTAATGATCATCTTTTTTATGTAAGATTTTTTAAAAAATTATAGGATTCTATTTTTATTCTTTTAATGAAATTTATTATTATACGTTATACGTTCATTTCAGGTTTTTACTACTTTTCTATCTCATCAAAAAACACCCCAATCACTTAAAGATTATGCATGAATTCAAAATCATTACTAAAAAATTAACGTTCATTCTAAAAATTTATTCTGTTCACTCATATATCTATGAAACGTAAAGTATATGTGGTTCTAAGGTATTATTATTTGCTGAGAAGATAATAATCATCATTTTCTGGTTTTAATGCTATTTAAAAATAAAATTATTTTTAAATTTACAGGTTACTAAGATGCACATTTTTAAAGTAGCTTTTGAGAAAGCCGGTAGAATAGTTCCTGTAAAGGCAGAAACGATTGACGAAATAATTGCTACAGCTGTGAAAAAACTGAATCTTCCTTCATCAGAATATCAGGTAGATAAAATATTTTTTTTAAATTAGATTCGTCAGTTTAATCGGTAATATTTTTAAAATGTTGTTAGGTTACTCTACAAGATGGTCTAGAAATTGATGACAATGAGATACTTATGGAAATGGCTGAGAATGCTAAGTCTCGTGGAGAGTATATTCAGTTGAAACTCATAACACCAGAAAGATCGCCCTCTGTCTCTCAAGAACAAGTTTTACTGGATGAAAGACTACGTGTTATAGATCCAAGTAAGACTATAAATTAAAAGTTATTTTAATTTATTGTGTTTAAAATTAGAGATCAGAATATAGTTCAAATTCCAAATTAAAAAAAAAAATTCTAATCCAATTGATTAGAAATAGATTCAAATTCGAATTGTGTTTCATACGATTCTGTTTGATACTGATTTAGATTAGGTCCTATTATTCGACATGGAATAACGAAATTAGAAGAGAGTTTTATTCTAAAGAAAATAAACTTTGGTTAATTTCAATCTGTTAACTCGTTTCTTGTTATCTTTCCCGTCAATTTTAAAAATCTTCAAAATGAAAATTAGAGAAAACGCACTTCAAAGATTACAATAGGAGAAATTATTAATCGCTTACTTACACTCAAGATCTACTAATCAGCTATTCCCGGTCGATTTTTTCAAATTTAGAATAACTTTGCATGGTTATTTTCAAATTATATATGTATAGTTTAATAAACCTTCATTTAATATCAACAAAACAATACTACTAACAAGTCTAAACAATGTTTTGACCGATCGCCAGTACACCTTTTTGACTTTTCCTTGCTTTTAACCTTCTAACTTAAATTTTTTTTAGAATTGGCTTGTACAACACTGTAAATACATTCTTCGATAGTTTATTTATCAATTTAAGAAACTAACAAAATTGCTTTTTTTTGACATTCTAAAGTAGGGTACGATATTTTGTAAACAATTATCCAAGAATCTTATAATAAAAATGACCAAGAAAATATTAAAAATTATGAAAGAGGTTTAATTTTTAAAATTAAAGTTTTTCAAGAATACACATTTGAAAATCCATAAAATTGTTGTTTTTTATTTTTGCTATTGCTATCTACTTTTAGAATTAAAATTATATTGGAAAAAAGTGACACTCCTAAACATCGTAAATTTTGATGGTTTACAATTTCACTGATGGTGAATGTTTAATGAATTATAATTACCGTTAAACATAATTTATAAATATAGCATTTTGTATCTGTTTAAATTTTCGTAATGTCTAATTTCTCTCAATCACAGTTATTAATTATTCTAATGTTTATTCTGTTTAATTTCTTTTTATGCTTAAACTGACGGGAAGTTTTTTTTAGAACTAATAGAATTTTTCAAAAATTAAAAAGTTAGAAGAAACAAAATAGTATAAAGGAAATCTTGAAAAAATAAAAACACAGTCAAGTGATATTCTATATTTTAAAATTCATTATAAACATTGAATTTAAACATTAAAGAATACTAAATATAAGATAAAATAATAATTTTGTTTAATAAAAATTTAGACTAATAAGAGTTTGTAAACTGAATAGAAATTAAACGGAATAATAAAAAAAATAATTTATTATCAAGATAAAAAAATTATAAAATATACAAATGAGAACAAATGGAAATTGAATTTTTAGAAATTAGTTGAGTGGTAAACATAAAGTCCAGAACAAATACTTCTATTTTCATAAAATAATATTCTTTTTTTTTAGATGATATTAATGATGTCTTGGAGATTCAAGAAAAACTACCACCACTTCCAGTAGATTGGAGAGAAAAAGTTTTATCATGTATTAACCACAGCTTGTCTCTCGCTTGTAATAGTGGTTTAATCGCAGATCCTAGAGATAGACGGTATATGGTGGCGGGAATAGCAGATTACATGAAATCTATCAACAATTTTCATCGAAAGACTGCAGAGATATTTGCCACTTTTATTGTACAACAATTCCCTGACACTTTTCGTGATAAAATAGGCGAAAAGATTGTAGGCCATGGCATGGAAAGCCTTCGTTCTTCAATTTACAGCGCATTAACCCATCGAAAGGATACGAAAGACAAGAATATGAAACGTAAATCTGATAACTCGTTAAATGACGATGAAAATTCCAATTCATCAAGATTCCATGATGAATTTGGGTGCGTTGAATATTCTCCAGCATTACCACCAGAAGAGACAGCTGAAACCCAAGAGTTGAAACGAAATAGACTGAAAGAATTTTATGATGTATCCAATTTTAAGGACGTTTTAATCCCCGTTTTAATTAGAGACACTTATGCTACACAAAGAAGTGCAATAAATGTTGATAAGGACAGAAATATTGAAAAGATCTTTGAGGATTGGCCATTTCTTAATTTTCCTGAAAAACTGGTGGACCACGCGTCACGTTTATTGGGAATTGAAATACAAACCGAATGGCAGGAATCCTTATCGAATGCTAAATTTGCAAGAAAATATTTTAAACAATTCTGTTTGGACCGTAATGGAAAGAGTAAAGGGACTAAACAAACAGAAAAAATAAACAAAATTATAAAGCTACTTCAAGAATCTAAGAAAATCTCAAGCGAAGGTCAATCAAACACAGCTAAAACTATAGTAGTATTTCGATTATTATTAGCTTATTTCAACGAAAAAGAAGATCTTTTCCTGAAAGTGATAGCAGTAAGTTACTATTAGTATAAAATCTTTTCTAATTTTTTCTAAATTTTATTATTTTTTGTCGAAAATATTAACATAATTAACTAACTATTTGAACATAGGAGGATGCAGATGAAAAGTGTGCCAAAACCGAAGCTGCTCCTCATCCCACTTTAATTATAAGAGGTAACAATTAAACACTTATATTTATTGTAATATATAAAAAAATATATATATATTTTTTTAAAATAATTATAAACAGTGTCGAATCCAGGGGGTGGGTCATGACCCTATGATCCCCTGGAGCCTTAAATTTGCTTGAGAGAGAAAGAGGTAACACTAAAGTGCTGTCTCTTTCTCTCTTATGTATAACTAATTAACCGACTCCAAAAACCAAGTCTGGATCCGCCACTGATTATAAAATAGGTAAGTGGCTTAAACCACTTACAAATTAAATATTATTTTGATGAAACCTAGTAAATTAATCACAAAAATATTCAAACAAAATTTGTTCAGTGATTTCTTAAACTTCTTTTTTGTATACTAATTTATTTAAATATATATAAATAAGAAGATTTATTCGCTTGTAATTCCTTGTTAGCCAGTAATAAATATAAGAAAATTTTGAAGAATATCAAATTTCTTTGTATAAAATGATTTTAAAGATCTAAACCATCATTTGAAAGGAATTTTTTTATCAACAATATTTTCATTAATATTTTTTCAAACCATAAATATAAATTAAAGTCAATTCTTTATAATCTTTAAATTAATTTGTTGGTATTGAGAGCGATATTTGTTCTTAAATTTGAATAACGGCATTATTATTTAACTAAGAATTAATTAGCATAGAACTGATTTTCCAAAAAAATGGATATAAAAAGTACAAAAAATTTTACTTCCTTAAGACATTTTCTAAAGTTATTTAATTTTTTAACAATGTAGAATCCTATCAATCTGCTAAAATATTAGCACGATTATTTTACATAAAAAAAATTAATTACCTTTAGGTATAGAATTGTACTTTTTAGCAAATTTTAAAACAACTTTTGTCATAGTAGCCTTCTTTTTTATATTCTGTGAAGAATAATGAAAAAAGTTTTAAATTCTGATTTACCAAAGAATTTGATAGTTCTTTTCTTATCAAACAGTCCTAAAACAATAAGCAATCAAAATAGCAATATTTAAAAATTTAATCAATTAAGAACATGTTTAAAAAAATTAAATATATATAATATATTTTTTTTTCTGTAAAATCAATTAAATCCATTATATCTTTCCGTACATATCTTGTTCTCAAAATTAATAAATCAAAATTTTGATCGCCCTGTGAATCTAAAAAATTGTAAAATTTTTAAAAACCGATTTTCATTTTTTCATTCGCAAATATTTTTCCATTACTTTACAAAGTTTCATCAAAATTAAAAAGTACCTGTGAGAGTAACTTTGCTTTTTTTGTATTTTTTTCACTCTTTGTCAGGTTTATTAAATTTTTCTACGTTCATTATAGGGAAATCGATTTATGACGAGAATTCAAAATTTTATGTTATTTTGGAGAAAAAAGTATTAATTAACGTATCCAATGTTCTTCAAGGAATACTAATTACTTTTATATCTTATTACATTTTTGGATATGCTTACCCTCCTGAAATAGAGAAGACTCTCGAGTATATTCAAAGGTAAGAATATATAAACAATAAATCTTTAGTTTAGAAAATTTTTTTATTCAAACAACTTTAATTTAAAATTTTTTTTAGGGATATGTTACACATAAATCCTCAAGACAATGAAGAGGCAGATAACAGGAAAAAACCACATGACAAGCGAGTTAAAGGTGCAAAACGTCGACGAACAACATTTGATTCATGTGTTTTAACACTGTCAAAAAATATAACAAACTTTGCCAATACGAGCTTAATATAAAAATTGTTTTATGTTTTGTTTGAATCACTTTAAAAATGTTCAAGATCTTATCAAAATCGTTCTTTTATTTAATAATTTACTTTTGTTTCAAAATATTACATAATTTGGTATAAATCCAAACAAAATTTCCACTCTAAATTAAATATTACATAATTTGGTTTAACAATTATCAAAATAAGGAGGCGTCTCGTATTACATATAAAAGTTTATAGTTATTATATGTTTTCTTTAAATTATAATCTTACAGAAGATTTTACAGAATTGTTCGTATAGCATTTCTTAATATGCTATTTTTCATAAGTTTGATTGTTCCAAGATTTTCAAAATATTTGTTTATTTAATGTTATATTTGTAAGATAAAAATGTTCTTATGAGTTTTAAAATAATTTATTCATATGTATAAAATAACTAAATCTATGTTACCATAGATATGTGATGTAAACATATGTAGTGCTTCTGATATTTTTAAATATTTATCAAAAATAAATTTTATTAATTAAATCTGTCAGATTATTTAACACAAGATCTTCATAATTGTCTCTATTTAGTATGCTGGGTAAGGCTTAACGAACCTGAGTATAAAAAGTACTTGATTTCAGTTTTCTCGTTTTTCTAACAAGAGTGCTTCTCTTGTAATCTTTTTCTTTAAAAAAGAATTAAATTTCTAAATGGGTTTATTAAATGAGGAAAATAACATTTAGTTCCTGTATTGAATAATATAGAATAAGAAGTATATCGGGTGGTTTATATTCCTACTTGCTGCGGTATTTAAAAAAAGTATTAATTTCTTTTGAAGAACATACATATAATTCTTTCAAAATAATTTTTTTGATGTTTATATTTGGAGATACAACAAACAAAATGAATAGCCAAATGTCAAACCTGAAAAATAATTTTGAGGTTATGCTACTCTAAATCACAAAATCAATCTTATATAGTATTATTAAAGCTTTTAATAATATTGAAATTATTCTGCCAAAAAAATAAAAACTCATATTTAATTTTTAATATACTTTTTTACAACTCCTTTTACTCATACGATGCCTGAAAATTTTTTTTAAAAAATTCGACACAGCAGTTTGTTAATTCATCTACTTACTTATCAAACTAAATTTACTATCACATTTCATTTATAAATAACTATCAGAATGTAAAAAACTACTTATTTTTACTTCTAAATTTTAATATATTAAAAATTGACATAAATTTTATTGAGAAGATTTCCGATAACGTATATTTTTTTATTTCAGCAGGTTCATCAGTTAATTGAATTATAAATATACGTATATTATAGTCAGAGTATAGCAATAGTATAGTGTAGTGTGTACGTATATATAGTATTCGTAACAGAAATTTCTCAATTATATCAGAATTTTCTGTCACATGTGACAGGAGACTTTTCTGGTAACCTGTAACAGAATTTTTTGTTACCCTTGACCAGAAAAAACTGCTGTCACAGGTGACAGCAGTTTGTATTGGATATTTTTAACAGTGCACACAATAATTATCTTATTGAATTTTGAAATCCCTGAAGAAAAAAAAAACGTAAAATAAAAATTAAAAATCGAATCTCTAAATGTTAAAAAAACCTTTATTAAATGATAAATATAGTGGTATTGTAAACTTATTAAGTTTATTTACAATTTTAATAACCCTAATTTTCAATAAAATCTAATTCAATGAATATATAAGAATATATATAAAACTACTTATCAGAATATTAGAAAATCATGTCAATTTAAACTTAAATTATATATTCATGACGAAACTAAATACATATTTAAATTTATTTATTGTTTTGGAAATCAAAGTACAAATACAAAATTATATTTTTGTCAAATCATTTTATCGTATTCACTTTCCTTCTTTATACTTTTTTATACGTCACTACATTATATTGAAGATAATTAAAAGACTTATATTAATTATAATTAAGGTCTTAGTAAAAATTTTAATACTTATTATGTGATAAAATAAAAATAAATAACACCTAATTACGAAAATATTTGAAGTTGAAATTGTCAAAACATATATTCATCTGCTTTTTCTAACTATTCATCAAAATCAAATTTCTAGCTATACATTTTGAATAATTAAATTTAAGAATTTTAATATCTTTCATTTAAAGTGACAAAAATATAAATTAATAATACACTTTCCCTAATATAGAAAAATTGAGCGACGATTTTCAATTTCACCAAAACAGTGATATTGGCAATATCGTTCGTTCGTTTTTTTGGCTAAATGTTTAGCTATTATGGAGAAAAGTTTTACGGATGCAGTTATACTTTTTTTCCGTGTTGGAAAAATAAAAAAATAGAATAAGAAAAAATTTAACATTTTCAAGAAAAGAAAAAATGTTTAGAAAATAGAAAAAAGATAAAGAAAATTTATTAAAATGACAAATAATGATTTAAAATGTTTAATGAACGGAAAATTTGATAAAATAATGAAAAAATTGGGAAAAAGTAGAAAAATTGATAAAAAGAAAGGAATATGAAAACGAAAATAACAAAAAAATTATATGGTCAAGAAAAAGTCTTAAGAATTCATATTTCTTTTTATTAGTAAATGTAGAATAAAAAACCAGAGTTCAAACTACACAAAAAGAGCAATAAATAAGAAAAAGTACCAAGTAGATGCAAGAAATTCGTTTTAAAAATCAAAGACTACGGCAGCATTTTAAAAAATTATATTAATATAAAGTTTATATAAAAATAGGGGGAAAATACAAGATTTTAGATATTTTAGAATAAAAGAGGGATTAAAAGGTCGAAAAAGGGATTGACTATGATTCCGAATTTTTTTTGTGTGTAAAATTTGTAGTTTGTAAATGTACAAAATTTTAAACTAAATAACTGTTGAAATATATTTTGTACAATTTTTTGAACAGAATGCAAAAAATTCAATAAATTGACAGTAATTCCCTGAGAATTTCAGGTTTTGTAGATCCATATTGTAGACATTCTGCGGTTCATTCTAAAACGAAAACATTTTTAAAATCCCAAGAAGCAAAAGTCAAAACAATTAAAAGCACACCAAAGAAATTTTTTTTAATTAACATGAATAAAAAGAGAAAACTTTCCAAGAAACAAGTAATACCTACTTCCTCATTCTTGCACAATATATTCATTTAATATTGAGTGGAAAAATTTGTCCTTCCAGAAAACAAAACAGGATGAAGTAGCCGAAGAGGAAAATTTTCCTGTTTTGGCTTGAAAACTGTAATCTTAAAGAACTTTTTTGTCCGCAAACTGCACTACTTTAAATGTTATTTCTTATTTGTAGAATAAATGGCGCCAGCGCGTATTGCTTTATCTTCATTTAAATTTAAAAGTATTTCTCGACAAGTAAAAACTTTTTAAAATTGCAAGATAGGATAAGGGAAAATGAAAAGATATGCAAATCACTTTTGGATAAAATTATCTAGACAGTATAGGAAGTAAACTTCAGCAGAAATGAAAACAGTCAATTAAATAAATATAAATATTATTGTAATGTGCAATAAATTATGTGACAATGATAAAAAAGAAAACACTAAGTTTTACATTGCTCGATACGTTATCATTAGGAAATAGTGGAAATATTTTTCTTTTTTCTCGCCTTTATTCTGTAAGATTGATAAATAAAATAAATCAAAATTTATTAAATAATCTGCAAGAAATGATTTTTAAAAGTTCTAGGTTCTCCGATTTGTTTCAGATTTATTAATAGAACATTATGTGTATTTCTTGGACAGAAATAAACATAAAAATCCTGTTATTACCTATATATATATATATTTCTAACTGGAGAAAGAAAAATGATAAAGCAGATCGTTAGCATTTTGATAACCTCGAGTGAGGTGAGGACAAAACGTCGATAATAATTAGATGAGAAAATGAATCTTCTGGTCGCATGTTTTTGTTATTCTAAATGCCAAGATGTGCCACGTTTTCCAGAAGATCTATTTTATTATTTTATAAAATCCATTATTGTTGTTGGCAAATCATATATGTTAAGTTATAATGTGAAAACTTTCCGAGAAAATCTTGTAATTATCAATGTTTATAAAACAGATATTTTTATGAATCAAAGGAGAGTACATAATCCAATAAAAATTGTTGTTTAAACAAATAAACTTTCACTGTATACAACAGTTCAAATGGTTCAAGTTTTAATGTTGACAAGTAAGGTTATTGGTTTTGGATGGCATTTAATTAATATTAGTTTACTCTTTAAAAAAGAGTGAAGTTTTCAATCTTTTTAACTCACAGACGACAAAACATGTCAAACTTTTTTTGCGGGAAAAAACGATATGTATATGTGGAGCACGTCTCGGACATCAAACAATATAGTTAAGAATATTTCTATTTACTGGAAAATTAACTGATTATTAAAACGTTATTGACGTCATTAAATCTGACTAAATTCCCTAAAAATTAACGTTTATTAATTTAGTTTCGATATACTTCAATAATTGATTTTTAGGCAGATTTTCAACTCCTTAATTTCGTGCAGTTAACAAAACCTCAAATTCAAAAGTTTTAACAATCCTTTAAGTATAACTGTTTTAGCATAACTGTTGAAACAATTGCGTGTTATTAAATTTATATTTTTATATTTTAAACAATTGTTGGAATTAAATTAAAAATTAGCGTATTCAAAATTTTAAAAAAAATTGTTTAAAAATGACAAAAATTTTATGCTTTTTCTCACCTAAATTTATTTATTTAGGTGACTTATTTAAACTTTAAGAACAGTTTTGTTCAATATAAGGAACTAATGCTTTTGACGTGTGAGTCTAACAAAAGATTTAACGAAGCGTATGACCGTGGCATATATAAAGATGTGGCATATTGTATCCAATTTCTTCAAGTCGGTTAAACTATTTCATTTCTTATATATGTTTTAACAACAAGTTTTGCAGTCTAAGCGTGAAAATAACACATCTTTTCAGAACTGTGTAGGCATGGATCCTGCTTCTACTTCCTTCCAGAAAATATGTGGTTCGTTGAATAATATTCTTTTAATAATGCACCTTACACAAATATGCACTTAATAAGCTTATATAAAAACTCATTAGAATGCAGAAAAGATTATTTCTGTATAATTAGTCCGGAATATAAGTACAGTTTATTATTAAACTGTCACAATTTAAATCTCAACTGAAATTTCAAGTTATAACTATAAACTCACAAGTTTTTGAAAAATCTAGTGTAGTGGCTTTCTGATGCAATATAATGTATATATTGTCAAATGGCGCAGTAAATAATGCTTTACTTAATATTTGGATTTATTTTCATAGTAAAAATGAAAATCGTACAATTTTTTATATGTTTTTAAACAGTTAATTTAAAACAAGATATAATTTTCATAAACCATTTTGTGTTCAGTTAACCAAACAAAAGAAAAAGAAACAAAAACCGTAGATTAGCAAATTTCAACTACAAATTTAAAAATGAAAAATCTTTTCCAAATTCGTCAGACATTTTGAATTTTGAAAATTTGATGTTATTGGATTAGTCAAGTTGAATTTTGAAACAAAATTCTCATCATAAATCACATATTTTTAAAGAATCCTATTTTTTTTAGCATTAATATCAATGGAGTACAAAAATGTGATATTCTTTCTTATGTGCATAGCCAAATTTGATCCTCGATATTTCTTAAACAGGTTATTGTTCAGACTAAAATTTTGTGAGGATTATTGGATCACCATAATGAACTATTCGGCATATATTGAAAGTTTCAAAACATTAATAATGTCCAGACTATAATACTGTTTAAAAATAATTTAAAATAGTTTAGAAATTGTTTAAAAGTATTTAGAACTTTTTTAAAATTGTTGAAAACTACTTCACTACAGTCTAGAGCTAATTAAAAAAATTTAGAACCAATTTAAAACAGCTTTGTACTTGTTTCAAACTCCTTAAAACCCATTTAAAACTTTTTAGAACAAATTTAAAACTTTTATTAGAAGAGATTCTATTCATCTAACTGATTAAAATTATTTAGAATTCCTTAAAACTGCGTATAGAACTTAACAATGTTTCAAACTAGTTTAGAACCTGTTTGAAATTATTGAAAACTATTTAATATCATTTAAAACTGTTTGGAACAAATTCCAAATAGCTCATTTGTTTGAAACTTATTCTAACGAGCCTTGAAAAATATTTCTAAAATATTTCTAAACTGTTTTGAACCATTTTTTTAATAGTAGGATTTTTTAACTGTTTCATGTTCTTATGCTATTTTAAAAAATTGTAAATAGTGGCAATTAGTTCGAACCAGTTATAAAGAATTTGAAACATTTTCGAAATAGTTTTTATAGGTTTCTAATTAGTTCTAAGGAATTCTAAATGGTTCTAATTTTTTGTATTAAGTTCTAAAGTATTTGAAACTAGTCCGAAATAGTACTAAACAGGTTCTAAACAATTTTAGAAGCAGCTCTAAACCGTTGTGAACTTGATCTAAACATTTTTAAACTGTTTTAAACAAAGTTAAAACAGTATTATTTCTAAACGGTTTTATCGAATTTTAATTAACTTTAATTAGTTGCAACCAGTTCTTAGAGTTTTAAACAAGTTCGAAAACGTTTCAAGTACTAGTTTGATAAAATTTTAAAATTCTAAACAGTTTTAAACAAATTCTAAATCTATTCCAAAAAACCATATTATAGCAAACGCATTCATCGAGAATATCACGAACTACATAGTTGCATCGTCTTCCTTTTTTTCCAGTATCAACTGTTTCTACAAATTAAAAATAGTCAGCTTTCACCAATTCTAATTGTTTCCCCCTATTTCTTATTTCTTCCTCTATTTCTTTTTATACAATTTTGCATTATTATTATTATGTCGAACAGTACTTTAAAAAATTTCAAGATAGCGGATCCAAAATGGTGACGGAAGAAAATTTTTTTTCAATACATGAATACCCAATGTACGTTTCATTTAAAAATTTGTTTATATTTATAATACTGAGTGCCTCAATGTTTTTGATACATGAATATGAAGGAATATTTTAAAATTCCAAAATGGCGGATTCAATATGGGGGATGATATTTTGAAAATCTATTACATTTGTTTGAAACTTGTAACTCAGGGGTTTTTGAGGTTGCTGATCACGAATATGAAGTCAGATTTCAAAAATTCAAAATGGCGGATACAATATGGCAGGCAATATTTTAAAAATTGAATGTACTTGTTTTACTTGGGAATTTTTTGGGTCACTGATCACTATAAAATCATAACCAGCGACCTCAAATACCTCCGAGTAACAAATTTTACAAAAATCTGATCAATTTGTAAAATAGTATCCTATACATTGGATCCGAAACTTTGAATATTATTTTCTTGAAACTTATATTATTATTTTTTTTTAATTTTTTAACTATTGTCTAAAAAGTTTAATTCTTACACCAGCTTTCAATTATTTATGCCATTCAATTAGTTTCTTAACATTTTAATCAGTATCTAAATTATTGTACTCAAAATTTTAATTTTTTACACCATGGTGTAATAAATAATAAATTTTAATTATTTTTGTCATTCTTCAATTATTTTCTTGCAATCTCAATTATTTTGTAAACTTTTCAATTATTGTCTTTAAATTCAATTATTATCATCATCTTTTTATAATTATCATGAATTTATTAATTTTTTACACCATTTTCAGTTATTTTCTACAAATCTAAATTCATTTCTTCAAACTTTAATTATTTTCTTCATATTGAAATTTTTTTGACACTTTAGAATTATTTTCTACATACAAATTACAATTATTTTATTCAATTTTTTTTTTATTGACATAAATTTTTAAATTTCTTACACCAGTTTTCAATTCTTTTCTTTAAATTTCAATCATTTTCTTCATTCTTTTTATTATTGTCACGAATTTATTAATTTTTTACTCTTTTTATAATTATTTTCTTCAAATCTTTTTTATCATTTTTGAATTATTTTCTTCAAATTTCAATTATTTTATTCAAACTTCTAATATTTTTTTATTTTTTTAATTATTGTCTATAAATTTTTAATTTTTACACCAGCTTTCAATTATTTATGTCATTTTTCAATTAGTTTCTTAACATTTGAATTGTTTTGTCAATTTTTCAAGTATATTGCCTTTAAATTTTCAATTTTTTACACCACACTGCAAAAACATGGTGTCTTAAATTGGAGTAAAATGTTTTAAATTCAGATACTTTTTGTGTCTAAGACACGAAAAATGTCTTAATTTAAGACATTTTTGAACAATTTAAGACACCTTTTTTTGCAGTTTAGTTATTAATTTATTATTTTTGTTATTTCTTAATTACCTTTCTCAAGTTACGATTTTTTTTTATTCAAGTATTTTTGCGATTTTTGAATTATTTTTTTCAATTTTTCTATTATATTCATGAATTAATTAACTTTTACATCAGATTTCAATTGTTAAATTTGTTTTTTCACATTTCAATTATCAATTTTCGTTATTTCTGCGATTTTGTAATTATTCTCTTTAATTAAAATTTTTTAAGTAATTTTGTAATTTTTTTTTTTTTTTTGAAACATATATTCTATGATTTTTTCAGTTATTTCTCTCAAATTTTACTGAATGTTTTCAATTTTTCATATTTAAATTACTTTCAACATAATTTAATTTTCTTTCTCAATTTTAAATTATTTTCAGCATATTTCAATTATTTTTTTTTAATTTTTAATTAATTTTATCATTTTTCAATTATTTTTCTCGATTGTTAATTATTATTCTCATTTACTAAAATTATTTTCTAAGATTTTAAAGTGTTTTTCTCAAAATTCAAATATTTTCTTCAATTTCTAATTATTTTCATTTGTTATCAGAATTACAAATTTTTTTTATTAATTATCGTAAATTTTAATTATTTTTAGCTTCCTTCCAGACTTTTCTCCAATTTTTAGTTTTTCTCATTTTATAAAATAAATTTTTAAAATTTTTTAAGTATTTTTCTAAAATTTAAATTGTTTTCTTCAATTTAAAATTATTTTTATTTGTTTTCATAATTTCAAAATTTGTTTATTAATTATCGTAAATTTCAATTACTTTTAGCTTATTTCTTCAATTCTTTTCTACAATTTTTAGTTATTCTCTTTTTTTCAATTGAAATCTGAGATCTTCATGTATTTTTTTCAAATTTCAATTATTTTTTCTTTATTTAAAAAAAATTCTGTAGTTTTTTTTAATTATTATCACACTTAAATGTCATTTATTTTTTACAACTTATCATTGTTTGTATCATATTTTAATTATTTTCGGCAAGTTATAAAATTTAAAAACATTTTTCAATTATTTTCCAAAATTTATTTTCTTCAATTTTCAATTCTTTACATTTGTTTCATAATTTCAAAAATTTTTAACTATTTATCTGACTTTTTAATTATTTCATTATTTATAATATTTTTTATAATAGGGGTCATCCACAAGGAACGTTCCACTGTTGGAGGAGGGGGGGTCGAAAAATATAACCATTTGTAACTAGGAGGAGGAGGGGTAGTTGAAATTTGGAACGTTCGAATTTTTATTTTTTTATTCTGACTTATTCTAATTTTTTTTTCGTCTTTGAGCCCCCACCCCCCCCCCCCCCACCTCCAATTTCTTCTAAATTGAAAAAAAGTAATTAATTAATTAATTAAAAAATAAAATTACATCATTTATTTATTTGGAAATCGAACAATATTTAGAGGTAGCTCAAAGCCCATGAAGTTTCCCATGTATTTCGCATAGAAAAAACGTAATTTTTCTTAAATTTGCAATAAAATCGTAAAAAATCTCTCAAAACATTAATGCACCAAGCCAGTTCTTTAAAATCTCTAACAAGCAGTATTCTATAATTTATTGATTAATTTGTTGATATTAACTAGGTATTATTCATTTTTTTTTTAATTTTTGTGGTTTTTTTGAATTTGCATAAGAAATAGTCAATTCCGATAAATTAATATATAAATAATAGAATACTGTTTTTCCAACACTTTTCAAGAATTGACCAGGTACATTAATGATTTAAGTGGTTTTTTACAATTTTATTACAAATTCACGAAAAAGTGTGTTTGCGCATGCAAAATAAATGGGAAACTTCATGGGCTTTGAGCCACCTTTAAATATTATCTGATTTCAAAATAAAAAAAATAATAAATATACAACAAATGTATTATCATAGGAGCCCATAATTATGACAAAATAAAAAAAATTTGATTTACCGTCAAGTGGGGCTATTTTGTGCGCCTTGGGGCTATTTTGTGCACGCGAGGTTTTTTATGAATAAAATCATTATATTCAGTTGCTTAAGTTTGCTACTTGGTATAAATATTTTCTGATATCTAGACTACAGAGAGTACTAAATGAATTTACTCGATTCTTTATCAGAAATCAGAAAAAAAATCGTAAAATCCTGAAAATCAAGCAGAAAAATTTCAAAGTTTTCAAAATTCTGTTCAGATCTCCGGAAGTTTAAAAGTGTTTCTAAAGGTATTAATAATACTTGTTGACCATTCAGTTGTGATGATGTATACGTAATGCGCTAAATTTTTATTGCATATTTTAAGAAAAAAGTGTAAAAAACTGAAAAACCAGGATTTGGTGGGTTATTTTGTGCATTCTTAAAAACAAGTTTTTTTTTAATAATTTGTTTTGTAGTTAGTAAAAATTACTTTAGAATTTCATTTTAAAACATTTTTGTCTTATTTTTGTTATAAAAAACAAGAAATAAGCTTAAAATTTCAGTTTTACATATGGTGCATTAAAAACCTCAAAAACGTAATATATTAATAATTACATGCTTTTCAAGTTAATTTTGAAACCTTTTCTCTTAAAATAACTCAAGAAGTGTTATAGATGTTATTTTCAGTAAAATTTTCATAAAGAAATAACTTTGTTTGTAAATCTACTTTTTTGTTAAATTTTAATGTTTTACTTTCAAATTAGTTTAACAATTCCTAGGAAAAAAATATTTCTGGCTTTGTTTTTCTTTATTGTACTCTAAAATATCTAGAATTTATATTTCATACAGCAAAAACGTTAAAAAAAATGTTTTACACAACTTCTTAAATAAGCAAACTTTGATGCACAAAATAGCCCCACCATGGGGTTTATTTTGAGCACGACTTTGAGTTTCTATAACTCAGACAAAAAATTTTTTTTTGGCGGCTAACTCATAGAACACCTTTAGAAGGATGTCTACAACATAACTGAATAGATAAATTCTTTATTTTTTTAGATTCTGGATTTTAATAAAGCATACAGTGGAAAAAGAGCGGTTTTGTGCACAAAATAGCCCCACTTGACGGTAATTAATATATAAAAAAAATTTTAGGTTTTTGAGGGGGGTATAAATAATTTTTTAACGTTCGATTTAGGGGGGGGGGTTGGCATTTGTAACCAAGTGGAACAAAAGGGAGGGTGGGGGTCTAAAACCCTGAAAATTGGTGTAACGTTCTTTATGGATGGCCCCCTATTTTCTTCAATTTTCAATTACTTTCGTTCTTTTTCTCGTTCTTTTTCATAATTGCCAAAAAGTTTTTACTTATTTCTCTTTAATTAAAACTTGTTTTGTTCAATTGTAAATTATGTTTATCTTTTTTCATTTATTTTATCTAATTTTTAATTATTTTCTTTTATTTCAATGAACTTCTGAAAGTTTTAAGTATTTTTCTCAAATTTTGTTTAACTTTCCTTTATTTAAAATATTTTATGTAATTTGTTTAATTATTTTCTCAAATTTTAATTATTTTTTTTAATTTTAATTTATTTATCTCAATTTTTAACCTTGTTTTTTCAATTTTCAATTATTTTCTCTAAATTCTCATTATTCAGTTTTGTTTAATTCACTTTTAAGATTCTCAAATATTTTTCTCAAATTTAAATTATTTTCTTTATGTTTAAAACATTTTTATGATTGTTTAAATTACTTTCCCCAATTTTTAATTGATTTCATTATTTTTTTTCAATTAATTTGCAAAATTTGCAATTATTTTGCTTAATTTCAATTATTTTTTGCAATTCTTTTTAATTTTAAAATATTATAAATTTTGTCCCAAATAAATATTTATTTTATTTATATTAACTGATTTTTAAATATTATATTTAAAATATTTATTTCTTCTTATTAGACAAATATTATTTACCGATTTGTTATATTCGGGCTATTCTATTTCGGACCGATCCACTAGCAAATGACTATCGCGTGAAAAGGATTTTTTAAATCTGTTTAATTTGATTAAAACTAAATTAAAGATAAATTGTAATAGGCGAATTTGAAAGAGAATTTATCAAACTTTAAAATAATATTAAACTTTTTTTAAAAAAATTTTAATTTCATGTAAAATTTTAGGTTTAAAAATTTCAAACAATAATATCTCAAAACACCCCCTCTTGGAATTCGATGTAACTTATACTAAAATAATGTTTCAAATTTCTATTTTTTACTATGTAAAGACCATAATGGACGTTTCACGGGACTTAGAAAAAAATTCATTAAAAAACCAATTTATTTAATCTGACATTAATTTGAAAACTCGTAGTACTTATAACCATTCTCATGGTAGAATTCGTTTGTTTTTCTTTTTCTATTAATATTGATATGTCAAATGAAATAAAATGATTTTTTATTAAAAGTTATTTCTACAAACTCCATGAAAAGTCCATTATGGTCTTTACATAATAAAAAATAGAAATTTTAAACATTATTTTAGTATAAATTACATCGAATTCCAAAAGGGGGTGTTTTGAGATATTATTGTTTAAAATTTTTAAACCTAAAATTTTACATCAAATGGAAATTTTTTAAAAAAAAGTTTAATATCATTTTAAAGTTTGATAAATTCTCTTTCAAATTCGCCTATTACAATTTATCTTTAATTTAGTTTTAATCAAATTAAGCAGATTTAAAAAATCCTTTTCGCGCAATAGTCTTTTGCTATTGAAACGGTTTGAAATAGAATAGCCCATTTATTATTGTATTTTATAATTTCTAAAACGTATAAAAAATTAATCGCGCGCTGGTGCGCTTTTTATTTTGCTACCCGTGTAGAAAAGTTCCCAGTATTTCCCAGTTTGTAAGTGGGCGCCAGTTGGGGCCAACCTGGGCTTCCCAGTTTTTTTAAATAAGTAAATTGTTACTAAATAATAGTTTCAATACTAAACTTCTCGTCAACCTGGCTTTATTTATTGCAAATTCCCTTCATTTCAATTTAAAAATTCATGAAATTCGGTCAAAGCGCTCAAAGTTTCCAATGCAAAATGCATGGAAAAAAAAACTTTTCCATGGAATTGATATAAAATCCATAAAAATTAACATTTTTCGATCGGATAAAGCTGTTTCTCCTCAGAAAAGTTTAAAGAATAAGATCCAATAATTTATTTAACAAATTTTTTATTATTTACTATTTTTTAAAGGTGCATAAAAAATCTTCATAAACGAAAAAAACGTGTAAGATCGTTAAAAAATATTCATTACGACATTTTACACCATTTTTCATCAAACTTTCCTTTAATTACATACAAATTAGTTACTAATAATTGTTGCATGTATTTTTTAATTTGTTTAAACAAATTAATATTGTTTACTTGAAACTTTTCATCTAATAGAGTTAGAGACTTGTAATTTTTTTTTAATATTGCAACTATTTAAGGTGAGTAAATCCTAATATAAGAAAGAAAATTAAATATAAAATTATAAAAATTGTTTAAACAAATTAATATTGTTTATTTGCAACTTTTCATCTAATAGAGCTAGAAAGTTGTAAATTTTTCTTAAATTTGCAACTATTTAAGCCTACAAAAGATTAATATTAATAATAAACAAAAATCCACAATTACAAAAATTGTTTAAACAAATTAATATTGTTTATTTGCAATTTTTTATCTAATTGAGTTACAGAGTTGTTACTTTTTATTAATTTTGGAATTTTTCAATCCTAATGAAGCCCAGTATTAATCGTAAAGTAAAATCAGTAATTATAAAAATTGTTTAAACAAATTAGTATTGTTAATATTAATATTGTAATACAGTTCCCAAACTGTATTAGAGTTGTGAATAAACAATATTAATTTGTTTAAAAGAGTTTTATAATTATGAATTTTCGTTTACTATAAGTTTTGGGCGTTTATAGGGTTAAAAATTGCAAAATTAAGAGAAAGTTACAACTCTCTAGCTCAATTCGATGAATAATTGCAAATAAACAATATTAGTTTGTTTAAACAATTTTTATAATTGTTGATTTTCGTTTATTATTAATATTCAGCTTTTATATTCTTGAATAGTTGCAAAATTAAATGAAAGTTTTAACTCTAAAGCTCAATTAGATAAAAGGTTGCAAATAAACAATATTAATTTGTTTAAACATTTAGTGTAATTGTGGATTTTTGTTTATTATTAATATAAGGCTTTCATAGGTTTGAAAAGTTGCAAAATTAAGAGAAAGTTTCAACTCTCTAGGTCAATTAGATGAAAAGCTGCAAATAAACAATATTAATTTGTTTAAGCAATTTTTATAATTGTGGATTTTCGTTTATTATTAATATTAAGCTTTCATCAGCTTGAAAAGTTGCAAAATTAGGAGAAAATTTCAACTCTGTAGCTCAATTAGATAATAAGTTACAAATAAACAATATTAATTTGTTTAAACAATTTTTATAATTGTGAATTTTCGTTTATTATTAATTTTAAGCCTTCATAGGCTTAAAAAGTTGCAAAATTATTAAGAGAAAGTTTCAGCTCTCTAGCTCAATTAGATGAAAAGTAGCAAATAAACAATATTAATTTGTTTAAACAATTTTGATAATTGTGGATTTTCGTTTATTATTTATATTAAGCTTTCATAAGCTTGAAAAGTTGCAAAATTAGGAAAAAATTTCAACTCTGTAGCTCAATCAGATGATAAGTTACAAATAAACAATATTAATTTGTTTAAACAATTTTTATAATTGTGTATTTTCGTTTATTATTAATTTTAAGCTTTCATAGGCTTAAAAAGTTGCAAAATTATTAAGAGAAAGTTTCAGCTCTCTAGCTCAATTAGATGAAAAGTTGCAAATAAACAATATTAATTTATTTAAACAATTTTTATAATTTTATATTTTATTTTTTTCTAATATTAGGCTTAGTTATTTTATATAGTTGCTACATTAGAAAAAAGTTACAACTCTCTAGCTCTATTAGATGAAAAGTTTCAAATAAACAATATTAGTTTGTTTAAACAAATTTAAAATTACATGCAACAATTGTTATTAACTAATTTTTATCTCATTAAAGAAAATTTTGATGGAAAATATTGTAAAAAGTTGTACTGAATATTTTTTAACGATCTTACATTTTTATGATCTTCTTTAGTAGATTGGCACTAACAGGGTTGAGCATTACAAGCCCACTAATTTCCCAGTGGGAAGACCCAACTGGGGCCCACCTTAAATCTGGGAAACCCATATGGGGCCCAACTGGCGCCCACCCAACTTTTCTACACGGGTAGTTACCTTATAATATGTTTTTTTTTCTTGACGTATTAACTGGACTTTATCAAGAAACCTGTTCCCGATTAAAAAATTACACAAAATTTGGATAAATCTAAATTTCTAGACTGGAAAAACACGTTGTTTCTGTTATTTTTTAAAGTGGGCTTTTTCTAAAAAAGATAAGAATAAGCCAAGGTGGAGTGATGTGAGGCGTCGGCCTGGAGCCGGTCCGGGTGCCTTGTCCTCCACGTGGTTTTTAATGTTTTCTAAAGTAGTGCGGTTGGCCCGAAGACATCTATCACGTGAATCGCACGAGGGCGCTTGGACGCATGCGCAGTGCAACTCCGGCTAAGAAATATTCGAATTGGGATCCGTCTGAGAGTAGTCTTGAAATTTCCTGACAGCAAGTCAGCTAGACTTTCGGAAGTTGAAGGGATTTCTCTTCAATTTCCATTAAAATATATATACTTTTTTTTTTTTTTTTAAATTATAAGTCATCATTCAATTACGTATTAAGTGTCGCTGCAACATTATCCTCATTATTAATCGTTTAAAATTATTAAGCTAAAATTTAAAAGTCCGCAGTTTTCAATGAATGAACAGTTTTCACCATAAGTCGCGACTAAGAAACCGGTGCGGATTTTTCTAATGCAAGTTGTTGCGGTAATTTTGGAAAAAGTACGACACATTTCTTTCTCGGATTGCGCCTAAAAGTTTTGAAGAAAAGAGTACAAGGGACTTGCTTCAGAAAAAACACCAAATTGTGAGTAAATCCATTTAAAAATCATTATAATGTCGTCGTTCTACATGTTCAAAACCGGTTCACCTCTTCAATTTAACTGCAGCTTTCTGTAATTTAAGAGTAGGAAATTGTCTTTTGAAACAAGTTTGAAAAATGTGGAAGTTTCTTTTAAAATAGGGAAGACAAAAATTGTAGCTTCTTTTTTATGTATAAATTTTCAAAAAAAAGTCATACAAATTATACTTTATACATTAAGGTTTTTTTTCGATTATGGAAACAAGTATTTTTTTGACAATTTTTAAAATTTCTTGATACATATTCGATTGAAATAAAAATAACATTTGCATATCAGTAAAAGATGTTCTTCTCAGTCAACGGAATTTTTTCCGAGTATTTATAAGTTAATCATGTATGCTTATTGATTACGTGATTAAAGTGAAAGAAATTATATAGAAAGTTGGTTTGATGTTTCAGTCACTAAATTTATTATTAGAAATTTCATTAAATCATGGGTTAATACGAAAAAGTTTCAAGAAAAACTAAAAATACAGTTTTAGATTGATATATACAATTTAAATTATGATAAATTATAAAATTTTCTTCTTTTGATAAATTTCTATTTTCTTATTACAATTTCATGTTTCTTTTTACACAAAAAAAACAGAAAACATTAAAAATTTCAGCAGTATTATAAATATTTCATTACGAGCTCATTGTTTATTTATGTTTATATTTACAGTTTGTGTTAAGCATGCGCTGACCCAAAAGTTTAAAAGGCGTAATTATCAATACAATGTATGTCAAGATTATATAATTAGTCCGAATTTTTTATTAGAGTAATTCATTTCTACTTTTTCTGTCTGGAGTATTTCCATACACTCTTTTTTATCTCGAGTTTCATTAAGACGGGAGAACGGTATCTCGCAGAAGCTTAAGACGGATAACTTTGTGATAAAATGAATGGAAAAAATTTTTTGTCGAATTAAAAATTCATGCCAGCTAATTATTGACTATTGGAATGTAATTTAACAGAACTCCAAAATAGAATATATTTGAATTTTTTTAAAATTTTTGTATTTTTACATTTTAAACTTTGAATTCGCATTCGAAGTTTATACAATTTTTTCTTTCTGCGAGTTTTTTTTTTTTTTAAATATTATAATATTTTTTAATATTGGAAAATTTTTGAAACATGGATTTATTTTAGTGGATTTTCTAGTTCTTCTTTTTAAATTAAATTAGTATTCCTTCGAATTTTCTACTGGGTAAAAAAACCTAAAGGAATGAGAAATGAGGGTTCTAGGCTTGATGCAAGATTCTAGGAAAAATATAGTCAGAAGAATACGTGACATACGTGACAGTGACCCACCCTAAAATTCTCTAAATTTGGGAGATGTATACTTTAAGAAAAATTTCCCAAAATTGTAAAACATTTTAATAAAGTTTATTACCTAGGTATTTTTTTCGAGGAAAAATAAATACAATATTTTAACACTTGAAAATATAAATTAAAATATACCATTCATAACTTCAACAGACAATAATTGTTACCACAATTTTAATAAATATTATGTTTAAATTGTTTTATTATGTTTTTGTTTGATTTTAATTCAATTGACGGATGTGTATATTTTATTATGAAATTAAAAATTCTGTTACTTGTAAATTTTGTATAAAAATATATTCTGATGAATGAAAATTTGGTTAATTAGAATGAATAAAAATTCTGTTTATATGGAAATTCTATTGAATGAAAATTCTGTATATATAAAAATTCTATTGAATGAAAAATCTGTTTATATGGAAATTTTATTGAATGAAAATTCTGTTTAATTAGAAATTCTTTTTTATATATAGAAATTTAGTTGAATAAAAATTTTATTAGCTATTTACAAAATTCTGTACATCATTTTTCTTTTATTATTCTATTCTTCTATAATTATTATCATTATTTCTCTTCTTGAAAGTTGACATATGAATCAAACAACATTTTCTGTTTAAAATAAAAAGCAATTAACTGTTTTTAGGTAAAAACCATTTTTGACTAATGTACTGCACATATAGTTAATGTAAAATAAATATTTAATCAAGATTTACGATTTTTTAATTCTTTGTTATGATTCATTATTATCACCTAATTATTGTTACACTGCAAAAAGTAAGCATCTTAATCTAATATACATTTGTAGTCACTTTTAAGATGTTTCCGAAAAGTTAGCAAAAGTATTTTAAAATGCATTAGTTATTTAAGATGGAAACTAAAATATAAGATACTTTAAACGTCTTAAAAGTGACTACAATGCATTTTAAGATGTTTCTTTTTACAGTGTAATTTTTTATTAATCGAGACTAATTAAGATGTCAATTTATATAACAATCTTTACTGTGCTAATTATATTGTGATTATATTATTATTATTGAGCCAACACAATTTGAAAATATAATTTATTATTATTATTTTTATTATTCATGTTGGTTATATTGATCCTTTTTTATTAAATTGAAGATTTGAATTGTAATGGGTTTTAGAATCGTTTACGATTATTATTATTATTTTTATTATCATTATTATATTAGTTCTGTTAATACTACAGTATTTCATTTTCTTATCATTCTCATAATTTACTAATTTACTCATAATTATGAAATCGTTATATCTATCATTAGTTATCGATTATAAAATCTGTAATTTACATTACAGTGATTTAAATATCCTTTAGTCTCGGAAAATTTAATGCTGCTTTTGCAAAAAATTATCATCTCTACATGACAAAAAGTAATAGTTCTTTTTGAATGATTAGAAGATACCATAAATATTTTCTTTTGCAAAATAGATATTTTCATTATCTGTGACAATTATCATTGAAAAACATACACTACATCACGATCTAATTGATATAGAAACTTATGATGCAAAACATAATTTTTATTACAACTTACACACTATACTGTACACTCTAAACAAATATTTATATACACCATTTATCAACAATTTGATTACAAGAATTATCTATTAATTTTCTTCTGGATTACTTCATTATCTTTTTCATACCCTTTTTATGCTAACTTTTATTTTTCAATTATGTAATTTTTAGGGAATGTGTTACTCTCATTTCTTAACAACAACAATAATAATAATGCGTAAAATAGTAATATACCGTTGTAAAAAATTGTCAATATGATTAGGTAAGGCATTAGTATAGAATAAAAGAACTAATAAGAATAACATCGTACAGTTTTGACATTTATATTTAAGTCGGCAGTTATTTCGGGAGAAGGATTAAACTTCAAATATATACAATTAATGATACGGATTGCTTAATAGCTGAAATTATAGGACAAGAAGTATTTAAAAGGTTCGCTTGGAATGACATTGTCACGCGTGGCTGATAAAGATGTTGAAAAATTGGGGCACAGACGCCACTTTGACGCCTTTCTCCTCTCAATTTAGCTCTGAAAAGACATCCAAAATGTCTGTGGGTAGAAATGGCGAGATTTATATACAAGCCGGTTCGACTGCCTGCTTCATTCAAATCTTTTAACCACTTGGTCGATCTGAAATCTACGACTAGACGCTAAATTTAGACCAGAAGGATCCACGCATCTTTCCAATCAAGAGAATCAAAACAAAGCGACCAACTCCCATTCCGAGATAAAAAAAAAAGACCTAAGTTATTTTGGTACCACTGCAGGAGAAAATATGCCTTTAATTCTATTTTTAGAATTAGAAGATTCGTTCTCTGATAAAAATAGACGCAGCTAATTTTTTTTTACTTTGTAAAATTCGATATTGACGTTATTCTCCCATACCACATGATCTTAAATGGAAAATGATGAAAGTTGAAAAAATGTTTTTCATTATCGAATTATAAGTGCTTTTTCTTGGATACAATGCGACATAAATAGTACAGATATTGTAATTTACACATGTGACTCTATATAGCGGAAGTGTGGAGTTATTAGCCTGATATCATTTTCACATTGATGAAAGACTAATAAGTGTAAGCTTTAATGGAATATTTATCTTCTCTCCATGCAGTTATGTTATAAAAGGAAATATATAGTTGATAGCTGCTTTCTTTTTATTACTTGAGTACAAAACGCTAAGATGTCGTTTATTATTAAAATACCGTTATCGTAATTAACACTGTCTTGATATATGTACCTCATCTAATACTAGTTATAATTGGTGCCAATTTACGCCCTCTTCTGCAAAAAAAATTTAACATATGCGAAATTATGAAATGGATTTTTTTACACAGCTAATACTCATGTTCAAATGATAGATACATGAACGCCTTGGAAAAAAGTAAAAGACACCTTGAAAAAGAGTAAAATTTATGATTGCTTGTCAATCTACTTTTACTGCCGTTGCCATTGAATTATGATATATACCGCATGTGTGAGTCTTGTTATTGTAAATAAAAGCATATGAGTGACAGGAAGACGATTAGCATCGTAACCAGAAGATTTTTATTTTTCGGATGGTGTATAGCTTTACAATTGACATTTTGACAGTCGTGGTTTCTCATGAAAAATCAGCGAAATGATGAATTTAATGCTCTAGAACAATTGATGGTTAAATCAGAAAACAATTTCTTTTGACTTTTATATTGTTTTGTTCTTAATTTTTATTGTGTGTCTTTTATAACATGCTTCCTCAATATACTTACTTCCTTATAAAATTCTAAATTTAAATCTATTTGCTAAATTTAAATATCTTTGTTTTAATTAATATTCATTTTCATAGGTAAAATCCTTATTTCTGGTATTGAAGGCTAATAAAGTGAGGTTTTTATTAACCTTCAATACTTTACTATAACTTTTTAAAAATGTGCACGAAAAGAAAATATGTTACTTCTTGTTGTACATAATTTATATGGAAAATTGAAAGAATAGTAAATTGTTTCTTAATTTTTTATTGACTTTCAATATACCTAATAAACTTTTTGAAAATGTGCACGGAAATAAAATAAAAGTTGCAAATTTTGCTAAATTGTTTTACAATAAAAAAATGCCAAAAAGCGAGTTTTCCATACATCAAGAAATTTTAGACTGTAGAAAAATATTTAAAATTTTAAGTAATTCTAAATTTTAATACATATATAATAGTTCATAGGAAATTTAATAAAAATTTTTAGAGTTTGAAATTACTTCTGGAATTTTTCCTTTTTACAGGCTTCACAGTGACAATAATGAAGAATATTTTAGGGGAAATAAGGGACTGAATATACAAAAATAGGGAACTTTTAGAGTACTTTAAAACTTTATAAATAAAAATAAATCAATTATATACAGTAGAACCTCGATTTTATTTGAGTAGGACAAAGTTACAAAGTTGTAGGATAAAAAAATATAATTCAAAAATATAATTACAGAATTTTCAAATTAATAAAAAAAAAACAGAAAGGAAAATAACTACTGATTGTGGAAAGTAATTTGAAACTGATAAATAATAATTCAAAATTGTAGAAAATGAATGCAGAATTTTAGAAATAATTAAAAAATAATAAAAATAATTGACAATTGAAGAACATAATTGATAAATGGAAAAATTAAGTTGAAAGAGTATTTATATGAACTAAGAGAAAATAATTGAAAAAAGATAAAAATAATGGTAAATTACAAAAAAAAATTGAAAATTCAAGTAATTAATTAAAAAATAACGAACATAATCAAAAATTGGAAAAAAAACAATTGAAAAAGATCATAAAACTAACCAAAATTAAAAGAAAGAGTTCAAATTTGAGATAAATAATTGAAGATTTAATAAATCAATTTAAAAATAATTTAAAAAATTAAAAATTGTTTCTATAATTCCAAAATTATAGAAACAACTGAAAATTGAAAAAAATAATTAAAAATTGAGAAAATGATGGAAAATTGAAAAACATTAATTTAAAAATGATGAGAATTGAAAAAAAATTCAAAATTGATGAAAACAATCGAGTAAGGAGAAAAATAATTAAAATTTTAGGAAACTACTAAAAAATAATTAAGGTAATTTAAAATCGAAGAAATCAATGAGAAGGTTATAATACAAATTAAACATTGAAAACAAAGAATTGGAATTTCAGATTAATAAATGAAGACTAAATAAATCAAACTGAACATAATTTTAAAAATTAAAAATTGAAGAAAAAAAATTGTAAAGTTATAGAAATAATTGAAAATTGAAGAGAGTAATTTAAGAAAATCTTTGAAAATTAAAAAAAAAAACAGTGGAGATTTGAGAAGAATAATTGAAAAAAACTACAGAATATATATCAGATTAAAAGAAATAATTGAAAAATAGCAAAAATAATGATAATTTTTTTAAAATAATTGAAATTTGAGATAAATAATTGAAAATTTAGGAAATTATTTACAAAATACCGAAAGTAATTGTAAATTTGAAAAGAACAATTTAAAAATTCTAAAATTCATTAAAAATGTTATTAATCAATTGAAATTTGAAATAAATGATTAAGGGTTTAGTCAATCAGCTGAAAAACAATTTTAAAAATTATATATTTTAGAAAAAAAAATTGCAAAATTATAGAAATCATTGAAAATTAAAGACAGTACTTTAAAATTTAGAAAATATTTGATAATTGAAGAAAACAATCCAAAATTGAGAAAAATAATTGAAAAATAGAAAAACTAATAATACATTTTTTAAAATAATTAAAATTTGACATAAATAATTGAAAATTTATTAAATTAATTACAAAATACCGAAAATAATTGTAAATTTGAAAAAAATAATTGAAAAATTCTAAAATTTATTAACAATTTTTTTTAATTGCTTAAAATTTGAAATAAATAATTAAAGGTTTAGTAAATTAGTTAACAAATAATTGAAAAGTTTATAATTTGGAGATTAAAATTGGAAAATTGAAGAAATCAATTTAAAAATGATGGAAATATTTAAAAAATAATACAAATGACGGAAATTTGAGATAAATAAATAAAAAAATGTAGAAGGTGTAAGAAAAAATACTTTTAAAAACTAAAAATTTGAGAAAATATTTTCAAAGTTATAGAAATAATTGAAAATTTAAGAAAATAAATAAAATTTATGAAAAATAAGTGATAAAATTACAAAACATTTTTGGAATTTAATAAAATAACTGAAAAATGATTAACACAATGAAAAAATAATGAAAAAAATTAGAATGTAAAAAAATAATTCCAAGTTTTGGAAATTAATTGAACAATAATGAAAACATTTAATAAGTAGTAAAAAATAATTTAAATTGAATAAAATAATTGAAATTTGATGAAAATAATTGACAGTTTATGAAATTAGTCAAATAATAAAACAAATATGTATGAATGGTAGAAAAAAATAAGAAATAATTTTAAAAATAATTGTAAGTTGAAGAAAAGAATTGGAATCTGAGATGAAGGATCGAAAATTCAGAAAATCTATTGAAATATAATTTAATAAATGAAAAATTGGAGAAAATAATTTAAAAATGATAGAATTAATTGAGGATTGATGATTGAAAAAATAATAAAAATTTAAAGAAGACTGAAAATAATTGAAAATCTCTAGATACTTTGACTTTAAATATACTTTCTTGAAAAATAGGGGATATTAGGGTAAAATTTTCTGAACCCCTTTTTTTATAACTAATTTTCTTTCGGTATGGTCACAAATTTTATATGTACATAGTATAAGAATTTGTCCAACTTTCAATCGATTCTAGACTAAATTAATCTAAACTTCAATTCACCATAATTTAAATTTTTTAATTAATCTCAAATTCAATATTCAATCCAGTCGAATTTAAATTTATATCAAAATCTTAATCAATTTAAAATTTAACACACTTCAATTAATCGAAATTTTAACCAACAATAACAATTACTAAAATTTTAGTAAAAATTTTAAATCTTCTAATTTAAGTAATACCCAAAATTTGACTAAAATTAGTGAAAACTTCTTTAAATCTTGAATTGGTGACCGATTTTTCACTAATTGAGATTTAAAGAATTTAATAACTTTTAATGGAGAGAATTTTTAAATCTATTTCATACAAATTCCAATTGATTTTAATTTTGAACTATTTTAAATTTTTTAATCATCCATAAATTTTAATTTTTTAAAATTTTTATATTTTATTTTAATTAACACAGTTTTCAATGGGTACAAATATGTCATTTTAAATGTCAATGAATAAGGTAAATTTAAGATATATAACATTATTTGGCACCTTTTTAGCATATTTAACTATTTTCGGAAAACTATTCATCTTTTCTATTCTATTTCAGGAATAATTTTGGGTTCTTGACATTTTTTGAAAATATATAAGGATAGCTAAATATATTATTTAGTTTTTCATTTTGCCTTTAGGGTTGTATTGCAAATTACCTAAAATACCTGCATTAAATTTAAATTTTCTTTCACTAATTTTTTATTCAAAATTCAGTATAGAAAGTAATACTACATATAAGCATTTTTAAAGTTGAAAAACAATCCACCGGTGGCTTTGAAATAGTAAGCATTGGACTGACTCCAATGGAGTTATTTAAGATTTTCGACCCATAATTGCCAAGACCCCTTTTATCATTTGCTATCTAAATTTAGAATCATGACGTTGAAAATAATTTATTGATGCGCATTTTACTATGAAGGTGTCCTCTAGTTGAAAAATATAAAAGTTTAACAGACTCTATGTATCATTATTATTATTAAGCTCTTAAATATAATAATTTGTATTTCCGATTGACCTTCGTATTTGTGGATTAGAAATTGAAAAAATTGTTTTTGGTGGAATTAAGTTGTTTTTCCTTTATATATAATATGTATAAAGAAATTATTAGATATGAATTATATACCAAATTGAATTAAAATGATCCAAAATTTGGTTCAAATGATACAGTTGCAGGTTATTTTAGTCCAACACAATTTTTTGGGTCTATTTAGACTATAATAAACATAATTTTTATTTCTTATTTAACAGAATCTTTATTTTGTACAATGTATTTTTAACTGACTATATTTATTTAAAATAATTTTTTATAATTGTTTGTTGATCTTATATTTATTACACAATAACAATTTTCCCTAAATTGCAAAACATTTTTCTAAAATTTATAATCAATTTTCCTTCCGTGTACCCGTTTAGTCGATATTTAAAAGCAATGAAACGTTCACACAAGTATTAAAAGTATCAAATGCAATGGTATCAAATTTAGACTACGATTTAATAATCGTTTTGATACTATACCAATAGTCTCAATTTTAGATATTAAAGAATTCAATTTATTGATATACAATTATTGATATGGATATAATGTGATGATGATAATAAAAGATTAATTGATATCTTTCGATTTTCGTATTTATTATGATTGCAACAAAATTTTGATGGAAGCAACTACATTATTTGGTTGTTTCAAAGAAAGTATTATTGTCGTAACTATAAAATTTTCTCGGTACATTTATATCCTATAGTTAATACATTTTAAACACAACGACTATATTTGTTGATTAATACAGTGACTGTATGTAATAAGTGTATTAAGATAAATGATTACAATACGTACATTAAGATAAACGTGAGTTTTTTGTAATTAGGTGCAATAAGCATAAAGATAAATGATTATAGTGCGTTACATTAAGATAAATATGATTTTTTGTTTCAGATATAAATGTGTTCGGTAGCAACGATGCCAGCGGAGCTGATTTTGGGACATAGTCCGCCCGTATATAGTCCACTTTTATACAGCTCCTTAATGGTGACATCACCCCCAATCACCAACAGATCAGTTCCTCCACGAATACGTCCATGTCTTTCTGTGGGGTCACTCAATTTGGACGGTTTATTAAAAAATAATGACGACATTATTAATAAACGGAAAAAACGAGTTGTGTTTGCTGACGATCGTGGACGTCCTCTCACTGAAGTGAGTAAATATAGAATTTATAAAAAAACAGGACATTATTTTTAGAGTTGCAAAATTCTCGGTAATTTAAAATCCGGTTACATTCTCGAGAATATAACCGAGAATATTCTCCTTCTGGAGGATTTATGAGAATTTTCTATGTTTGAATGAGCTCCACTATTTTGAAACACAAACAATTTATTGAAATAAAAATGGATAAATGACAAAAATAATTATCATATACAAATTAACTGGAAGTAAATGAATGTGTCAAAATTATTTTTAAATATAACAATTATGAACAGTTTTATATAAATTATAAAAATTGTAATTTTGTATACCTAAGTAGATTAAACAACGATTCTACACCTTATGTTATCAACAAAAATATATTTAATATAATATTTCAAAAAATAAAGTCAAATTTTGCACAAAAAAAAATCATGAAAACGATTTAAAAATTGTCGAGAGTAATTTAAAAAAATCATAGAAATGTTTTAAAATTAAAGAAAATAATTTAAATTTAAGAAAAATTATTCAAAATCTTATAAAATAAATTGAAAAAAATTAGAATAATGAAAAATTGGAGAAAATAATGGTTATATTTAAGAAAAATATTTAAAAATTTTAGGAAATAATTAAAAAAAAAAAATTAAAATTTGAGAAAAATCTTAGAAAACAATTTTACAAAATGAGAAATATAATTAAGAATTTAGGGAAGTAATTGAAAAATGATAAACATAATTTATGATTGAAAAAAATAATTGAATTATAATGAAAATAATTAAAAAAATTTAAAAAATAAGTGAAAAATGATGAAAGTAATTAAAATTGCAGATAAATAATTGAAATTTTTAAAAATTACGCAAAAAAATGAAAATAATTAGAAATTGGGGAAAATAATAGAAAAATTACAGAATTTATTTATAAGCAAAAGAAAATAATTGAAAAATTGTTTACAAAATTGAAAACAATAACTTAAATTTCAGTTAATAACTGAAAATTTAGGATGAAATTGTTGTATTGTTGAAGAAAAAATAATTAAAATTAAAAAAGTGATTAAAATTTTTTTTTTTTAAATAATTTAAGATTTAAAAAATTTAAGATTTAGGAGAAAAAGTGATAAATAAAGAAAATAATTAAAAATTGCAGCAAGTAATTGAAAAATGATAAAAATAGTTGAAAATTGTAGTTTACAAGTTTTATTCATTCTTTTCACCCGATTATATTCTCGTTCTCCGGGTAATATTACTTCTTTGCAACTCTAATTATTTTCTCCAAAACTCAATTGACAGAATATGCAAAAGACCGAAATTATTTTGTTCAAAGCTTTAAATTCCCGTAATTATATATTTGTTAGAATATTTATTTTCCCGAATATGCATTTGTCGGATATTGTAAAATATACAGATACAGATATTCAGGTTTTCTAAACCTGAATTAGTAGAGGTGCTCAGAGACCAAATTACAAAAAGTTTTTTTGTCAAAATTGACGTTTTCTTAATTACGCTCTACTTACAAAGTTAGTAAAGTTGAATTTGCAACACTCTAATAGTTTATATAAATACTTGCTGGCTTCGAAACAACGTGAGTTTTAGAAAGAAAAACTAAAATTTGATATTCAATGCCCAAATGTGACAATTCAGCCTCCGGATTCTATAAGGGCACATAAATTTTCAACAGCGGTGTCCGCTTTTCCCCCACCTTCATGAAATTGATTTTTAAGAAACAAAATTTTGTAATTACTATCTTGTAGGAAATTCTCTGGCGCATCTTTTTTCTTCAGATAATATTTTTTCTATCTCTTACCGTTTTTGAAAAAAACTCAAAAAACTAAATTTTTCTGGAAATCATATTTGATTAAAATTTTCACTTCAACTAGCTCTAAAATGAAAATTTCTTAATATTTTTACATAAAATTTATAGGAGTTATAGTTTGAAGTATTCTTTGGATAATAGGCTTTTAATAATGCTTAATTATTTAACTGAAAAAAAGTTATTATTTTTTTTATCGCTCATTGTTACATTATTGTTCGATAATCTTTAACTGTTTCGTTTAATGAGGGAATTTTCAATAAACACAAAGTGTCATATGTTAAAATGTTCATGGATACCCAATAAAGTTTTCTGAAAAGTTTCATTTGAATTGAAATTATCGTAAACAAAATATAAGCAATAATATTTTCGCCGCGCGGCGCAAGGGCCGCTACGTCTAATATGGCAGTTTTCAGATCAGGACCCTTGCGCCGCAAAAATATTATTGCTTATATTTTGTTTACGATAATTTCAATTCAAATGAAACTTTCCAGAAAACTTTATTGGGTATCCATGAACATTTTAACATATGACACTTTGTGTTTACTGAAAATTCCCTCGTTAAACGAAACAGTTGAAGATTATCGAACAATAATGTAACAATGAGCGATAACAAATTTAATAACTTTTTTTCAGTTAAATATTTAAGCATTATTAAAAGCCTATCATCCAAAGAATACTTCAAACTATAACTCCTATAAATTTCATGTAAAAATATTAAGAAATTTTAACTTTAGAGCGAGTTGAAGTAAAAATTTTAATCAAATATGATTTCCAGAAAAATTCAGTTTTTTGAGTTGTTTTCAAAAATGGTAAGAGATAGAAAAAATATTATCTGAAGAAAAAAGATGCGCCAGAGAATTTCCTACAAGATAGTAATTACAAAATTTCATTTCTTAAAAGTCAATTTCAAGGTGGTGGGGGAAAAGCGGACACCGCTGTTGAAAATTTATGTGCCCTTATAGAATCCGGAGGCTCATATTCTGCAATGTAGTTTGTCAATTAACACTTGAAATAATCTCAAACTGTAAAAAGTGCTTTTTATGAAAGAAGGAAACAAAAATTTGACTATTGCAGAACATATTTTGTGTTTAAAATAAGACAATTTTGTGTTTAAAATAAAAAAATTTTGTGCTTAAAATAAAAAATTAATATGTTAAAGCTAAAAATTTTCTTTATATTTAAAATTATGTTTGACTGTATGACAAAGTGAAATTAAATTTAATTCAAACAAATTTTGTTCTCAGTGTGAAACTTCCAAAATAAGCAAAAGTTAAATTCGGTAAAAATTGATTAAAATTGAGGTCAATTGAGATCATAATCTGTTTAAATTTGAACCAATGGGGAATTTAAATCAATTGAAGTTAAGATAGACTGATATTTAAAAAAGAGAAATTTATCAAATTTGGATTAATAAAATTCATCGTGGATAAAAATTAGGATTAATCGAAAATTAGGATAAATTAAAATCTGAAACCTTAAAAATTGAAATGCTCAGAAATAAATTCGGACTTATTGATTTTTTAGTTTGATTCGATTGAATTTAGTTTTGATCAGATCCGTTGAAATTAAATTTGTTCTTAAAATTTCTAAAGAAATTATCAGACTTCTTGATTTCAAGTTACCATAATATAGATCTAGCATTAGGCAATAAATTAACATAATATATCAACATCAAACTAGGCATTAAATTGAGAGCAATAAATCAAATTAACTCGTCAATGATTAAGGGAGGAGCTATAAAAAATTGAAATCAAGAAGTCATAATCCGATTATATAAAACCAATGATGGTTAAAAAGATGAAATGTTGTTTTAAATATTCATTCTTCATGTTCATTCTTCAATTATTACTTGTCCTTTTTCATAATTTCGGAATAAATCTTTTCTTGTGCTCGGAATCTAAAAAGACAGTTTATCTAAAAAATAACAAAAGCACAAATACTGTCTTTTTGCTGCGAAATAGCGCAAACTTTTAGATTCAATTTTATCATCTTCTTGAAAGGTCATTTGATCTGGCTCTAAATATATCTTTTCCCGTAATCTCTGAAAAGCTTTCTAATTGAGATTATAGAATGGTATCTATAAATGTGATTAATTTCTAAAATATAAATATAGGACTTAAAAAACGTTGAGATACTTCTGAAGTAAGAGTATTTATTTTGGGATAAGCCCGACAGTATAAGGTCGTTGAACACATAAATCTGTGATTCTCAAAATTAATATTCAGTCAGTCTGCAGGGATATTACATTTGAATAAATTTAAATACATCTGAATGCTAAGAAAGTTTTTATTTTCTAATACCACAAGTCGAGAGATTGTTTAATGACATTTCAGATAAAAGATTTCTCAATTGACTTTATTTCGCATTCTTCTCGAGATTTAAATAAATGTCCTTGATTTCTTAATCTGTATTTGAGAAATTTTCACTATTTCTCGGTAAAGTTTCACGTGAGTTCTACTTACTAGTTTACCTAAAATCGGTCACTGGTCAAATTTTCTAGGCCTTCACTAAAATATAAGTATGAAGAAACACATTTCTACAAAAAAGATTTAAATTCTCGGAGTCAATTTATTTACTTTTCATAACGCAGTCTTAAAAATGGCGTGATTCGGTTCTCTGTAGATAACCAGAAAGTTGCAGATTTAAGAACGATTCACTATGTGACGTCAGAGTGCAAACAAGTACAGTCCAAATTGCATTTGATGTCTCCCACTTTTCTACTTTTCTTGCACGCACTGTTTGACCAACAGAATAGAGTCGATATCTTTAGCCTGAGTAGTACAGCTTCAAAATCTAACCTGACCGTATCACTAGCGCGGGGTGTTGACAAGTAAAAAAGTGTGAAACATTCAATTTGGATTGTATTTGTGTATACTCTGACGTGACATAGTAAATCGTTCTTCATTCTGAAACTTTTTGGTTATCTATACAGAGAACCGAATCACGCCTTTTATGACTTTGTTATGAAAAGTATCGTTCGTAACTGCGTGAACAAAGCAGTAGTTTTGAAACTCGCGCAATTTTTGCAACTCGTTTCACTCGTTGCAAAAACATTGCTCTCGTTTCAGAAACGACTGCTTGTCACGCATGTTACGAAATATACTATTTTGGCATTTCTCTTCCATTTCAAGTCAGTTTTATTAATTTGTTTGACATTATGAGAATATGGACATTCACGTGAAGTTAGTAAATAAGTTAAAAAATATCTTCCTACAATTTCTAGGTTTTTTTTACATTTTTTAGTAACTTATTTTTAATTTACCCTCTTTTAATATTAAGTTGTTTTATACAATTATTTTTTAAATTTACTACTTATTTATCATCAATTTTTAATTATTTTCTTCATTTTCTACAGTTTTTTCTCATTCATTATGTTTTTATTTAACATAGATTGAGAATCTTAAAAGTAAATTAAAACAAAATTGAATAATGAAAAATATTAGAGAAAATAATTGAAAATTGAAAAAACATGGTTAAAAATTGAGATAAATAAATTAAAATTAAAAAAAATAATTAAAATTTGAGAAAATAATTGAACAAATTACATAAAATATTTTAAATAAAGGAAAGTTAAACAAAATTTGAGAAAAATACTTAAAACTTTTAGAAGTGCATTGAAATAAAAGAAAATAATTAAAAATTAGACAAAATAAGTAAAAAATTTTGGCAATTATAAAAAATAACGAGAAAAAGAACGAAAGTAATTGAAAATTGAAGAAAATAATATAAAAAATAATATAAATAATGAAATAATTGAAAAGTCAGATAAATAGTAAACAATTTTTGAAATTATGAAACAAATTTAAAGAATTGAAAACTGAAGGAAATAGATTTTAGAAAATAATTGAAAAATGTTTTTAAATTTTAAAACTTGACGAAAATAATTAAAATATGATACAAACAATGATAAGTTGTAAAAAATGAATGACATTTAAGTGTGATGATAATTGGAAAAACTACAGAATTTTTTTTAAATAAAGAAAAAATAATTGAAATTTGAAAAAAATACATGAAAATCTTAGAAATCAATTAAAGAAAAAGAAAATAACTAACAATTGGAGAAAAGAATTGAAGAAATAAGCTAAAAGTAATTGAAATTTACGATAATTAATAAACAAATTTTGAAATTATGAAAACAAATGAAAATAATTAAAAATTGAAGAAAACAATTAAAATTTTTGAAGAATTCTTAAAAATCTGAGTAAATAATTTTAGAAAATGAGAATAATTAAAAATTAGAGAAAAGACTGGAAGAATGCTAAAAATAATTGAAATTTATGATAATTAAAAAAATTTTTTGGAAATTATGAAAACAAATAAAAATAATTAAAAATTGAAGAAAATAATAGAAATTTGAGAAAATTACTTGAAAAAATTTTAGAAATTAATTTTATTGAAATGAGAAAAACTAAAAATTGGAGAAAAGTCTGGAAGAAAGATAAAAATAATTGAAATTTACGATAATTAATAAAAAAAATTTGTAATTCTGATAACAAATGAAAATAATTAGAAATGGAAGAAAATATTTGAATTTTCAGAAAAATACTTAAAAATGTTAGAAAATAATTTTAGAAAATGAGAATAATAATTAACAATCGAGAAAAATAATTAAAAAATGATAAAATTAATTCAAAATTGAAAAAAATAATTGAAATATGCTGAAAGTAATTTAAGATTGAGAAAGAAAATTAAATTATGATGAAAATAATTTAAATATGAAAAATTGAAAACATTCAATAAAAACTGAGAGAAATAACTGAAAAAATCATAGAGTATATGTTTAAAAAAAAAAATAATTACAAAGTTACTGAAATAATTTTAATTAAAGAGAATAATTAAAAAATCGCAGAAATAACGAAAATTGATAAAAATAATTGCCATATCGGATAAATAATTGAAATTTTTAAAAGTAATGACAAAATAATAATAATTCAAGGCCGTAGCCAGGGGGGGTGATAGGGGTGTTTGAACCCCCCCCCCGAAATTTTTTTTTAATTGCATGTGTATATATTTTAAACTTATTCAAAAACCATAATAAATTTTTAAAGCATTTTTTAAAACTTTTTTTTTTACACAAATGACAATTAAAAACCAGCACAAAAAAAAATAACAGGGACTAACTTCACTTCAGTCTTTAAAACGTGGACAGAAAAAGATGAATAAATATTAATACTAACTAACTTCACTTCATACTTTAAAACTTGGACAGAAAAAGATGAATGAATATAAATACATACTAACTTCAGGAGTTTACGGAGATTATTGTTATTTAATAATTTTTCCAAAACTTCTATTTATTTCCAACAATTTCTAAGTTTTTATTCACTTTCTAGTAATTTTTTTCAATTTTTTATTTATTTTCTATTAATATTAAGATTATTTACTGTACTTACTTTACTTTCGTATTTTTCCTCAATTTTTAGGTATTTTCTTAAATTTTTAGTAAATTTTTCACTTTTTAGTAATTTGCCGTTATTTTCTAGTTCCTTCTTTTTTTGTACTTGTTTTTAATCATTTTATAAGTTACTTTCTCATTGGTTTAAAATGAACACATTCTAAAACGTCGTAAAAGTGAGGACGAAAATTTCTTCAAATAAAACACTTTATTTTTATTTTTTTTTATTTGTACTTTATTAAGTCCAACAGTTTTACAACCAATAATAGGACTACCAAATATATAATAATATATGTGCTAATAAAAATACAATAGAAAAACTTATTAATACTATAACTCTCAGCAGTCATAACATTAGTAAAATTTTTTATAAAGAAATCTAACAAATTCCTTCAGAGTTGAAGTGAATAGATCAATACAAGTACCTTGATTAGATAATAACCTATTATATTCCGTACATATTCTGTAAATCGTAGTGCTGCTTAGATAATCAGCTTTTACACACTGTAAAACACTTGTTTTTACAGTGTACTTATATTTTCTTTAATTGATTTCTAAGTTTTTTTTCACTTTCTAGGAACTTTTTCTTTACCTTCTAGTTATCCCGGAAATAAAAATTTATTGGTGAATTTCCTTTTGAATCAAAGATTTGAAGAAAGAAAATCGAAGAATTGACATTCTGAATACGGATTTAATTGAACTCAGGACCGATTCAGAAAAAGTGAATAGGTTTTTATTTCCGGGATACTTTCTTTTAACATCAAGACTTTTTACTGCACAATTATTTTTCAACATTAATTCTTATTTTACCACAATTATTACTTATTTTCTTCAATTTCTAGTGACTTTTTCACTTTCTAGTAATTTACCCTTATTTTCTAGTTCCTTCTTTCTATCTTTTAGTATTTTTTCTTCATATTCTAGTAAATTTTCTACATTCTTTTTTTTTTAATTAGAGGTATACAATATTCCATTCTTTCTTATCATATGAAAAAGTTCCATTATAAATTCTGATAAAACAGAAAAAACTTTTTTTGAGTAACTTTTCCAATCTTGATTTAAGGTCCGAGTTATGAAGGAACCGAGTAATGTGCCACCAATATGGACCAATACTTTCGTAGAGAAGGTTCTTAGATGTAAGGAAATGCAGTCGAGTGAGAAAATATTATTATTAAATAATGGACAGTTTCCATGGGAAATGTGTTTCTTGCAACCAGCCAGCGATTATCTCACATATCGGCGGAAACTGGATCAAGATGCGGTCAGTCTCGAGAATGTAATTATCCGTGAGGCTGATCAGTGTCTCATGGGCACAGTGAAGGTCAAAAATCTTGCTTATGACAAGGAAGTTGTTATCAGAGTGAGTACAGACTCTTGGATCACTCACGAAGACGTCTACTGCAGTTTTGTTGACCAGCCAGCCCATCAGCAAATGTTGACCAATCTTTACGACACCTTTCGCTTTTGTCTGACCTTACCTGCCAAGTCGAATGTCATTGAATTCTGCGTGCGATATCGCACAAATGGACAAGAATTTTGGGACAACAATGCCGGCAAAAACTACATTGTCAAGAAAAAACAAGAGGTTTGTATATGTACAAAATGTACATTATTTCATGGAAAATGCTAATTTATACTTTTCAAATGAGCCTTTTGTAAAAAAGACTCATTACCCTTTTCAATATTGTATTTAGCTTGAAACAATGAATCAATTTTTGTGAGGTTAATTTAAATCAGTGTTGCCACAATGAAATCTCAGATTGTACTAAATTTAATGAAAAATTGTACTAAAAACTAAATTGAACTGAACAATGAAGTTACGTTAAGTTACATGCAATTAACTAAAACTAAACATATACTTTGGCGCGAAATTTAAAAAATTTAAATTCATAATAAACAAAGAAAGGTAAATTCGGCTTACATTTTTATTGAAATAAAAAATTTAAAGGTAAAATTTGTATTTTTGTGAAAATATCAAACAGTTTGCATCTAAATAACCATAAAAATAAACAAAAATAGTGGAAAAATACCAAAGAGGTACTAAGAGTACTGAGACTGTGGAAATTGTACTAATTTAGTACAATTTTACTGAAAGTGGCAACACTGATTTAAATACTAATAAAGGTTTTAAAACTGAATCAAATTTTGAGGTTAGATGTCACATTTTACACAATTTGAAAATTTTAAAAAGCTATTAAATTATATTCAGAGGTGTTAGTTTTGATAATACTTTTTTAAATTAAATATATAAAATTTTTGTTGAGCATATTTCTAAAAAATAAAAAACAATAAATTAAAATTCTTCAAAACTAGATTTTGACATATTCTGAGAAAATCAATATTGATTATTTTTTCTTTATAAAATATCAAGAATTAAGTCAAGTGTTGATAAAAGGTCGAAGGTTTTGACTTTTTTTGTTTTTTGTGGTACTTTATTTTTAAATTCGTCGTGACATAAAAGCTTTAATCTTAATTTGAGCGAAATAATCGGTTAATTAAATTTAATGAAGTGTAGAAGAAAACCTAATTAATCTGGATATTTCTTAGGTTAAAAAAATGTGGCTTCTTTGTCTTGAAACTATTTTTATTAAAGCTCTTATTTGAACTATAATCGTGGGTTAGATAAGGAGAATGAACGCTTAAAGAAAAAGTTTCAATTATGACAATTATTCAGATATAATTGCATATTGATAAACATAAATTGGCGCCAGAAACGATTAGATGTTTTATTATTTTTGATGATAGTTAAATTTACATACATCTTGCAGACGATAAGAAATACATTCAATGTTTATATTTTTGTTACATCAATTTTATTTCAATGTTTTAACAATTCCATCACGTGAATGAAGCAACGTGGAGTCGTGTGCTGAGATAATCACTTTGTCTCTAATGTTAAACATTTCCAATATTAATTATAACAGAATCTAAATTGTATTTTTTAAATAGCTTCCAAGTATGACATTATTTTCCAATTTTTTCTCCCGAAATTAGTATTACCTGCTTTCTTAAAAATTAATGTGATTGGAATTTTTGAGAAAATATTAAAGTGTTTGTTATATTTTTGGATTTTTAAAAATGGTTTTTATATGTTTAGAAGGAAAATTGTGTAAAGATATAATTGGGACAGATTAGTTTGAATGATTTATAAAATATGTCAATTAAGAAAATAATAAAATTAGTCAATGAAAGAATTATAAAGTTAATCGATTTAAATGAATGGATTCATTTTTCGAGTTAGATAAGTGGTTTAAAAATCGTAGATTTGACACTTTTATATTACAAATTGAAATTACAAGATTATGAAAAATTGTACAGTTCATAGCAATTGCAAAGGTCAGTGTGATTAGTAGATGTTAGAGTTACAAGAAATACAAAAGATATCATTTAGAATTTCATAACCGATTACAAAATATTAAAATTAAAAATTTAATAGTTACTATACTCGTTATGTAATTATAATGCATAATTTAATCTAGTTTCTTTGAATTATTTTGAAAACGGACAATTATAGTTTATAACTATGAATGTATAATCAATATATAATTTTGTTTAGAAAAATACTTTATTTTTAGACTTTTTTAAACTGTGAACTTTTATTGTACTAAGGAATGTTTTTAATTCTTTATTTTATAAAAAATGCCCCTATAAAGAAATAAGATGATTACAATTTTAAAAATTACAATACAATTTGTAAAAATTACAATACGTTATTAAAAAATTACAATACTTTTTTAAAAAACTACAATACAATATACGATTAGAAATATTATTGAAAGTATTAAGGTTATTTAAAAATTAATCGGGATTACAGATTAAATCAAGGATTCAACGGAATTAAAAGTATTTTACACGAGAGAGCACACAGGGATTATACGAAACCCTACAGGGATTTTTACAATCACAGGGATTACAGAAGGAAACAAAAAATGTATTCTATTTATTTATAATGATTATCTTCATTTTTTGCATGCAACTCGACTATACACTGATATCAAGCAAATTTAACACATTGGAAAAAACATTTCGCTTCAATAACAAAATATTTTCTTGGTTAAGAAAATGTTTGTACCTTCAATCAAAATTAAATACATTTCATTTAAACTTATTAAGTTTAGAAATTTTAATTTGTTTTCAATTTTACTTTTATTTCGTGCGGGAATTTCAATTCAACTTAGTTTTGTTTCAATTCGTTTTAATTTTGTTTCAATTCCCTTTAATTTCGTTTTCATTACTTTAATTTGGCTTTTATTCGCTTTAATTTTATGTTTAATTGCTTCAATTTCTTTTCAATTCACTCTAATTTTGTTTTAATTATGTCAATTCTGCTTCAGTTCAATTTCAATTCACTTTAATTTCTTTTAATTTACAGTAATTTAATCTGAATGGAATTCAATAAAAATGAGAAATTTAATTTAAATTCAACTTTAATTGAACAAACAAACGTTTTATTATAGGTTAAAAAAATATTGTTAGTTAAATTTTAAACAATTCTTGACATTAAATGTCTCTAAACAAAATTGTAAATATGTTCAATTCAATCTAGTGCTATTTAATTCATTTTTTACTAAAATGGAATTAATTAGTACTAAAAAGCTTTGAATTCAATGCACTTTAATTTACTCCTTTTTAAACGGGTAAAATTAATACTTTTCTATGCCGTACAGCAGTTAGGATTTAAATCAATTTAATTTTTTTTTTACCTTAAAAGTTTGTAACCAATTAAATTTCGTTTAAAACGCAAAAGTGTTAATAGTTTAATTTATTTTAATCAAGAGAAATTAAAACGGATTAGAATAGTTTAAAATAGATTAAAATTAATTTCGTTTTATATTCAAAACAATGCCATTTTTGAAAGAGAACTATTTTAATCTATTTTAATCATTTTACAACTTTTCGAATAAAAATAGTTGATTTTAATGGCAATGAATTTCTTAATATACAATCAGGGATTAAAATAAATTTAATTCTATTTATTTTTGTACACGTGATTCAAATATTGATGGTTAAGCTTCTTATCAATTCCATTGAGTATTTTAATTCAGTTCAATTCTAATTTTTAGAATTAAAAGTTTATTTTTAACGCCACTTAATTCTTTAATACCCAATCAAAGATTAAAGGGAATTAAACAATTTTTAAATACTTTTTAATACACAATTAGGAATAACATAAAATAAAACATTTTAATTCTGTTTAATACATAATCAGTGATCCAATTCATTTTAATAATTTTCAATGCATTTCTCCACATCGGGCCCTCATGCAAAATAATCTCCAGATCATTCGAATTATAATTTTAAAAAACTTTTAATGCCTAAAAACATTTTTCAATAAATTCTAAATGCATAAATTTTCATTATTGAAACGAAATTTAGTCAAGAAGAGGTTAATTAAAATGAATAAAAATGTATAAAAAATGGATTTCGATCGTTTTCAATCCAATCTAATGACAGTTTCTAACTTTCACGTTTTAATTCTTTTAAGGAGCATTCATCTGAACGCAAGCATATTCTTTTTAATTCCTGACAAAAAATTGCACACATTTTAATTTCGGTACATGAAAATAAATTTAATCCAGTTCTATCCCTAAAAATTTGGAACCAATTAAATTACATTTTGAACATAAAAAATGCTAAAAGTTTAATTAATTTCAATCAAACGAAATTCAAACGGATTAAAATGTTTAGAAACATGATTAAAATTAAAGACTCGCTTTCTATTCAAAGCAATGCTATTTTTAAACTTTTGCGCAACCATTTTAATTTTTCTAATTTCTTCTTGCTGCGATTACAATGACGGAAATTTATGCAGATATATTCCAATTATATTTAATTTTATACACAGCAATTAAATATAGATTTTTAAGCTTATAATCAATTTGATTGGAAAGTTTAATTCAATTTAATTCCAATTTTTTAAATTAAGAATTTCTTTTAATGATACTGAATTCTTTAATACACAAATTAAATAAGATTAAATTGGATCAAATTCTATTCAGTTCTATACACAGAATTCACATATAGATGTTTATGCTTATTGTCAATTCTGTTGTAGAGTTTAATTCAATTTTATTCCAATTTTCTAAATTAAGGATTTTTTTTAATGTCACTAAATTCTTTATTACACAATCTGGGATTAAAATGAATTAAATTCTATTCAATTCAATTCACATGAATTAAAAATAGATTTCTATGCTCTTATCAATTTTATTGTAGAGTTTATTGCTATTTAATTTCAATTTTTCAAATTAAGGGTTTTTTTAATTTCACTAAATTCTTTAATACACAATCTGGGATTAAAATGAATTCAATTCAATTCTATACAAAAAATTTAAATAAAGATGGTTATGCTTATTGTAAATTCCATTGTAGAGTTTAATACAATTTAACTCCAATTTTTCAAATTAAATTTTTTTTTAATGTCATTAAATTATTTAATACACAATCTGGGATTGAAATGAATTAAATTCCATTTAATACAATTCACATGAATTAAAAATAGATTTTTATGCTCTTATCAATTTTATTGTAAAGTTTAACTGAATTTAATTTCAGTTTTTAAAATTAAGGATTTTTTTGAATGGTACTAAATTCTTTAATACACAAATTAAATGGGATTAAATTGTATTCAATTCTATTCAATTCTATACCCAGAATTCAAATATAGATGGTTATGCTCTTATCAATTTTATTGTAGAGTTTAATTTAATTTAATTCCAAGTTTACAAATTAAGGATTTATTTTAATGACCCTAAATTATTTAATACACAATCTGAGATTAAAATTAATTAAATTCTATTCAATTCAATTCACGTGAATTAAAAATAGATTTTTATGCTCATATCAATTTTATTGTAGAGTTTATTTCTATTTAATTCCAATTTTTAAAATTAAGGATTTTTTAATGTCACTAAATTCTTTAATACACAATCTGAGATTAAAATGAATTCAATTCTAATCCATTTTATACACAGAAATCAAATATATACTTATTATCAGTTCCATTGTAGAGTTTAATTCAATTTAATTCCAAGTGTTCAAATTAAGGATTTCTTTTAATAAATAATGTAATTGGTATGCTACTAAAGTTTTTAATACACAACTTGGGATTAAAATGAATTAAACAGTTCGATACTTTTTAATACAGATAATAATTAGGGATCAAAAACATTTTAATACTTTTCAATGCAATTCTGCAAATTGGGTTCTCAAAGAATATAATCTCAAAATCATTCTAATTATACAATTTTAACAAATTTCAATGCATAAAAACATCTCTAATGAATTTGAATGCATAAATTGTCATTTTTAAATGAAATTCAATCACTCCAGAACAATAAGAGGTTGATTAAAAAATTAATAAAAACTATTTTGAAACATGATTAACATTAATATCGCTTTTTTGTTCAAATCAATCTTTTTGCCTATAGGATTATTTTTTAAATTCGCATTTTATCCATTAAAAAATCAAGGGGATTTTTTGGAATTACATATAATTTACTCTCTAAATCTGAATTAGTTAAAAATAAATAATTACTAGTAAAATAGTGGTTGAGTTTTTGTTTCAGCAATTAGTGAAAAATAACTAATTAATAGTAAAATATGACTAATTATTGTGCGATTCCAAGTGAAAAAAAATTGAAATAGCAATATCTTCCATTCTATCACACATATCAAGGTTTTATTTTTTTAAATGCTCAGAAAAATATAAGGAATATTTCTATTTTAGGGTAATTTTTTAGAATTTTAATATCAAAAAAGTTATTCAATAAAAAGTATATAACTTTTAAGCAGCAATACAAAATTTAATGACCCAAATGCAAAAACGAACTTACCTGTGTTCTTTTCAAGATTCCAAAAGAAATGAACTTCACAGTTACTTTCTTGATACTTAATTTTAATAAATTATAAATGTAAACATTGGAGATTTCTGTTAGTAAACAAATCAATATGCTTGCACGCGCATTTCCATCTGAGAGGAATGAAGTCATGGTTATACAAAGCCGCAGTGATGCCAACGACAGAAATCTCCATTGTTTACATTTATAATTTATTAAAATTAAATATCAAGGAAGTAACTGTGAAGTTCATTTCTTTTGGAATCTTGAAAAGAACACAGGTAAGTTCGTTTTAGCATTTGGGTCATTGAATTTTGTCTTGCTGCTTAAAAGTTATATAATTTTTATTGAATAACTTTTTTAATATTAAAATTATAAAAAATTACCCTGAAATAGAAATATTCCTTATATTTTTTTGAGCATTTAAAAAGAAAAAAAACCTTCATACGACTGAACGGAAGAAAACTATTTCAATTTGTTTTTCGAAATTGCAATTCTCGTAAACTAATTAATACTTTGACCTAAATATTTATGTAAAACATTTGTCATATTAAATATAATAAAATTCCAAAGTTTCATTTCAATTTCACTTGGAATCGCACTATTAGTAAAAAAAAGTAACTAAAAAATAGTTAAAATTTGACTAATTAAATTTTACTAAAATATTAGTTATTTTGACGTAACCTAAAAATGAATTTGACATAATTATAGTTATTTTTTACTACATGATAAGCAGAAATATAACTAATTGAATTAATGACTGGGTTTTTGCTTTCAAATTAGTTATTTCTAACTAATTCAGATTTAGACGCTATGAATGTGTTGTCGTCTTGTAATTTATAAAATTGGTGTAAAATTACAGGTTATGATACAGAATCACGAAGATTTGAAAAAAAGTGATGAAACGCTTATTAAGGTGATGCAGAATCGTTCGAATGTCATCGAGGATGCTTTGAGGGTCAATATACCCACATGGAGTGAATTTGCTTCGTGGCAGCATCTTTCCATTGATGCACCTTATTGGTGAATTACAATCCTTCCCTTTTCCTAAAACACTATATTATTTCATCAAGGCCTTCGCATTTGTCTATCATGTATGCAATTTTGGAGATTAATCACACAGATCCAACAAACAATTCAGTCCTGCTCCAAAAACAATTTGAAAAAATTGCTGATTCAGAATCAAATAGGATTTGCAGAAAGAAAGGATTCGGGTGAAAGATATGTTGAAAAAGAAACCTATGAAATAGAAACTAAAAATTGTAGAAATGAATTAAAAAATAAAGAAATTGACAATGTTGGAAAATCAAGTAAAGAATTCGACAACTAAACGTCTAAATTGATAGGTATTTCAAAAGTTATGGAAGGGCCACTGCTAGATTGGAAAAAATCGACTCTAGTTGCGGTTAATCTTGAGAACGAAGCCGTCCAATAAATAATGTGAGTTTTATTATAATTTATATTTAATTTAATTATATTTATAGTATTCTATTTTCAGTATTAAATTTTCACGCAGTCATTTATTTTCTATTTTCAGTTCAGAATGTGTTAAAACTACAGAAACACATAAACAGAATGTGTATAACTATTTAAAGATACTGCAGATTTTCTTTCTGAAAGAAGAAGATAGAAACAAAACTACGAATATGAACCAAACGTGCCTATTATAATATTGTTAAAATAATTATTACGAAAGTGAACAAATGAATGTTCTTTTAATTTGTGTTTTAAATCAAATGTATCGAAACAAATTGAAAAGAAGAAAGACTTTAAAGTAAGACAAATGAATTTGTAGTGTCGAGGGGAAGGTGAATTTGAGCCGAGACTTCTGGAAACAGAGTTTTAAGACTGATAATTTAATATAATAATTTCTCTTTCTGAAATCTCGCCATAAAGATGATGCTTGTCAAAGAATATCCTTTTACACATATGTATATATATAATTCCGCCATCTGCTGTATCTTCTTCATATTCCTTCTTTTTCTCTGTATCATGTTACTATATTTAAGTATGTTAAATTAAATACCGTAAATCTCGATTATTCTATATTGTTCATTGTAAATAATTTTATAGATATATAGTTATATTTTATTGTACAGAACTAATTGAAAATTCGTATTATTATATACTATTTACGAATATTATGAATTTATATCGCTGTAAATTTTGATTTATTAAGTTTCTCAAATTGATGAGTGATAATTGTCAGTTCTCTCTATAAGTGTTATACAATATACGCGTGTATACGATTTACTGTTAATTGTAAGTTTTATAAAAGTTATGTACAAATTTTGCGAATGTGCTCGTTATTACGTGTTAAAATTATTATTATTATTATTATTATTATTATTAAATATTGTAAGACTTTCAATAAAAAGGGAGTAAAGGCAGATTTTACAGATCTGCCTCGAAAGAATTTTTGTTATAATTCTATGCTCATTTATTTTCTTTTTTATATATTATTATTATTATAAATTAAATTGAATTATTTATTAAACTATTAAGGCCAAACAATACTTTCAATCCAGTCCAGGTAAGAACTAACTTTTGTGTATATTGCTGGAGAATTTTTAAAAGCGCAAAATTTTCCAAAACTCGTTATTCCTTCAATGCTGTACATGCAGTAAGGTTCTTTCAAGACTCTTTGCAATGGACCTCCACTGTCGCCCTAAAATAATACCATAATCTTAATTCTGTATTTTATTTAATTAATGTAAATTCAAATTTTTTATAAAAACAAAAACTTTTGTCAAAAAAATTATTTTATTCCTAAATACCTGGCAGGTATCTTTTCCACCTTCCATAATTCCAGCACAGAGCATACTGGATTTTATACCTTCTGACAAATATATACTTCCGGTTTCTGTTTTATAACTTTCTTTGCAAACTTCTTGCGATATATATTTCAGCTGAACCTTCATCAAGTCATCACTTCCCTCCCAATCGTCTGTAATAAATATATACGTATTATCTTAAAATTTTTTTAAAAGATCTAAACAGATTTGGATTTTTTATATAAACACTTTTGAACAAGTTACGAATAGTCTTAAACAAATTCTAAACACTTTAACAGTTCTAAACAATTTCAAAGTAATTTTAAAAAGTTTATGCTATTTTTAAATAGTGATAAACAGTTTTGAACCAGTTCAGTATAGTTTTTGATATTTCTAAAAAGTTTTTAGCAGTTTTGCATTCTAAATAGTTTCATAAAGTTTTTAATTAGTTCTAAACAGTTTTAAGATGTTTTAAATTTTAGTCAGATTTAAACAAATTCCTAGCAGTTTAAAAGTAAATCGTTTTAAACATTTTCGAGCAAGTTTTAAACAAATTCTAAGACGTTATTTTTAAGTCATTTAAAATTCTAAAAAATTTGAGCAGGTTTTTAACAGTTTCAAATAAGTTCTTAGAGGTTTTAGAAAGTTATTAGAAGTTACAAACACTTTTCGATCTTTCTCAAATGTATTTTAAACAAGTTCTTAACATTTTTGAATAATTTTGAATGAGTTTGAAACTGATTAAAAACTATTAGCAGTTTAATAATTCCGAACGTTTAAAATGAGTTTTTACTAATTATAAAAAAATTTTAACTGGTTTCAAACTTATAAACTGTTTTAACTATAGTTTTAAACAGTTTTCTGACATTTTTTAACATTTATTTTCCGATATTTTTCAAAAATTTGAGTCGTAGATTCAAACATTTCCAGACAAATTTTAAGATCTGTACAACAATTTTTAATAGATTTCAAATAATTTTATACATCTTTCAATAGTTTGAAATAATTATAACATTTTTAAACTAATTTTAAATTGCATAAAAAAAATTCTAAATCGCTTGCTGTTGTTTCGAACAATATTGAGCGGTTGAAATTTGTATAAAAAAATTGTAGGCTAATTTTAAACAGTTTGACACAAGTTTTAAGAAAATTTAAAACACTTTAAATAGTTATTAACAGTTTTAATAAGCGACTTGTAAACTGTTTTAATTATAAACAAATTCTATCCATTTTTACAGTATTCAAGAATTTTTTAAAACTAATTACCAATTGTTCTAAACTAATTATGAGTATTTTATAACGATTTAAAATATTTCTAATCAGTTTTGTATTGGCTATAAACAGATTTAATGCATCAGAAATATTAAAAGTTTTTATTGCATTATATTTTATGTTTGAAGATAATTTTCTGCTTGTTTGATTAAAAAGTAAATTTTGTTAAAATTAAACCAAATTTGTGATTGAAGGGTTTATACTTGAAAGATATATATTTTAGTTTGATTCAATATGGCGTCAGTGTTCTAACGTTAGTTTACTTCTCCGGTAATTATAAACAATTATAAATAAACTATTTAGAACATTCGTTCCTTTAAAAAAAAAAAAATTATTTTTGATCTAACCTATGAAGAAAATTATAACAAAACTTTTATTTTGAAAATGTTAGGGTTCGCTGATTACGAATCTATAATCAGATTTTAAAAATTCAAAATGGCAGATCCAATATGGCGGACGATATTTTAAACAATTTGAGGCGCTTGAATATTCACTAAAATCCATTTAGTCTATATAAATCCCATTAGGCCTAAAACCATAAAGCCTAAAATGCATTCAGCCTGAATCCCATTTAACCTAAAATGCATTCACCCTGAATCCCATTTAACCTTAAATGCATTCAGCCTAAATACCATTTTACCTAAAATGCATTAAGCCTACAACCCATTTTACCTAAAATGCATTCAATCTAAATCCCATTTAACCTAAAAATCATTAAGCCTAAATTCCATTTAGCCTAAAACCCATTCTACATAAAAAGCATTCAACCTAAAACCCATTTAACCTGAAATGCATTCAGCCTAAATACCAATTAAATCTAAAACGCATTCAGCCTAAAACCCATTTAACCTAAAATGCATTCAGCCTAAATCCCATTTAACCTAAAATGCATTCAGCCTAAATCTCATTAAACCTAAAATGCATTCAGCCTAAATCCCAATTTACCTAAAATGCATTCAGCCTAAAACCCAATTAACCTTAAATGCATTCAGCCTAAAACCCATTTTACCTAAAATGCATTCAATCTAAATCCTATTTAACCTAAAAATCATTAAGCCTAAATTCCATTCAGCCTAAAACCCATTCTACATAAAAAGCATTCAACCTAAAACCCATTAATATAACCTAAAATGTATTTAGCCTGAATCCCAATTAAACCTAAAAGGCATTGAGCCTAAAATTCATTTAACCTACTAAAAGTCATTCAGTCTAAATACCATTTAACCTGAATTGCATTCAGGCCAAATCCCAATACACCTAAAATGCATTCAGCTCAAATCCTAATTAATCTTAAATGCATTCAGCCCAAATCCCAATATACCTAAAATGCATTTAGCCTAAAACTCATTTTACCTAAAATGCATTTAACCTAAATCTCATTTAACCTAAAAATCATTAAGCCTAAATTCCATTCAGCCTAAAACCCATTCTACATAAAAAGCATTCAACCTAAAACCCATTTAACCTAAAATGCATTTAGCCTGAATCCCAATTAAACCTAAAACGCATTCAGCCTAAATCCTTTTTAACCTAAAATGCATTCATCCTAATTCCCATTTTACCTAAAATGCATTCAGCCTAAAATCCATGTTACCTACTAAAAGTCATTCAGTCTTAATACCATTTAACCTAAATTGCATTCAGCCCAAATCCCAATTTACCTAAAATGCATTCAGCCTACAACTCATTTTACCTAAAATGCATTCAATCTGAATCCCATTTAACCTAAAAATCATTAAGCCTAAATTCCATTTAGCCTCAAACCGATTCTACATAAAAAGCATTCAACCTAAAACCCATTTAACCTGAAGTGCATTCAGCCTAAATACCAATTAAATCTAAAACGCATTCAGCCTAAAACCCATTTAACCTAAAATGCATTCAGCCTAAATCCCATTTAACCTAAAATGCATTCAGCCTAGATCTCATTAAACCTAAAATGCATTCAGCCTAAATCCCAATTTACCTAAAATGCACTCAGCCTAAAACCCAATTAACCTTAAATGCATTCAGCCCAAATACCAATTTACCTAAAATGCATTCAGCCTAAAAACCATTTTACCTAAAATGCATTCAATCTAAATCCTATTTAACCTAAAAATCATTAAGCCTAAATTCCATTCAGCCTAAAACCCATTCTACATAAAAAGCATTCAACCTAAAACCCATTTATATAACCTAAAATGCATTAAGCCTAAATCCCAATTAAACCTAAAATGCATTCAGCCTAAAATTCATTTAACCTACTAAAAGTCATTCAGTCTAAATACCATTTAACCTGAATTGCATTCAGGCCAAATCCCAATATACCTAAAATGCATTCAGCTCAAATCCTAATTAATCTTAAATGCATTCAGCCCAAATCCCAATATACCTAAAATGCATTTAGCCTAAAACTCATTTTACCTAAAATGCATTTAATCTAAATCTCATTTAACCTAAAAATCATTAAGCCTAAATTCCATTCAGCCTAAAACCCATTCTACATAAAAAGCATTCAACCTAAAACCCATTTAACCTAAAATGCATTTAGCCTGAATCCCAATTAAACCTAAAACGCATTCAGCCTAAATCCTTTTTAACCTAAAATGCATTCAGCCTAAAATCCATTTACCCTACTAAAAGTCATTCAGTCTAAATACCATTTAACCCACTATAAGTCATTCAGTCCAAATATACAGAAAATAAACATTTAACTTAAATTGCATTCAAGCCAAATCCCAATTTACTTAAAATGCATTCAGCCCAAATCCCAATTTACCCAAAGTGCATTTAGCCTAAATCGTATTTTACCTAAAATGCATTCAATTTAAAACCCATTTAACCCAAAAGCCATTAAGCCTAAATTCCATTTAGCCTAAAACCCATTCTACATAAAAAGCATTCAGACTAAAACCCAATTAACCTAAAATGCATTCAGCCTAAATCCCATTTTACTCATTTTACATTTATAATTTATAATGTAAAATTTAGGTAAAATGGGATTTAGGCCAAATGGTTTTTAGGCTATAAGCATTTTTTAGGTTAAATGTAATTTAGGCTGAATTCGTTTTAGGTTTATGTTGTTTTAGCCTTAATTCATTTTAGGTAAAATGGGATTTAGGCCGAATTCATTTTAGGTTAAATGGGTTTTAGGCTAAATGCATTTTAGGGTAAATGAGTTTTGGCTGAATTCATTTTAGATAAAATGGGTTTTAGGCAGTGACTGACACGAAAACCGAATTCTGTTTCTGTTTTGAATTGTTGTGACGAAACAAAAATGTACAAACAATATTGTTTTGTATTGCGTCTGAAACAAAAATGCTCTGAATTACGTTTTCGTCTCATGCCCGAAACGAAAATCAAGTCCGAATTTCGTTTCAGTCTCATGCCCGAAACGAAAAGATTCTGAATTTCGTTTTCGTCTCCTGCAAGAAAAGAATTGTGTTTAAAATTGTTTTTGTTTAATTTAGAGCCTTTTTTATGCGAAACGAAAACAAAATTCGAAGCCTTTTCGTTTCGGGCATGAGACGAAAACGTAATTCAGAGCCTTTTGGTTTCAGGTTTAACACAAAACAAAATTAAATTGATATTTTGTTTCAGTTTTTCAAAACCGAAACGAAACAAAAATAAAATATATTTTGTTTCGGTTTTCGTGTCAGTCCCTGGTTTTAGGATGAATGTATTTTAGGTTTAATGAGATTTAGGCTGAATGCGTTTTAGGTTGATTGGGATTTTGGCTGAATGCATTTTAGGCTATATGGTTTTAAGTTGAATGGGATTTATGCTAAATAAGTTTTAGGGAATATTCATGCGTCTCAAAAATTTGTTGATTTTCATGGTGGAACAAATATGGCAGACGCTATTTTTAAAAAAATCGTTGATTTTGATTAAACATGGTAACTAGGTGTTTTTGGGTCTTTGATTACAATTCTGTAGTCACATTTTCAAAATTCAAAATGGCGGATCCAATATGGTTGCCCATATTTTTTTAAAAATTGGCCAATTTTTGTGAGACTTTATATCAAGGGGTTTTTGGGTTTTTTGATTAAAAATCTGCAATCAGATTTTAAAAATTCAAAATGGCGGATGCAATATGTCAGCCGATATTTTTTAAAAATATGCTTATTTTCGTGAGACTTGGTATCTAGGGGATTTTGGGGTCACTGATCAGGAATCTGTAATCAGATTGAAAAAATTCAAAATGGCGGATTTAATATGGCGGACGATATTTTTAAAATATTGACTATTTTTCGTGACACTTGGTATCTAGGGGTTTTTGGAGTCTCTGATTGCGAATTTGCAAACAGATTTTAAAAAATCAAAATGGCGGATCCAATATGACGGATGATATTTTTAAAAAATTGGCTATTTTTCGTGAGACTTGGTATCTAGATGATTTTGGGATCTCTAATTACGTTTTTGTAGTCAGATTTCAACAATACAAAGTAGCGGATCCAATATTGTCGTCAAATTTTAAAAATATTTTCTGATTTTCAAGAATCTTGGTGTCTAAAGGTTAAATGTTACGATTATTACAAAAATTTTGAGTCAAATATGTTTTTTATAGATTTTAGTTCTGGAAATATCGATCCTAAAAAATATTATCAGCCAATTCCAAGTTTACTCTTAACATTACCCAGAACTAACGACGTGGACTTTTTATACATTTAGTTCCTATTTTTTTTACATTTTATTTTAAAATTTTTTGACTGGAAAGGAAGCACTAATAAATTATCAATCATTGAGAATCCGCCATATGGAATTCCTTATTTTGAATTTATAAAATCTTACATCATATTCGTAATCAGCGACACCTGAAACCCTAGATATCAAGTATCACGAGAATAAGCCAATTTTTAAAAAATATCGTCCGCCATATTGGATCTGACATTTTGAATTTTTAAAATCTGACAGCGGATTCGTAATCAGCGACCTTAAAAACCTTTAGAAACAGTAGAAACCAAAAAATTGTTTGCTTCAAAAAATGTGTGCCGCAATGGGTTAAAATAAAAAATTTGTTTCTATTTCTCGTATAGTTGTAGCTTGTTTCAAAAAACTTTGAACCAGTTCCGAACAATTTTAAACAAGGTCTAAGCTGTTTTAGTATAAGTTCTAAATAATATAATAAATAGTTCACAGCGACTTTTAAAGTGTCTTAAACAAGTTCAAAACATTTTTGAAGCATTTTGAATTTTTTTTTAAATTATTAGAAACAGTTCTGTTCCAGTTTAAACCAGTTTTTAATAGTTTTAAACTAAGCAGTTTTGAGGAGGGAAAAATTGGGAAAACTCAGCTGGAAATTTAGGACAAATAAATTTTAATAATATTAGAAAAAATTCATTAATAGGATAATAGGTAAAGCAGCTACGAAATCTTGGACTGGAGACTCTGTCTCTCCTACATGAGTTTTTTTATCGTTTGTTTAATTTGATGGATTAAATTGAGATTTTTTATTAAAAACAATAAGAACAGTTCTTTAACTTTATATTTTTTTATTTGTAATTTTACCGTATGCGGTTTTGCCAAAACCAGTAGCAATTGCAAATTTTCCAGGAGATACAGGTTCTGTTCCCAAGCATGCAGGTCTAACGTCTCCATTTAAATCCAAAGGCTTATTAAGTTTCAGTAATGCAATATCGTCATATCTCGATGGCAGTTTATAATTAGGATGACTTATTCTTTCACTGACATCTCTCTCTTGCATCTCAGTTTCTGGACTTTTAATATTTGTCATTCCAATTCGTACTTTGGAGGCTGGGCCCCTTAATTTTTAAAGAATCGTTATTTAATTACTTCCAATCAAAATTTAAGAATAAAAACAAATAAAGATAAATTAAAACTAAATTAAAAACACTTTAAAAATAAATTTTTAGTATAATTGATACAATTTATATTTACTGCGCTGGGTAATATTGAATAATGAAAAGAGAAACTTATCAATCATTCCGAGACAATTAAAGCACCATATGTTTTTTCAACAGCTTTACGAATATTTCACAGAATATCTCGCAATGGAAAATTTAAGGCTAGTTATTTTTTATAATATAGTTTTTAATATTGACCTAAGAATTAATTTGAACCTAATTATTGATGCTATAAAGGAAATTTAAATATTTTTAAATATTAAAAATAAGTAACAATTAAAAAACAAATTTCTGTAATAATTGGTAATTCGGTGGTTTTCAGAAACTAAATCAGAAATATAATAATCTTTTCCATCATGTAATTAAAAACCAATTTTTCAAAATTGAAATATGTATAATCTTATGGTGAGTTTAGCATTTTGAAAAAGATATATAATAAATCACTTTCAATGAATATTAATAGTAGATTTTTAATAAATATAGTCATAAATAATTTACCTATTTATTTTTCCATTCTCGTAATGAACACAATCCAAATCTTTATTATATATATAATATTTAAAAAAATTTCAACTGTTGAGTAATCTTCAGAATAAAAAACAAAATTTCTTAAAAAGCGAATTAGGTAATAATTTTAGAGAAATGTTTATCACAAATTAAATTCAGAAAAGTGGTACATACATACAATTGAAACTAATTAAGAGATTTTAATATTATAGATTATGTCATTGGATCGAGATACGAATTATCAGAATTTTTCATATACGAAAATAACATTGCTTGCTTTGTTAAATTACAAAAATTACATGAAATCAAATAGACGCAATAATAATAATAATTTTTACATGACTCGCTTCGAGATTACTGTGTCACAGGTTCATTTTATATATACATATGTACAATTATTTACAATTTTCTACACTATAAACACTGATAAATTAAATAAAATGAAAAATTTATTTTTAATAAAATCTCATTTTTATTGACAATTAATTATTCTATTGAACTTTGATTAAAAGTAATTTATTATACTTTTTTCATCGTTAATACCTAAATAATTATATTTATTTTTAACAAACAACTTTTATTGAACGAGAACTATAAACTAGAAATTTTTTTTAAAAAATACACACGTTAACTAAAAAACAAACATTTGGAATCACAAAATAAAATTTTCAAAGCTTTTAAATAATTATAAATATATAGACAATCAAATTAAAAAAGATTTTTAATTATTTTACGAAGAAAATAGAATAAAAATAGAAAATTAAAATTAGGTAATAATTTGAAGTATATAAGGAAAATATAATAAAAGAAAATATTAAAATACCTTTCTGGAGATTCTAAACAATGAGCGGCTGTTAAAATAAAATTTTCCGAAATCAGGGAACCCCCACATTGCCAAGAAATGTCACTTCCGTTACCATATCCAATGGCAGTCTAAAATTTTATTTTTTCGGTATAAAAAACAGTTTTAATATTTTTAAATATATTTTTAAAAATTTAATTCCATTATTAATGTGGTTTTATATAAATACCATATGTGGAAATTCTTTTGGTTTTGTTTTTATTCCACCGACAATTAATGGTGTTTCGATAATTCTACATTTTGACACTGATTTATATTCCACTCCAATTCGAAGAACTGGGACAACTTCTTCCGAATAAACAAATTTTGCATAATCCATACATTCTAATTAACAAAAAATCCATCAAATTTCAGAAAAATTTTAAAAAAATAGAAATAAAAAAAACAAGAAAAACAAAGAAAAAAAACTAAAGTCAAACAAAAACAACACAAAAAGGATAAAAAGAAATAAAATAAAGAAAAAATGTGATTTAAAAAAAAATCATTATTTAAAACAATAAAATACCAATATAAATTATTTTTCAAAAACTTACTTTCCTGACTTTTTCGCAGGGTGCCATTTGCAGAAACAAGTTTTAATAAAAAAATACTAAAAATAATTTTCGATTTCAAATGCATTTTTATTTGCCAACAAAGTTTATTTTGAAAAGTTACCTTTAGAAATAAGCTTTATCAACAATTGTTATGGTTAGAAATTAATTACTTGCACCTGGTAATTGATTAATTTCAATTAAAACTTTGCGATAAGAATCGACTATTAAATTAAAGATTAAGCCAAATCAAAATATGCCTAATTCTCTAAAATACATGTTCAAAATCTGGATATTTATCTAAACAAATATTTGTAATCGTTATTTTATAAATCTTATAATAAAACTGTATCAAAAGAAATCGAAAATAATATAAATTTTGAAAATTTGCCACCTCGTTTTATGACTCAACTCTACTGGACAAATTAATAACTAGCTGTTATTTTAAAACACATAGTTTCGTTTCAATGTTTCATACTTCGTGGTTTACGGAGACACTTTAATTTTCTGCGCCTGCGCGAGTCAACAAGACAGTCTATTGGCTATTTTTGGCGCGTTATTTTGAAAAATTGAATAAAAATCGTAAAAACTCTCATAAACTTTTTTTTGTTTGAAAGTACTAATAACTGAATAGTCAAAAAATACTGTATTTATCAAAAAGAAAAAGTAGTTTTTAAAAAGCAGCGCGAAAATAGTGGCCAATAGGAATTCAGAATTGACTCAAGCGCGCAGTGGATCTAGTCGCCATTTTTATGTTATATATTTTTCTACACACGCTGCATGATAAATTTAGATTTAGAGAACCTAAATTTTATTAAATAAAAATAGAAAAAACATTTTGAATAGTGAAAAGTGGTTGTCAAAATGACGCTGAATATAGATTATGAAGGTTTGGGCAAAAACTTCGTCCAACAATATTACATGTTATTTGATGATCCTGCACAAAGACCGAATTTAATAAACATGTATGATGTAAGTAAAATTAATGTTAATCTTATTATAATATTAAATTAATGAGTAAGCATTGTCAAATGTAAATGGAAACTTCTATTTTTAGCCAAGTAACTCCCTTATGACTTTTGAAAGTGCACAGATTCAAGGCTCTGCGAAAATTATGGAAAAGCTCAATGTAAGTGAGGTTATTTTGAATAATGACTTAATTAATTTAATTCACATTTAAATGTGTTGCAAAATTCTTTGTAGTATATATTTTTTACATTTTTATTACCGACTTTAACTAATTTATTTTTAATTTAACAGCTTTATACTCTACGCTTTTGTAAAATTACAATTACTTAAGTTTGTAATTAAAAGTCTTTGATACAAATTTGAAAAATTATCGTTAATATAAAAAATAGTCAAAAGTGTACTGTTTAAAATATCACTTTCATTTACTCATTTGTAGATTTCATATTTTATTTTAAGAAAAAGTGCATAAATTCTCGAAATTTAGAGTGTCAAATGAAAAAATTGTTTAAATTAAATTAATCTATTAATCTTTTCAGGGTTTATCGTTTAAGAAGATCAACCGTATGATAACTACTGTTGATTCTCAACCGATGTTAGATGGAGGTATTTTGATCAATGTCGTGGGAAGATTGCAGGTGTGTTATTATATTTTGTAATATTTTGAAATCAATAATTCAGCACATTTTTTGCGTTTGCATAAAACATATATCTTTGGCCAGCAAATTAATAACAATCAGCTTTCTCTACACTTTTGTTTTCAAAATTGATAACTTGATTTTTAAAAGAAATATAAATTTATTTTATTCTTTCATATAGGAAATATAAAGCATTCCACATAACACTTTCTTGCAACAATTTTTTTGTTTAGAATAATTTGTTTTCGGATTCTTTATGAAAAAAAAGAAATACGTGAATTGTTTTAGTTTTCCGAATGAAAATTACAGAGTTACGATTTTTTTAAACTTGAGATCTTTAAAAACCGAAAAAAATGTTGGCAACAAAAATTAACGTACTTACAGGTTCTCACAAAGCTAGTCAGTAATTTTCGATTTTTTTTTACAGTCACTGATGAGTAAGAACATTTTTATATAGAAGTGGTGTACATAATCCGGGGAATCCAGGGATTCAATACAATGTTTGAAAAAGCCGGGAATTTTCAAAAATAACCTGAAATTTATAAAAAGTTCCACGAATTTATAGGAACAATTTTGAAAATTTTTATTTTGATCTCGTATTCTTAAATAATTCGGAATTTATTCTAAAAAATAGTAATATGTCATAAATTTACGAAATAGTAGAACAATTTCTTTTTATTCTACAAGAGGAATCAGAAACAAATGAAGAAATCCTCCTAAAAAATAAACTCGTCAAAAACAAGAAAAACTAGACTTAAGATTTCTGATTAAGAATTCGCCTAAAAAAAAATAATTTCAAACAAATTTTTGATTGAAACAGCAACTAAAAAAATTTGTTAAGTTTATATTCGAATATTCTTCGGCCTTTTAATCAAATTTCGAATTTTATAATAAGTTTTCGATTCCTTAGAAATTTTTTCTCTTTCTCGAAACTGTTTTTCTTGTAAAATTAGTCAACTACTTAATCATAGTATTTTCCTTTCATAACTTTTATTCAATGACAAAATAGATAAAATCTGAAAAAAATTATTCCAAGCAAAAGAATTTTTTTAATAAAAAGACTACGTTGAATGACTCATAATTTTAATTTAGTAATAATGACAATCTATAATAATAATCGAAAGATTTATTCATTCATTCTTTTATTCTGGTCGCACCAGAAGTTTGGCACATAGATATTTTTGGTTCTAAATCAGATACTTTTTTAAAAATGCATTAAAATTGATTAAAATTAAAATTTATAAATATCAGTTCAAATAATTTTAATTTCATTAATAAATAAATCTACCATTTTTTCTATAATTTTCAACAGTTTTCAACGTATACAATAATTCTCTTTAAATTTTATAACCTCTTCTTTAATTTTTTCAATTATTTTGTTTTAATTTTTGTTGTTGTTTTTGTTGTTCAATTTTTGTTGTTCAAATATCAACTAGTTTCATAAAATTTCAATTTAATTCTATAATTTTAAATTTATTTCTTTAATTTTTAATTATTTGCTTCAATTTTCAATTACATTCTTCGTTTTTCAATTATGTTATTCAAAATTTAATAATTTTTGCATTTTCTCAATTATCAAATATTTCCTTGAAATTTCAATAAAATTCTTCAATTTCCAATTGATTTCTTTAATTTTCATTTATTTTCTACAATTTTTTCCATAATTTTCATCAATTTCCAATTGACAATTTATTATTCTCCTTCAATTTTATGATTATTCATTAATTTAAATTTTTTTCCAAAGCCGATTATTTTCACCATTTTTGAATTTTTTTTTTTCAACTGTAAATTATTTTTTTTAGTAGTTAATTATTTCCCTCAATATTTAATTATTTTCGTCATATTGTAATGTTTCTTTAAATTATCAATTATTTTCTTAAACTTTCCATTAAATTCTCAAATACTTTCTTTAATTTTTAATTATTTTTATCGATTTTCAATTAATTCCTCAATATTCAATAATTCTCGGATTTTGTCAATTATTTTTTTCACTCATAAAAATTGATTTAAAATTTAAATTCAATTCTACAACTATTCTTTTCATTTTTCATTTTTTTTTCTTCAAATTTAAATTCGACTTTTCAATTTTCAATTATTTTCTTGAATATTAAAAAGTTATAGACTTTTTTCTATTATTTTAATCTATTATCATTTAGTTTTTTAATAATTCAACATAAAATTATTGTCTTTAAATTTTAAAATTATTTTTTAATTGTTTTTAGTTAGTTTGTTCTGTTGTCGATTATTCTCGCCAGTTTTCAAATTTTTCTTTCGATTGTCAATTATTTTCTTTAATATTTAATGATTTTAGTCATTTTGTAATTTTTCTTTCAATTAGCAACTTTTTTCTTAAAATTTCAATTTAATTCCTTAATCTTTAATTTCTTTCTTTAATTTTGAATTATTTTCTTCAATTCATAATTATTTTCTTCAATTTTCAATTTCATTCTTTGCTTTTCAATTATTTTATTCAATATTCAATAATTCTCGAATTTTCTCAATTATCAATAGTATTTTCAAGAAATTTCGTTATAATTCTTAAATTTTCGTTTATATTCTACAATTTTTTACATAATTTTCATCAGTTTCCAATTGACAATTTATTATTCTCCTCCACTTTTATGATTATTCAAAAATTTAAAAAATTTTGTTTTTCGAATGCCGATTATTCTCACGATTTTCGAATTTTTTTATCAATTGTTAATTATTTTCGACATATTATAATTTTTTTTAATTAACATTTATTTTCTTGAAATTTCCATTTAATTCTTTAATTTTTAATTTATTTCTTCAACTTTTAATTATTTTCTTTAATTTTTAACTATTTTTATCGATTTTCAATTCATTCCTCAATATTCAATAATTCTCGGATTTTATCAATTATTTTTTCACTCATAATAATCGTTTTACAATTTATATTCAATTTTCAATTATGTTCTTGAATATTAAAAAATTATCGCCTTTTTTCTATTATTTTTTTTGATTATCTTTAAGTTTCTTTAATTCTAAATACAATTATTCAATTATTTTCTTTAATTTTTAATTCTATTCTTCAATTTTGACTTCCATTTTTCAATTTTCGTTTGTTTTCTTCTACATTCATTAATTCTCGTCTTTTTTCAATTTTTAAGTATATTCCATTAATTTTAATTCCATTCTTCAATTTCTAATGGCTTTCTTCAATTTTCAATTATTTTTTTCAATTTTAATGATTTTTTTCGACTTTCAATCTAGTTGTTAAATGTACAATTATTTCCAACAACTATTCCTTTAATTTTTTTTTTATTTGCAATTATTTTCTTGAAATTTAATATTTCTTGTTTAATTTTTTAAATTATTTTTTTCAGTTCTTTATTAATCTATTCATTTTTCGGATTTTGTTTTCAATTGACAATTATTTACGTCTTTTTTTCACAAAGGTTCTTCAGTTTGTTATTTATAACAAATCTCGTCATTTTTTAACTATTTCCTTGAATTATTAACTACTTTCCGCAATTTTAAATCATTCCTTACAATTTTTTTAATTTTAAATTATTATCTTAAAATTTTATAATTATTCTTGGTTTTTTTTAAAATTATCTTGTTATTATCTTATAAATAATTTTGAATAATTTGCAGGCTGATGAGGATCCACCACACTCTTTTTCCCAAGTTTTCGTGCTAAAACCATCTGGGAATACATTCTTCTGCCAGCATGATATCTTTCGCCTGGATATTCACGATTCGGCATAAGAAATTGAACATCTTGAATCTGTGTGTGGCCAAAATGATAATCTGTATCAAAATATTTTTTTAACTGAATAAGTGAGCTCCCTCTCAGGTCAAATTCTCTTTTTTTTTTCACTTTTGTTTTTTTTTTATCATTACAATTGCACAAAATCCACGAATATTTAAATATCACATTTTTATACGACAGCAATAATCGCTTATGGCAATTTTTAACACTAATATACTGCTAAAATAATTACTCATAGGTTAAATAATTTTATATTAAAAAGTTTGTGCTTTAGAATATCGCAAAAATTGCTATAGTAACAAATTGGTCAAAGAGTAATATGCGAGACAAATTGTTATTTTAACTATACACTTTGTTATAAAGTATAAGTAACTAAAAATAATAATTTTTTAAATAAATATCATTTTTATAGAACTTTTGTCTTGTTTAATTAAATAATTCACTGAAAATTGATATTTAAAGACGAGTTTTATTGTCAATGTCTTTATTGGCAATAATATTGTACTGGAAATTAGGGATTTAAAAAAAAAAAAAAATGATGATAATTTAAAATTTAGAGCAAATTTTTATGTTACTCATGTGCAGATATTCAAGAGTTTTGCTTTGTTTCTTTGAAATTCTATATTTATCGGATTTATAATTTATGCAAAAAAAGGATTAAGTATAAAAGAACACGTATGTGAGGAAAAAAATCAGAAACCGGCAACCTGCAATCTGATAAAACGGAGTGGGAGATCTGGAATGAAAGTTAACTTCACTCAGTTCAGTTCATTCAGTTTGCAAAGTGTTGCAAGTGTGAGATTGATCAAAATTTGTCGCGTCATATAAAAGACAATGTACTATTTATTTCGTGTTTTCATATTATTTTCTCTAGAAACTTTACTGTTTAAAAGCACTTTTTCTCAATTTGATTTATCTGAAGGTGAGTAATTAATTTTTATACATATAAATCGACATAGTAAATTTTAAAAACGCGAATAGAGTAAAGATAGTAGTAAGAACAGTATTTATAGAATTATTTTAATATAATGAAAAAACCAATCTTATAAAACATTTACAGAATTTTGATAAACTGTTTCTTAAAGATTTTATTTAATTTAAATTATTATTACTAAATTGAATAATAGTCATTAGTAATTCATAATTCGCACAATACCCGTTTAATAATGATTCACTTAATTATGTATTTACGTGCATACTTTTCCTAGAACAAAAGTATGTTACTTTAAATTTTCATTATTCCGTTTAGTAATCATCAATTTTTCCTCTAGGGGAATCCGTGGTTCATTTATGCAAATTTTTTTTATTAATTTTTGTATTTTAATTCTCATTTATTCTCTGCAATTAAAGTTATCTTCTGTGATTTAAGTGACAATGTCTTTCTGTATTAGGCAAACAATTACTAAATTAAATGCTAAACAAAATTTTAAAATTGTATTATACTATATAAGTTTCTAAGTTTTAATGGATATTAATAAATTACCATTGACATTTAATTATGATTTCAGGTGATTATTGCGATGCGAACACTTTTTCTGGAAAATGTTCTTCTTTGAGAAATTGTCCATCGGTTTATCAAGAACTTATAAGAGGAAAAAAACCTGAGAGAATATGCAGTTTTCTGAGCAATGGCGATGTAATAATTTGTTGTCCTAATAATATTAGAGTCACAACAACTACTATAGGAACGACGACAAAAAAACCTGCAACAGGTGGATGGCCGCTTAATAACGAAAATCTAAAACGAATATCTGCTAAAAGTTAGTTTTTACTCTTTAATAATTTAAATTAACCGGAAAAAGGGAATTGACCAAGAATATTTCGTTTATTTTGATAAAATACCTCATTACTTTATAAGAAATGATACCTACTTTATTGTTTTTTTTTTATTTACAATATCTATATCTTGGAAGGTTGGACAAATTAAAATTACAAATCTTAAATTCAATTTAAAAAAATCCTAATTCGTGAAATTATCCTGAATTTTTTAAAAATATCCGACAATTTGTAAAGAATTCGTAGGTAAATCCGGAAGTTTACTATTTCAATATTATATTTTCTTTTATTTTGCAAACGTGAATGATATTCGAAGTACTGTCTAAACATTTTAGGTCGAAGATAATAATAAATTTTAATAATTTCGAGTCATTATAATGTAAATAAATCCCAAAGGCCAATTAATTTAAATTTTAATTTATTCGAACTTTTAAATTTTATTTTATCCGAATTTCAATAGCCTAAAATTATTTTCCATGTTAGCTAATTATCTGCAAATTAATAATCATTTTACTTTCTCGAATTTCTTTAATTTATTTTTTATAACTTAATTTTTTTACCAAATTATTCATAGTTCTCTTCCTTTAATATTTAAAATATTATAATTTTCCTAATTTTTAAACATTTTTCTTCTTTCTCTGTACGTGATTTCTTTTCTTATTAATTTTTTTGTAATAACAAAAAATTTTAATTGTATCAGTAAATAAAGTTTTCTAATATTTTCTTGTTTTATATCCGTACGTTTTTATTTATTTATTAATTATAATTTTTAAAATATTGTTTTCCCATTTTTATTTAGTGGGAATTGGAGGGGAGGAAATTAATAAAAAAAAAGTATCTGCTTTAGATTTGCTCAAATTTTTACTTTATTTATACAATTTTTTTTAATATTGTGTCTATTTTTTCTTAAATTTATTTAAATTTTGTAAAAAAATTTCTAGATTTTCCGACTTTTAAAAAATTTACTAGTTATTGGATTGTCTTAAAAAAATTTCTAATGCTTTAATCTGGTTTAAAGATTTTTTTCGTTATTTTAAAGTTGTTTTTAAAATTTTCACAATTTTTTTGAATAATTTTTATTTTACTTTCATTTTCTCTTAATATGTATTTCAAAAGACTTTTACCGAAAATTACGTGTTTTAATATTATTGGATTTTTGTCAGTTTTTTAAATTATTTGGCATATTTTCTTAATTTCTCAAATATTCAGAAAATTTTTTTATCATTTTGTCCCAAAATCTTATAATTTTCTTGATTTTTCTAAAGCTAAATGTTAGGATTCTTTTAAAAAAAAAATTTTTTTTTCATTTTTTGTACACTTTTTATTTATATTTTTTATTGTTTAGTAAATTTTTACAAAATTTGATAATTTTTGTAATTTTTTTTTTTTTTTTAGGTTATCAGATAATTTTAAAAAATTTTTGTCCGCTTCTTAAATGTGTTTTATATTATTTTTTGTTAAATATTCTTAGAATTTTTATACTTTTACATTTTTTTGACCTCGCTTTATTTTTCTCACTATTTCTTCAATTCGTTGTTTTCATAATTTCTGTTTATTATTTTTTGAACTTTATATTAATTTTTAAATTTTATCATAATTTTTCTAACTCTTAGAAACACTTTCCCTTCTTCCCGATATTGTTTAATTTTTCCATTATAATTTCTAATTTTTTTAAAACCATTTAGTAATTTCTATCTCCTTTTTTTAATACCTTCTCAATTTTTCTAATATTTTAAGGATATCTTTTTTTTTTAATGTAAATTTAATTTCGCACAAAATTTTCTCTTGTTATCATCATTTTTTTTTTTTGTTCATAAAGCTTTCTTTTCTTTTCTTATAAATTTTCATTTTTCAAATTATCAATAAATTTATTCATTACTTTCTCTAAATTCTTAAAATAATTTTCTCATGTTATCGTCAATTTTCTTTTTCTTAAAAAAGTTTTTTTTTCTTTTTAAAGCTTTCTTTTCTTTTCTTATAAATTCTTATTTTTCCAATTTTCAAAAAATTTATTCATTTCTTTCCCGTAATTTTTATGAATAATATTCATATAACTTTTTTATTTTAAAGATTTTTCTCATTTCTTTTGTAAATTATTTACTTATCGACCCTTTTAAATTATTTCTTCTTCTTTTTACATCTTATTTTTTAATATCTTTTCCTAATTTTCGTATTTTTGCTTTTATAAAAATTTAAATATTTTTTTTGGAATTTCACTGTTTTTTATTCATAATTTGTTTCTATTTATTAAAAGTTTTCTCCATTTCTTATTATTTCTTATTAAATATTCTCATGTTTTCTTACTCTTTAAGAGTTTTTCACTTATTTTTAAGCACAATGTACTTTTTAATTGAGATTTTTTATACCTTGTCCGATATTTTTAAATCTTTCTATAATTTTTCTGTTTCTTTTTTTGTAGTTCTTTTTCAAACTAATTATATATTTTTTTTTATTTATAAAAAAGATTTGTGTTGAATGTTTAAAATTGCTCTTATTAATAATTCTTTTAAATTACTCAATATTTAATTAGTACACTTATTAATCATTGATGGAACGAATTAGGAAAAATTGTAAGAATCCAGAATTTGAAAATGATAATTCGCTAGACTTTAGTTAAATTTACCAAGTTTTAAGTTAAATTTACCAAGTATTAAGTTAAATTTACCAAATTCTAAGTTGAATTTACCATTTTCTAAGTTAAATATACCAGTTTTTAATTTCTTTTAGAATGTGAAGAATATGAAAAATATGTCTACGCACTCGTGGTACCACCAATTTTGGCTCTGGATACAACGCCAGTCAATATTTCTCTCTGTGGAATAAAATCAAAAAAATTGATTGTTGGAGGTGTTAAAGCCGATCCTAAAGAATTTCCTCACATGGCAGTTATTGGATTTGACGACGACGAAGGCGAAATAAGATGGCAATGTGGCGGAACTTTAGTTTCAGATATATTTATTTTAACAGCAGCTCACTGCACTTACAGCGTCAATTGGTAATTTTTCTAATCCCAATCTTCTGGAAATTCTAACAAATTTCTAATTTTTTCATATCGTAAATTAAATTTGACGAATGTTACTATATTTTTGTCTTTCTTGGCAAAAGGGGTGAACCAAAATACGTGCGAGTTGGAGATTTGAATATTTTAAGAACGTCAGACGATGCTAAACCTCAGGATAGAAGAATTGCAAAGATAATTAAGTATCCTCAGTATCAACTACCTTCGCAATATCATGATATCGCTCTTCTTCGAATGGATCGAAGAGTTACGTTCAATGCTTACGTCAGACCTGCTTGTTTACCGATAAATCCAGAAATTCCTCATCAAAAAGTAATAGCTACTGGATGGGGTCTTACAGATTCAGGTTTGTTGCATTTTAAAATTGTTTATTTAGATAATTTGACGTCAGAGTTGTGGAAAAATATTGTTAATTTTTACAAAAGTTCTAATATTTCTTTACTTTCTATTTATTTTTTAATAATATAATATAAATTGGATAATTTCTTTAACTTCAATAAAATGAAGAATATTTGTTAAGAATTAAAAAGATATATTTTAACTAGTTCCGATTCACTATGCTTTTTAGAATTGTTTTCATTTATTCTTCTGCAATTAATTTTGTAATTCAATCTATCTCGAAAGTAACTCCAGGCTTCACAGACCGTCCTCTATTTCCCTTAAATGTCCCCTATTTTGCGATTGGTCCCTAAAAGTCCCCTATTTAGAAAATTTTACCTATTTTCCCCTATTTTTCACGAAAGTATATTTAAAGTCAATGTATTTGGAGATTTTTAATTATTTTCAATTTTCAACTATTTCTATCATTTTTAAATTATTTTCTCCAATTTTTCATTGATTAAATTATATTTCAATAGATTTCTTGAATTTTCAATCCTTCATCTCTGATTCCAATTCCTTTTTTCAATTTACAATTATGTTTATCATTCTTTCTTCATTTTTTCCTACTAATCATACTTATTTGTATTTCATTATTATTTGACTAATTTCATAAACTGTCAATTATTTTTATCAAATTAAAATTACTTTATTCAATTTAAATTATTTTTTTCTACTTATTAAATATTTTCATTATTTTTCAATTAATTTACAAAACTTGCAATTATTTTTTAAATTCTAATATTTTTCATTATTTTTTCATTGTGTTTATCATTTTTCAGTTATTGGATTAAATTTCAAAAATGTTTTGTAATTTTATCACTTATTTTTCATAAATTTTATTTATTTTCTTTAATTTTCAATTATTTCTATAATTTTGAAAATATTTTCTTCTATTTTTAGTTTTGTAAAGTATTTTTTCATACACTTTCTACATTTTTTATTTATTTATCTTAAATTTCAGTCATTTGTATTATTTTTCAAATATTTCCATCATTTTTTAATTGATTTCTTTTAATTTTCAATTTTTTTCTCCAAATTATAAATTTTTCAATTATTTTTTAACTGATTTACTAAACCTTTAATTATTTATTTCAAATTTCAATTAATTAAAAAAAGTGTTAATAAATTTTAAAATTTTTCAATTTTTTTTCAAATTTACAATTACTTTCGGTATTTTGTAATTAATTTCCGAAATATTCAATTATTTATCTCAAATTTTAATTATTTTAAAAAATTTATCATTATTTTTGCCATTTTTCAATTATTCTTCTCAATTCTCGATTGCTTTCTTTAATTCTGAAATATTTTATAAATTTTAAATTACTTACTTCAATTTACAATTATTTCTATAATTTTACAATTTTTTTTCTCCAAATTATAATTTTTTAAATAATTTTTTAACTGATTTACTAAACCTTTAATAATTTATTTCAAGTTTCAATTGATTAAACACATTTTTAATGAATTTTAGAATTTTTAAATAATTTTTTTTAAATTTACAATTACCTACTTTCGGTATTTTTTATTTTCAGTTTGATTCATTTATAATTTGCATTTATTCATCTTATCTTTCAATTCTTTGTTTTTAGTGTTTAATTTGTTTTATAACCTTCTCATTGATTTCTTCGATTTTAAATTAGCTTAATCATTTTTTAATTAGTTTCCTAAATTTTTAATTATTTTTCTCAATTCTCGATTGTTTTCATCAATTTTCAATCATTTTCTCAATTTTCAGTTGTTTAATTATAATTTTGCAATTATAGAAATAATTTTTAATTTTTTAAATTATTTTTAAATTGCTTTATTAAATCTTTAATTATTTATCTCAAATTTAAACTCTTTCTTTTTATTTTGATTAGTTTTATAATCTTTTTTAATTGATTTTTTTTCCAATTTTTAATTCTGTTTATTATTTTTTAATTAATTACTTAAATTTCCAATTTTTTTTTTATTTACCATTATATTCTTATCTTTTTTTAATTATTACTCTGTCGGCTTTAATTACGACGTTTGATTAAATAAGACAATATTTAACAAAATCTTTATTAAAAATTAATTCTACGGTGTTTAATAATGATTTATATATAAAATAAATTTATTTTTGAGATATGCCAACAACACCTCTCAGACGAAAGTCAGTGGAATCACCCATTTTTAGTTTTGAAAAGTATTTTTTCATACACTTTCTACATTTTTGATTTATTTATCTCAAATTTCAGTCATTTGCATTAATTTTCAAATATTTCCATCATTTTTAAATTGATTTATTTTATTTTTTAATTTTTTTCCCCAAATTATAAATTTTTCAATTATTTTTTGAATGATTTAGTAAACTTTTAATCATTTGTTTCAAATTTCAATTGATTAAACACATTTTTAATGAATTTTAGAATTTTTAAATTATTTTTTTCAAATTTACAATTACTTTCGGTATTTTGTAAATTATTTCCTAAATTTTAAATTATTCTTAAAAATTTATCATTATTTTTGCTATTTTTCAATTATTCCTTTAATTTGATATATATTCTGTAATTTTTTTAAATTATTCTTTTCAAATCTCGATTGTTTTCTTTAATTTTCAAATATTTTCTTAATTTTAAATTACTGTCTTCAATTTTCAATTATTTCTATAATTTTGAAAACAAATTTTTTTCAATTTTTAAAATTATTTTCAGTTTGATTCATTTATAATCTTCATTATTCATCTTAAATTTCAATTCTTTGTTTTCAGTGTTTAATTTGTTTTATAACCTCCTCATTGATTTCTTCTATTTTAAATTACCTTAATCATTTTTCAATTAGTTTCCTAAATTTTTAATTATTTTTCTCAATTCTCGATTGTTTTCATCAATTTTCAATCATTTTCTCAATTTTCAGTTGTTTCTATAATTTTGCAATTATAGAAACAATTTTTAATTTTTTAAATTATCTGTAAATTGATTTATTAAATCTTTAATTATTTATCTCAAATTTAAACTCTTTCTTTTTATTTTGATTAGTTTTATAATCTTTTTAATTGATTTTTTTCCAATTTTTAATTCTGTTTATTATTTTTTAATTAATTACTTAAATTTTCAATTTTTTTTTTATTTACCATTATATTCTTTTTTTTTTTTAATTATTTCTGAAGTTCTCCTTTTTTAATATTAATTTGATAATTCTGTAATTATTTTGTTATCCTATACAACTTGTTATTTTGTCCTGCACAAATAAAATCGAGGTTCTACTGTTTATAATTAATTTATCTTTATTTATAAAGTCTTAAAAGTAGGTACCCTAAAAGTCTCCTATTTTTGTATATTATGTCCCCTATTTCCCCTAAAATATTCTTTATTATCACTGTGAAGCCTGTAACTCGTTACTTTTTTGAACCCAGTAACGTAACGAATTTTTTTTTGCTTAAATAGTTGTGGAAGTTGTAGTTTAAATGTTGCAGAAACTATTTAAAAAATTAAGATTATCAAGATAATAATAGTTTTTGTGACATTTGAAACGAGAGGAAAATTTGAATTATAATAATAATATTTAAAATTCATATGATTATTTTTTTTCTGAACAGATGAGGAGAAAGGTTCGGATGATTTGTTGAAAGTAACTCTTTCTGTTGTTTCAACTGAAACTTGCAATATTAGTTATCGAAATGATCGGACTGTATTTAGTCGTGGAATTGTTGATGATTGGCAACTTTGTGCTGGAGGAGTAAATAAAGATACCTGCCAGGTAATTAAATAATATATTAATTAGAAAAATTAGAAAATGCACAACTAATTGTAAAATAATCGTTTTGTTTAAAAAAGATTCATTTATTTTAATTTAATTAGCGCTAAGTATAAATCAATATTTTAATACCTCGAATAAAAATTAGTAACAATTAAATTTAATTATTAATTTAAATACTTTTAAAATAAAAAAAAGTCATGGAGCAATATATTAGATAATTACATATGAAGATTACAAATATAATTAAATTTATTTTTTAGGGAGACAGTGGAGGACCACTTTCAATTTACAATAGAGATCACGATTGTATGTACAGTGTTATTGGAATTACAAGCATTGGCAAATTGTGCGGAATTAATATTCCAGGAGTCTATACAAAAGTCTACGGATATCTTTCTTGGCTTGAACGCAATATATGGGGCTCAGACTAAATTATTTATGCTTATTTTTAAAACCTAATATGAAAATGACTGCAAGAAACAAGTGACTTCTTCAGTAAAATGTGTGCTGAAAGAAATTTTGATTAATTAAAATAATTTAAAATTAATCTTAGAGTAGTATAATTTATTGTACTTTTACATAATTTTGTATTTATTATTAGAATTGAAATGTGTCTGAAGTATAGGGTAAATTAAATATTAAATCATTTTCGCTCAATCAAAGAAAACTGTTTTTAAGTAAGGTAATTAAAAATAATTTTTAGAAAATTTAGAACTAAAAATTAAGGTATCTTTTGCATTCAAAAGATACTTTATCATTCCAGTATTTTACTTATTATTAATTAAAAATCAATTTAAATATAAATTAAGTTCATATCTTATTAAATAAAATACTATTTGATTCGTTTTTTGTTTTTTACACCTTTTCCAGTATTGAGTTATTATAATTTAGAAATATTTAATTACAAAAATAAGGAAAATCGTAGTTTGTAAAGACAGCTAATAACAAACTATGATAAAAAGGTTTTATCAGTCGGGCATTAAAGATACAATTTTATAAAAAAGTAAATCAATTAAAACAGAATAAAATCAATTAATTTATTAGTTAAGGAAGTTCTACCGTAAATCGAATAATCAAACATATTTTGATAAAACTTAGTGTACTGATAGATAAAGTTTCTAAAATTTTGTAGTTAAATTTTTGAGACCTGTAGGTTCTTGGGAAAAAAGTTATGATCGATATATTTTTTCACTGTTTATAACCTGTTTAACATTGCTTCTTATGAGAATTCATTACTCTGTCACATATATTTTCGTACTAAAAATTATTAAATGACCAGATAGTGATCACAGTTTGTATAGTTAAACACAGATATCTAATGAGCCGATATTGTATTTAAAAAAGGACAATGGGTTCTTGTGAGAGTTGCAATAAATTAATTTGTAAAAATTTTTTATGTTTCACACGATACAGTTCAGACGTTCTGACATTTTAAAATGTTGATTTTGATCGCACATGAAAAATAGTCATATTTAAAAAGTAAATAAAGTTAAAAAAGTTAATAAATACAATTATTTAATTATATATTAGTAAAATTAAATTTAAACCTAGCCTCAAAATAATGGTCTCTGTTTTGACTAGTATTGTGATACGATAGAACTTCCTTAAATATATTTTAATTTTTAAAATTAATATTTAACTTCCCCAGACTGTAGACTCAATCCAATCTAAATAATTATAAACTGCAGTATAAACTCCGGGCATAGATGATCCACAAAAATGTCCAAATGACGTTATACCAATAAGTGCTGCAAAATCATTGTTATTATTAATCATAACTAAAGGCCCGCCGCTGTCGCCTTGGCAAGCATCAGATCGACTCAATTTATTATCATCTATGTAGCAGAGCATGCTCTCATCAATTCCACGGGGTAATTTTAACATCCCTCTGTACTTTGCGTTACATTGTGATGACTTCACAAGACTGAAAATTAAATAATTTGTTATTGATCTCTAGTTAAATAAATTTATTTAAGATAAATAAAATCGTAACTTGTAACATTATGAACAAAATACAACTATTATGTAACTGAAATTTAAAAATAGGAACTTTGGTTTTTTTAAAAAATTTTCGAATTCTTTTTTAAAATTTTCTGAAATTAACATTTTTTTCTATTTTTAAAATTTTTAATTTTTATTCAAATTTAATTTTCTCAGTTTTTAAAAACATTTGGTTAATGTTAATTTACTCATTCTTTTGTCTGCATTTTACTTAATTTTTTTATTCTACTTATCTCTACATTTTTTCATTTTTACATATTGCTTCCTCATAGAGAAACTAGTTTCATTTACTCTCTAAATACTTTATTTACTTTAGAGTCTCTCATCTCTTTGTACATTTTCTCTAATTTTTATTTCACATTTTTGTAAATTTTCTCAAAATTTGATAAAGTTTCTACAGTGTGTCTACCGAAACAGGATTTTCAAATTCCCGGTTTTCCCAGATTTCTTTTATGTATGATTAATAGCTATAATATTAAAATAGTGAAAAAAGTTAGTGCGTAATACATAAGTTTTTAAGGTAAAATTGATATTTGAAAAAAATAATTCCAAAATGGCAAAAATAATAGAAATTAGAAGAAAATAATTGGAAAATGACAAAAATAATTGAAATTTGAAGAAACAAAATGAAAGGTGACAAAACTAATGAAAAATTAAGTAAATAATTAAAAATTTGAAGTAAAGTCTTGGAAAATGACAAAAATAATTGAAAAATGGAAAAACAAAATAAAAATTTGATGTTAATACATAATTAAAAATTTGGAGAAAAAAATTGACCATTAAAGAAAATAATTAAATAATTGAAAAATCATAAAATTGATAGAAATTTGAAAAAAAATACTTGAAAAATGATAAAAATAATTAAAATTAAAAAAAAAACAATTGAGAAATAACAAAAATAATTAAAAATTACAAAAATAATAAAAAAAATGGAATAAATAGTCAAGAAATGACAAAAATAATTGAACCTTGAAAAAAATGAAAGATAATAAAACTGATTTAAAATTACGTAAAAGATTTATGATTTGAAAAAAAGACGTAAAAAACGATATAAATAATTGAAAAATGGAGAAACAAAATAAAAATTAGAAATCAGTAATTGAAATATTGGAGATAAAAATTGACGCTTAAAGAAAATAATTAAATAATGACAAAATAATTGCAAAATCCCAAAAAATTTGAAATTTGAAGAAAATACTTGAAAAATGATAAAAATAATTGAAAAACGAAGAAATTAAATGTAAATTGAAGTAAGAAATGAAACAATCCATGACAATAATTTAAAGATTTAAAAAAATAAGTAAAATTTGGAGAAAGTAATAAAAAAATGTTGAAAATATTGATAATACTTGAGAAATGACTAAATTAATTAATAATTTTAAAAGCAATTAAAAATGAGAAAAATAATTATAATAGGAAAAAATAATCGAGAAATAACAAAAATAACAGAAATTTGAAGAAAATAATTGAGAAAACACAAAAAATTTAAATTTGAAGGTAATATGTGAAAAATAACAAACATAATAAAAATTTGAGACAAATAATTGAAAGATGACAAAACAAATTAAAAATTAAGTAGAAAATAAAAAATTTGAAGAAAAGACTTGAAAAATAATAAAAATAATTAAAATTTGAAAAGAAATTGAAAAATGACAAAAATAATTAAAGATAGGAATAAATAGTCGAGAAATGACAAAAATAATTGAAATTTGAAGAAAATAAATTGAGAAATCACAAAAAATTAATGAGATTTTCACTTTTTTTTTATTTTTAAATTTTCACATTTTTTAAATAATTTCCTAACTCTTTCAGTTTTAAAGAATCTGTAGGCTATTTATTTGTCTTGAGATTTTTTAAATTTCTTAGTACATTTTCCCGACTTTCTTATTTTTGAATTCATTCATAAAATTTTGGATATTTTTTTATAATATAATTTTGTAAGCGTAATTTGCTTAATTGTTTTTAAATATTTTCTGGTCGTACTGATTTTCTTTTGTTTCTTTTTTGTTTCTTGTTATTTTTTACATTCTCATTGTGTGACTTTTAATTCATTTTCCAGTTTTTTGTATCTCGCATAGTATCTGAATTTTCTTATAGAATTTAAAATTTCAGAACTTTGTTTTATTTTTTAAATATTTTTCCAATCTTATAAAGTTCTTTTCATTTATTTTTTTTAACTTCCTCGGTTTTTTAATAATTTTTCTTTATTTGATTTAAACTGTTTTTAAAAGTAGAGTATTTTTGCATTTTTTGTAGAATTTACACTTCTTTTTTTTAACTTTGTTTATTTTAGCTTTACAATTTTTTACAGTTTTTAGTAAATTTTCATCAACTTTCTTATTTTATTTTTTGTTATTCATAAAATAAATTGTGAATTATAATAATAATAATAATAATATTTAATACGTTTTAATTTTTTTCTTAATTTTTAGTATAATTTACTTAAATCATTAAAAGGACAACACCGTGAAAATTGGATTTTTCCAGAAAACTTTAATTACGTTAATTTTAATGATAAAAATTAGATATTGTTTCTATATAAAACTAAGAAACTGATTTTGATTTATCTTAAATTGGAACGATCCTCACTTCAATTTAATTAACAGAATTTAACTTTAACATTAAAAATTAACTTGTTATCAAATTAAATTTCCATTGATATTACATTCACAGGGTGTCTACTAATTTCGTCCCACAAAATTCCCGGTCATTTCCCGGTTTTTGTTCCTATTTTTCCCGGGTTTTTCTCTTGTTAACTTAAAAATTTACTTTAAGTATAAATAGACCTACAAATGGCTACAAAAATTGAATATAACAGTTGATAATTGAAGAAAATAATTGAGAATTGAAGAATTAAATATTAAACTTTACAAAAACTAATAATTAAGAATTAAAAGAAACAATTAATAATGAAAAGAAATAATTAATAATGGAAAGAAATAATTGAACAATGACAAAGATATTTGACAATTAGAAACAAAATTTAAAAAAAAGTAAATATTAATTTACAATTGAACAATAATTGAAAAAATTTAACAATGGTTATTAAATTCAAAGAATATAATTGAAAATTGGTCAACTAGATAGAAAATCCAAAAAAATAATTTAAAATTTAAGTTAATAATTCAAAATTGAAGAAATAAATTGAAAAATTAAATAATCAAATTGAAATCAGAAAAACACAGAATTATTGAATATTAAAAAAAACAATTGAAAATTGAGAAATAAAATTGAAATTCGAAAACAATAATTGCGAATTAAAGAAAATTACTGAACAATTGGATTGAAAAAAGAAGAAAATAATTTATAATTAAAAAAAATGGAAAATGCCAGGAATTATTTAATATTTATTTATTTATTTATTCACACAATCCTTCCCGCGGCCCAAAAGGGCCATAAATGGGTTACAAAATATTGAGCAAAATTAAATTAAATTTAGTATACAATATATAAAAAGTTTAAACTTAAATTATAAACAAAATAACATAACATGGCTGTTCTAAAATTAAAACAAGATTGTTCGTTTATAAGACTAAAAATTATACTGAAAAATTGGATTGAAAAAAATTTACGTTTAGCAGGAATAAATAAAATAGATGGATAAGGAAGGAGAGCAGACAAAAATTGGTAAATTTAGAAACGATGTATCAATCCCATTAAACGAAAAATAATACCATTGAATTGAATGAAAATGGAATAGGACTGATAATCAGAGTCAACAGCGAGAATATATCACCCACCCTTCTCCTCAAATGATATTGAAGAAAACATTAAAAATTGAAGAATAGAATTGTTATTTAAAGAAATTAATTGAGAATTGAAAAAAATAATTGAACAATTAAATTGAAAATAGAAAAAAATTATTAAAAATTGAAGGAGGATTTGAAACATGAAATAAATAACTGATAATTGAAAAAAGTCGAGATTACTGAATATTGAAACAAACAATTGAAAATTGAACAAAACAATTAAAAATTAAAGAAAATAATTAAAAATTGAAGAAAATAATTAAAAATTGAAGAAAGTACTTAAAAATTAAATACAATATTTGAAAACAGCAGAAAAACTTAGAAATCGACGGAAATAATTGGAAATTGATGTAAATAATTTAAAAATTCTCTATTTAAATAAAAATTGAAAGAAAAACATAATTTAAAAAAGCTGAGAATTGTTAAATATTGAAGAAAATTGAGAAGAAATTGAAAATTGAAAGAAATTGAGAAACTGAAAGAAATATGAAAAAATAATTGGAAATTGAAGAAAATAATTGAAATTTAAGAAAAAAATTGGAATTTGAAGAAAATAATTGAGAATTTAAAAAAAATCATTGTAAAAAGCCTAGAGTTATTGTATATTAAAAAAAATTGAAAATTAAAGAATGGAATTGAATGTCGAAAATTATAATTGAGAATTAAAGAAAATAATTCAAGAATTGAACAATTGGATTGAAAGTAGAAGAAAATAAGTGATAATTGGAGGAGTTATTGAGATATGAAATAAATAAATGATAATTGAAAAAAATAGTTGAAACAAGTCGAGAATTATTGAATATTAAATTAAATAATTAAAAATTTAAGGAAATAGTTGAGATCTGAATAAATTAATTAAAAATTGAAGAAAATAATTGAAAATTGAATCAAATAATTGGCAATTCAAAAAAAATAATTTATAGTTGTAGAAAATAATTAAAAATTGATTAAAATAATTGAAAATCGTAGAAAATATTTCAGAATTTAATAAATTAATTAGAAATTGATGAAAATAATTGAAAATTGAAGAAAATAATTGGCAATTGAAGAAAATAGTATAAAATCGAAGAAAATAATTGAGAAATGAAATAATTTTAAATTAATGAAAATAATTGAGAATAGTAGAAAATAATTGGAAATTGAAGAAAATAATTGAAAATTGAAAAGAATTTTTTATCCCAGAAAAAAAATTCCCGGTTTGACGTAAAATTCCCGGTTTTTCCCGGTCAATTTAAATTCCCGGTTATTTCCCGGTTTCCCGGTTAGTAGACACCCTGAATTCAGTTAATTTTAATTTCCCACAAACTTAAAAAAAAATTCCTACTTTTTAGGTTTCTTTTTCTTTTTTTCTCCCTAAAAAGTGATTTTGAAATCTGCTTTAAGTAACACCTTTTATTACCTTAAATTATTAGTTTTCAGTAAGATCTCAGAACCTTCATTTTCAAAACTCGTGGCACCGAATCCAGAAGCTACAATAGCATCGTTTCTTGTATCCAAATTTAGAATAGATTTTGCCTGAATACAAACAGGTCTGGTGAAATCAGAAATTTGTACTGCACGCTTTAATTTAATTAAAGCAATATCATTATAACGTGTCAAAATATTATAATTAGGATGTGGATAAATTTTATCCACTAGTACATTTTGTACATATGAATTAGTATCCGTCAGGTTTTCGGAACCAAATCGAATCTGTGAAATTTGGAAAACATTTTTAAAACTTAACTCAACATTTTCTCAAGAAGATAAATTTTCAAAAAATAAATTTTATAATTACCTCTACCGGTTTAGCGTTATGGACATTTATGACACAGTGACCAGCGGTTAAAACAAATGTTTGAGAAATTAAACTGCCACCGCAATTATATTTAATCTCGTCATTTATTTTGTAGCCTAAAGCTGCCATAAATGGAAATTCATTTATGTCTGCTGCTAAACCATTAAAAATAGTTGGATTTGGTATCCCATCTTTCAATCTTTCAAACTCTTCACAGGCTGATAACAGTCATAATAAAAAATTAAATAATTAGAAAATATCGAAATATATTTTTTAAACACATTTATGATAATATTTATTTATTTGGGCAATTATTACTTACCTCTTTCTACAATTCTAGTCTTAATCTTGTTAGGAATTTCCTTCTTAGGACAACAAACAATTTCGTTGCTCCTTAAAAAACCGCAATGATCACTAGATAAATGATCTCTTTTACGTTCAATTATTTCTTGCAGTTTTTCAGGACACTCTACTTCTTTCATACAAATTCCTTTTCTGCCATCGTCCAAAACACAAACATCTCCTTCTGATAAATTTACTAAATTTTATATTTTAACAAGACTCAAATTTATTTTTATAAAGTAATTTCTTTCGTATTATTTAATTCTTAAATTAAATTTACTTAGTTACGTTATTTTAGTGTAGTTAGTCGTTAAATTATGTTTGTTTAATTAGTCATTAAATAAATTCAGCTTAGTTATTAATTAAATTATCCTAGTTTAATCAATTGTTACTTCAACTATATTGTTATAATAATTAAAATTGATAAAATTAAATTACCGTAACGATCCTTAGGATAAGTAAAACTATCCGAACAATTAATTAATAATACTGTCAGGCATTGAAGAATTTTTAAGAAATGAAAATTCATCATTAAAGTATAGAGCTGCACATCTGAAAACTCAATTATTAGTATTTAATTAACTAACTGTAGATAATTGATTTCAATTATATAAAATTATTTGATTTTTATTATGAAAAAAAAAGAAGTAAATTATATCCGACTTTCCAGTTTCGAAATTATTTTTTAATAAACTAGTCAAAAAATTTCTATTACCTGTTATAAAATGCGGACTTTTTTAGAATACGTTCATTGAACTTTTTACAATAAATTAAATTTTATTTATTTTACTTTTTTTCTTTAAAATTTTTCGAATTATAATAGTTTTTGCGGCAGTGTTATTCGCCTCAAAGTCAGCTCTGAACTAGAGTTTTGAAATCTGCTACATTAAATTTGTATGCATATGGACACCATAAATATTCATTACTATTCACAAAACAGCCTAAAGCAATTTACTTACGTAGGTAAGTATCAATGATCGAAACAGTTTTCGGAGAATTACTAGTTTGACTAGATTTAAGTTACTTAAATTTAAACAGAAATCTTCAAATGTTATGTAATATTTTAGAGCATTGAAATAAATGTTTCCACACAAATCTTGATTTTCGTAATGTTTCAAAATTTCCGGAACTTAAATATTAAGAAGATTTTTATTAAAATAATCTACAAATGTTTCTTTTTTTCAAGTTCAATTCTCCTTGAAAATATCAAAATTACAGAATCTGTTTTTAAAAAAAAAAAAAACGATAAATTACAAGAATAAATATTTCGAGTTAGAATCTATTTACCTAATTTGTAATTTAAAACCATATAAATAAATTATGAAAATTTAAACAGTGATTATTTTTCCACTAAAATTGTGCTTTAAAAAAATGTTTAAAATTAACGCCGTCGATATGGAAAATAAAAACATGATTCGTTTGATAATGTATCATTTTAATGTGTAAGAAGAAAATATTGACATAAAAAGTAAAAAAAACTTAAGGGATATTGGCTAGGTAATCCTTAACATTGGATGGATCTAATCTTCGAAAACCATTAGCATCACATATACCGACTTCAATATTGTCAGCAGTCATTTGACCTTCAAAACCTTCTTTCAGGGTCAAAATGGCAGTGTGAACAGCGTCATCCAGCTCTAAATCTTCGCTGTATCGTTTCTCAAGGAAAGTTTTTCCATTAATGAAATTCTTTCCCATCGCGGTTGCTTTCCATGCGAAGTACGCGCCTGACGGATCACATTGGAAAAGATAAGGTCTATCGTTGTCCCATCCACAAATAAGCAATGATACACCAAACGGTCTTACTCCTCTGAAATTAAAAAAATAATAGATTTAGAAAACAGGGCTGCCAGCGAACTTGCAGATTGAAAACAGAAGAAAAGTGACTTTTATAAAAATTATCGGTTAATAAGAAATATTAAGCAGATTGGGTATAAAAAGTCTATACACGTCTTTCCTAATTAGAAAAATATAATATAGTTTATTTTATGAACTTATCAGTCCACAATTCAAAATCGCGGATCTAATATCAAATGTCAAAGATAATAAAATTTTGAAGAAAATCATTGGAAAATGACAAAAATAATTGAAATTTGAAGAAACAAAATGAAAGATGACAAAACAAATTAAAACTAGGTGTGAATTCTGTCCATTTCATGGACACTTCGCTTCCAAGGAAGCAAAACAATTTGCTTCCTCATAGAGGAAGCAATAATTTAATAATATTTTAAATATTTCCATCCATTGCCCTCTTGCTTATCCTGGTTCGACAGTATTAACCCTCAACTGCTAGACTGGGTCTGACAGACCCGGTAGACCTTCACCGCTCTCTCCTATAGCGTTTTGGTGAGGATGGGAGAGGTTTTTGCTTGGGTCTATTGGACCCAGCGTAGCAGGTAGGTAACAAAAACTGTAATATGTTAAAAATTAAATTTGTCTAAAAATGATTTATTATTATCTTTGAATCATAAATAAATCATAAATAAACCATAAATAAATCACAACGTTTTCGCAAAAAATTGTATGTTTTGGAAACAATGAAATATTGTATTCTTAATAATGTGGTTTCTCTTTATTTAAGGGGAGTCACCTGAGAAATTTCAACCCATCGAAATATATTACTTATCGGTGCAAACTTTTTTTCTGGGATTATTTTGGATGTAAAAGAATGACATATTATCAAGATTAAAAAAAAAAAATTTTGAATAAAAAATTTTTTTTTTGTTGAAAAAATTAAAAAATGTTAAAACCCAAACGATTTTTTGTTTGAAATCTTAAAAAAGGCATATAAAAAAATTGGCATTAAAAAAATATGAAAAATTGTAGGAGGAGATAGATTTTTACAAAAAGAAAAATTTCAACAAAAAGAAATTTTTTTTAAATTTTTTTTTCAAAATTTTTTTTTTTTTAATTTTGATAATATGGCATTCTTTTACATCCAAAATAGTCCAAGAAAAAAAATTGGCACCGATAAGTAACATATATTTCGATGGGTTGAAATTTCTCAGGTGACTCCACTTAATGAACCAAATTTGATGATTTTCATTTCTCCCAAAAAATATGTTTTTTTCAGCCAATCAAAAAATGACTTAAACAGACTTAAGGTACATGTTTAAAGCTTTAAAAATCCACTTAGAAATTTTATTTATGTCTATTTTTGGTGTTACTATAGCTATTTGAAAAAAACGACTTTTTAAAAAAGTATCTTTACATTTCTTGAAATATTTAAAAAAATATTAAAGACACATTCATTTAAGCTAGATATTATTTTTCTACAGGTTCTGGCAATAAGTTTAAAAAAAAGAAGTCCCGATATGTTCATTAGGCTCTGAGCAATCAGCGTTTGAAAATCGCTCGGGTCTTGTAGACCCAATCTAGCAGTTACGTTTAATCCCGATAGTCTAGCAGTTGCGGGTTAATATTATTAGTAATATTATTATTATTATCATTATTTTACTAGGTGAAAATTATGTCCATTTCGTGGATATTTCGTTTCAAAGTTAGCAAACAGATTTGCTTTCTTATAGAAAAAGCAATATATTATTAATATAAAATTTAATTCGAGAAATTCTTTAAAAAAAGGAATTTTAAGTGCAAAAAAAATGAAAAAACATCAATTAATTTACGAATTTTTGATCAATTATAAAAGTTATATAGGTCAATCGATTCGTTTTGAGATAAGGAATATGATTTTTTTATTCATTAAGTTGTATTTTTAGCTTGGAAAAAAATTTTGGCAAAAAACGATTTTTTTCGATGAAAAAAGGTGCTCAACAAAATTTGATTGGGTATTTTCAAAAATCCCTGTGTCCAAATTTAGATATTCACGAGATTAAAAAGTCATCCAAATTTTATTGAAATCCGTTGAAGCGTTCTCGAGATATCCTGGCGACAAAAAACGCTATACACACACACACACACACACACATACATCTGGACATTTGCTTAGGAATGAAAATTTACGCTTTTTAGATGAAAATGAGTCGATTTAGACTATTTTTGGAAAATCGAAAATCTTAACGATCACAAAGCTTCCTCTATGAGGAAGCAAAATAAGTAAAAAATTTAAATTTTAAAGAAAATACTTGGAAAATGACAAAAATAAAAGAAAATTGGAAAAACAAAAAAAAATTTAATGTCAATACACAATTAAAAAATTGGAGAAAAAATTGACTATTAAAGAAAATAATTAAATAATTGAAAAATCATAAAATTGGTAGAAATTTGAGGAAAATACTTGAAAAATGATAAAAAAAATTAAAATTAAAAAAAAAAACAATTGAAAAATGACAAAAATAATTGAAAATTACAAAAATAATCAAAAAATGGAACAAATAGTCGATAAATGACAAAAATAATTGAACCAAGAAGAAAAAAATGAAAGATGATAAAACTAATTTAAAATTATGTAAAAAACGTATGATTATGTAAGAAAAAACGTAAAAAATGACATAAATAATTGAAAAATAGAGAAACAAAATAAAAATTAGAAATCAATATTTTAAAATTTGAGTTAAAAATTGACGCTTAAAGAAAATAATTGAATAATGACAAAATAATTGCAAAATCACAAAAAAAAATTAAAATTTGAAGAAAATACTTAAAAAATGATAAAAATAATCAAATTTAAAAATAAAAAGCAATTGACAAATGACAAATGACAATAATTTAAAGATATAATAAAATAAGTAACATTTGGAGAAAGTAATAAAAAAATGTCGAAAATATTGACAATAATTGAGAAATGACTAAATTAATTGAACATTTTAAAAAACAATTAAAAAATGACGAAAATAATTTAAAATAGGAAAAAATAGTCGAGAAATAACAGAAATTTGAAGAAAATAATTGAGAAATCACAAAAAAATTAAATTTGAAGGTAGTACGTGAAAAATAAAAAAATAATAAAAATTTGAGACAAATAATTGAAAAAATGACAAAACTAATTAAAAATTAAGTAAAAAATAAAAAATTTGAAGTAATGACTTGAAAAATGATAAAAATAAATGAAATTTAAGTAAGAAATTAAAGAATCCATGACAATAATTTAAGGATATAAAAAAATAAGTAAAATTTGGAAAAAGTAATAAAAAAATGTCGAAAATATTGATATTAATTAAAAAATGACTAAATTAATTGAAAATTTTAAAAAACAATTAAAAATGACAAAAATAATTTAAAATAGAAAAAAATAGTCGAGAAATAACAAAAGTAACACAGATTTGAAGAAAATAATTGAGAAATCACAAAAAAATTAAATTTGAATGTAGTACGTGAAAAATAAAAAAATAATAAAAATTTGAGACAAATAATTGAAAAAATGACAAAACTAATTAAAAATTAAGTAAAAAAATTAATAGAAATATGCAGATAAGACTTGAAAAATGATAAAAATAATTTAAATTTGAAAAGAATTGGAGAAATGACAAAAATAAATTAAATTTAAGTAAGTAATTAAAAAATCCATGAAAATAATTTAAAGATATAAGAAAATGAGTATAAAATTTGGAGAAAGTAATAAAACAATGTCGAAAATATTAACAACAATTGAGAAATTACTAGATTAATTGAAAATGTTAAAAAAACAATTAAGAAATGACAAAAATAATTTAAAATAGGAAAAAATAGTCGAGAAATAACAAAAGTAACAGAAATTAGAAGAAAATAATTCAGAAATTACAAGAAAATTAAATTTGCAGGTAATACGTGAAATACCGTGTTTTTCCGGTCGAACTAAAATCCCGGTTTTCCCTTAATTCCCGGTGAGTAGACATCCTGTTTTTATAACCTACAACTTTCACCAGGTCCGATAAGAAGTTTTTTACTTGTTTTAATTTTCTAACACGTTGTTAATAGGGCACCCAATATCAGAAAACTCCCCCCCACCTCCCACAGCTGGAATAGCCATTTTACTAAAAAAAGTGAGTTTTTTTTTATAAAATGTAAAGTAATAGTGAGCGATTTAAAAAAAAAAGGTTTCCAGGTCAAAGACCCAAAAACAAATCCCCGAATGGACATTCGCCCGAAAATAATTTACTCGAAAACATTTTTTCCCGAATCCATTTCAAATCATGGTGCATCGAGAATTAACTTCATATGAAAATATGTTTTTCTGCTCGAAAAATAAAGGGACACGTATTTGTTTTTTACATTTTCATAATATTTTTTTTTTAATTTTTACGATTTTTTTTAAGATTTAAAAAGAAAATAAGTTTGTTTATAATTTTTTTCTTTAAAATCTTGTAATTTACACATTTTTCCAGTTTTTTAGTTGCTCTTATGCTGAATTTTTTAAGCTGTTTTTTCCAATTTTTGTTTTCTTCTTTATATCTTTGGTATTCTTCTATTATTGCGCGTAATCGTTTTTGGAGTGAAATCCAAGTTTTGCGTGTCTCTGACGTCAATATATCCTACGGTTATTAATTTTTTTCCGGCAAGTTCATCCACTTCAACATTTTCTTCCATTTTCATGAATAATAATTTAAAATTCAAAAAATTTGAAATAAACTAAAATTGAATGATTTTGACCTTTTTTTATACATAAACGAATTAGTAACAATATTTTGTTTTATATATTTTGGATAAGCATACTTCATGTATGTACTGATAGATTTATAATTTAAAAAAAAAAGAACTTTTCGGGTAAATGCCCTGACAAAAGTATTAGATTGAATTTCAATCAGATTGAATAAAGTTGTAATCAGTATTCTTCCGGGTAATTCCGAAATTTGTTTCCGAACCAATCAGTTTTTATACGAATCTAAAAATGGATATAACTTGACGAAAAATTCTTTCCGAATCATTCCGAATTAATCCGTTTCATTCCGAAGCTAAATTTTAATCCGTTTAAATCACGTTATTTCATTCCGAATCAATCCGTTTCATATTCGAATAAACCCGACTAAAATTAGAACGGATTGATTCGAAATGAAATAACGGGATTCAAACGGATTAAAATTTAGCTTCAGAATAAAACGGATTATTTCGGAATGATTCGGAAAGAATTTTTCGTCAAGTTACATCCATTTTTAGATTCGGATAAAAACTGATTGGCTCGGAAACAAATTTCGGAATGCCCCGGAAGAATACTGATCAAAACTTATTCAAACTGATTGGAATTCAATCCAATACTTTCGCCAGGGTGGAATCAGGCGAAAAAATTCGGGCAAATGTCCACTCGGGCGCGTGTTTACGGGTTTTTGGGCTTAAACCAAAAAAAGTGAGAAAATTGAGTCACTGGCAATTTTCTGCCAGGTGAATAAAAATTAAGTCATTCAGACAAGAAAAAATTAACTATAATTTTTAACCAGATCGTTTCTAAACAAATTTATTTGAATTAGTTTCAATAAATAAAAGTAATTATTATGAAACTAATTACCCGGATTGCGTGTATTCCTGCATAACCATGGCAACTCGTTGAACGAGTTGTGCAGTTGGAATTGGTTCCTGATACACCAAATAATATTGTTGAGCCATTTTTCTGGCCTGCTTGACAAGTAAACGATAATCAGGTCCCATTCCACTATAAACCATGCCAATGTGTTTGGTAATCATTTCCACTTTGTTCACACTATGTTCGTCATAAAGAATGGATTTATGTTTGTTTTCTGTCGCAAGAACAATTCCATTGGAAGCTTTGATTCCAACGCTGGGAGCACCAGCTGCCACTGCTGCAAGAGCATATTCAATCTGCACCAATTTTCCTGAAGGGCTACAAAAAAATGATTTATTTAATAAAATGTCAACTACTCTCAATATCATAAAGAATTACTATATAAAGAATCATAAAGAATAATAAATCTTTCTTTAAAATATCTGATAAAAGTGTGATAAATTAATATACAAAATAACTTATTTGCATCTATGTATTAAAATTTAGATGGATTGAATTTCGATATTTTTAAATTTGAATCGGTTTGAGTCTTTTGAACAAATTGAAAGTTTGATAAATTGAAGTTTTGACCAATTGAGATTGAATTTTAATAAAATTAGAACAAATTAAAAATTTGATTATTCAAAATAGGAAAGAAGAAAATTTAAAATCGATTAAATTTTTATTATTAAATGTTTTGAAATATAAAAAACAAGATTTATTAAAAGTTCAGTGGATTAAAGTTCAGATAATTTGACATTTTAATAGAATATTCGGATAAATTGAAATATTGGTAAGTTTAGGTTTCGATCGAATTAGATTGAATTTTATTATATTTATATAATAAAATTAATTTTTAAATGTTTAAAATTTGGATGAATTAAACTTGGAATTGATAGAAAATATTAACTAATAAATGTTTTAATAACTACAGAATTTAGGAATTATTTAAAGTTAATTCAATTAAAGTTTCGATGAATTGAAATATCAATAAATTTCAATTGAATTTTATTAAAATTATAATAAATAGAAAAATTTGAAAGACTTAAAGTTAGAATTGATAAAAATTGTTATTAATTAAACAGGTTATGACAAATAAATACATATTAAGATTTATTGAAAATGTAATCGATTAAAGTTTGGATAAAATTGAAATTTGAAACGAATAAAATATGAATACATTGGAATTTGGATAAATTAAAATTTATACTGATTAAAATTTAAATAAATTAAATTTTTTATAGATTGAATTTAAATTAGAATAAACTCGGGAATACAAAAAGAATATATTTCTGTGAATTTAATCAGCTCTTTGTCCAAATGTCAAATTTTTCTTCAAACTATTGAAAAATTAGATTGTTAACGAGAAAACAAACATTAACTAGATTTAATAAAAACACATTTTTTACACAATAAATTATTTCGTAAATTATTGTTTATAAAATTATATCCGACAAATTTCTTAGCAAAAATAATGTAATTACATTGTTTGAAAACGACAAGTCATGTACCAAAGATAGATGAAAAAAGTAAAATATTACTAAACATTTTACAATTTATATATTAAAAAATTTATCCAACATTTGAACCTTTCAAAAAAGCACTTTTTTAAATCATAAAGACAAATAAATTAAATGTTTTTATTGAGAAAGTATGCCGACGTTTAAGGTTAGGTTTCATAAACACGACAATATCAGGGTAAATATTGAGACAATAAGTACAATTCTTAGTGAAATTCAAAACAAGTGATTACTTTATAATAATAAAAAAATTTGTGACTAAAAACTTATTATTTACTTACCTAAAAGTAGTTAAAGAAAAACTGTAACGTTCGGAGGCCATGACAATTGCTTTTTCAACTAAATATTTCTCTTGTATCGCGTCACTGCAGCATCATTTTTTAAAAGAATCTTTTGATTGGCTGTTGTAAAAATAACCAAATATTTCCACCAATTAGAGTCAATCATGTAATTGTGTTAGTGATCTTTCACAACACGTGGAATTTTGGTTTTGAGTTTTTACTGTTTTCTTTTTAAAATTTTATCATTTTCTAAACATTAACCAATTTACCCACATCTTTTGTTGGTAAATAGATGCTTCGAAGTTTAAGACAAACAGGATTTTTTACCAATTACTGTAATCTATGTAAGTACAATTACAAAATTGAATCTTTCACGTTTAGAAGGGTTATGTTCTTGAAAATTGTGCCGATTGTCGAAAATAAAAATGTTATTTTTATTTACATAAAAAGTACTATGACTAATTTAATCAATCTATAATAAATTATATTCATTATTTTTATAGCATAAAAATTTAATAAGTACAAAACTTGAATAACAATTTAACAACTATTGATTATTATTACATTATTAACAATAATATTCTTTCGTGATTAACGAATTTTTCAGTTTTTCAACTACTAAGATTTTTTGTTAGAAAAGATATCAAATTTCAACATTTAAAATTTTGTAATTTTTCAGGCAGTATTGCTTGTCAAAAAATGTCTGTGCAAATAGAAAATACAGTTGACAAGAGTCAGGAGATTATTTCTGACAATAAAAAACGACTTCAAACCGAAGAAAATGAGGTAAATTTAAGTGAAGAAAATGCAGCTAAAAAACAAAAAGTTGAACCAGAAGTGAGAATAAGAAAACGAAATTTTGCGATGTTGTTGGGATATCTTGGTAAAAATTACTACGGGATGCAAAGAAATCCTGGTATGAGCACAATAGAAGAATTTTTAATTGGTGCATTATTTAAAGCAAATCTTATTAACTCCGAGGCTTTTGATGTCATTCAGAATATTAGATTTCAAAGAGCAGCACGGACAGATAGAGGAGTTTCTGCAGCTAGACAAATTGTTTCTCTTAAAATACGTAAGAATAATTTCTTATTAATTAATTATCTTTTTATCATACCTTATAGATTATCACCTTTTTATGATCAATTTTCGGAAAATTATTCACCTTTTCCATCTATTTTCCAAGAAAATCTACAGCAGGGTGTCTACTAATTTCGCCCCACAAAATTCCCGTTTTTTCCCGGTTTTTGTTCCTATTTTTCCCGGTTTTTTCTCATGTTAACTTAAAATTTATTTTAAGTATAAATAGACCTACAAATGGCTACAAAAATTGAATATAACAGTTGATAATTGAAGAAAATAATTGAAATTCAAAGAAAATAATTGAGAATTGAAGAATTAAATATTAAACTTTACAAAAAATAGTAATTAAGAATTAAAAGAAACAATTAAAAATGAAAAGAAATAATTAATAAAGGAAAGAAATAATTAAACAATGACAAAGATATTTGACAATTAGAAACAAAATTAAAAAAAAAGTAAATATTAATCTACAATTGAACAATAATTGAAAACATTGAACAATGGTTATTAAATTCAAAGAATATAATTGAAAATTGATCAACTAAATAGAAAATCCAAAAAAATAATTTAAAATTTAAGTTAATAATTTAAAATTGAAAAAATGAATTGAAAATTAAATAAGCAAATTGAAATCAGAAAAACACAGAGTTATTGAATATTAAAAAAAACAATTGAAAATTGAGAAATAAAATTGAAATTCGAATACAATAATTGAGAATTAAAGAAAATTACTAAACAATTGGATTGAAAAAAGAAGAAAATAATTTATAATTGAAAAAAAATGGAAAATGACAGGAATTGTTTAATATTAAAGAAGACATTAAAAATTGAAGAATAGAATTGTTATTTAAAGAAATTAATTGAGAATTGAAAAAAATAATTGAACAATTAAATTGAAAAAAGAAGAAAATTATTGAAAATTGAAGGAGGTTTTGAAACATGAAATAAATAACTGATAATTGAAAAAAAAAATTAAAAATGGAAGAAAGTACTTAAAAATTAAACACAATATTTGGAAACAGCAGAAAAATTTAGAAATCGACGGAAATAATTGCGAATTTATGAAAATAATTTAAATAAAAATGAATGAAAAACATAATTTAAAAAAGCTGAGAATTGTTAAATATTGAAGAAAATTGAGAAGAAATTGAAAATTGAAAGAAATTGAGAAACTGAAAGAAATATGAAAAAATAATTGGAAATTGAAGAAAGTAATTGAAATTTAAGAAAAAAATTAGAATTTGAAGAAAATAATTGAGAATTAAAAAAAAATCATTGTAAATAGCCTAGAGTTATTGAGAATTAAAGAAAATAATTCAAGAATTGAACAATGGGATTGAAAGTAGAAGAAAATAAGTGATAATTGAAGAAAAAAGAAATTGAACAACCCAGGAATTATAGAATTTGGAAGGAACAATAAAAAATGAAGAATGTAATTGTAATTTGAAGAAATTAATTAAAAGTTGTGGAAAATAACTTGGAATTTAAGAAAATGTGATTTTATGAAAATCGTGGAATAATAATTGATGAATTGAATTCAAGTTTCAAAAACATAATTGATAATTGAAAAAAATATTGAAAAAAGCCGAGAATTATTGATTATAGAAGAAAATAATTGAAAAATGGAGGAGTTATTGAGATGTGAAATAAATAAATGATAATTGAAAAAAAATAGTTGCAAAAAGTCGAGAATTATTGAATATTAAATTAAATAATTAAAAATTAAAGGAAATAGTTGAGATCTGAAGAAAATAATTAAAAATTGATGAAAATAATTAAAAATTGAAGAAAATAACTGAAAATTGAATCAAATAATTGGCAATTCAAAAAAAAAAAATTTATAGTTGAAGAAAAGAATTAAAAATTGATTAAAATAATTGAAAATCGTAGAAAATATTTCAGAATTGAATAAATTAATTAGAAATTGATGAAAATAATTGAAAATTGAAGAAAATAATTGGCAATTGAAGAAAATAGTAGAAAATCGAAGAAAATGATTGAGAAATGAAGAAATAATTTTAAATTAATGAAAATAATTCCAAATGGAAGAAAATAATTGAGAATTGCAGAAAATAAATAGAAATTGAAGAAAATAATTGAAAATTGAAAAGAATTTATTATCCCAGAAAAAAATTCCCGGTTTGACGGAAAATTACCGGTTAATTCCCGGTTTTTCGCGGTCAATTTAAATTCCCGGTTTTCCCGGTTAGTAGACACCCTGCTACAGTGAACCCTATTAAAGTTAATTTTTTTATTGAAAATGTTTTGTTCGTTTTAGCCGAAACTGTAGAAAAGGAAGAAATTAATTCCTTGTTACCAGAAGATATTCGTGTCTTTGGAATCAGACGAGTAACGAAAGGTTTTAACAGTAAACAGCAATGTGACGCCAGAACGTATTCTTACACACTTCCAACATACGCTTTTGTTGAAGAAAGTCCTGAAATTGTAACTGGTGATTTTAGTGAGGAAGACGTAGAAAAAAGAATAGAAGAATTATCGACTGTAGATGGCAAACCGTACACTGAATTTAGAATAACACCAGAATCAATTAAAAAATTGAAATCAATCCTCAAGCTATTCGAAGGAACACATAACTTTTATAATTTCACTTCAAAAGTGTAAGCTTTTTAGATAACTCTCTCTCATCTTTTAGATATTTGATAATAAGTTATTAAAAAACTAATTTTATCATCAAATATTTAAAAAACTATTCCTGAAAATCTTCAATGAAATTATTAGGGCATATCTCTGGAACATTTAACTTTTCAATAAGAAAAAATATTTTATTTTTTTTTGTAGCACAGTATTGAAACTTTGTCTACATAAACTTCAAGTGCTAAGCTTTCAAATTATACAAATGGACAAATAAATCTAATTGTCTTCAAGAAATTATAAATTATTTAAAATTACAAATAATTTTTAACCTGTAACATAAAAATATTCAACAGGTGGTTGCTTTTTAGGATGAAAAACAGTTGAAATGAATTGCTTGAGGGGTTATCATTTTTAAAAAACGATAAGTTTGTTTAATATTTTCAATATTTATAAGAATAGTAAAATATTAATAATACTACACTAGGAATAAAGGAATAAAGTTCCATTTTTGTGTGAAAATCAATCTCGAAATAAACATTAAAACTTAACCTTCAGGTTTTAATTAATGACAATTTCTGTTGAAAACATTAGAATCGGCAACTTCAGACTTAAAAATTTCTTTCTAAAAAATTTCGGTCGATTACGGTCGACCGTAATTGATAAATATTTTCACATTATCATTGCAATAAAGTATTTTTTCTCAAAGCACATTCACACAATGTTAAATGGTACTCGTAAAAATATATGTAAGTACTTTTTGAATACTTTTATTTCATTTTCGTGAAGTATCACTCGTATTACGATCGTTGTCAAATTTTGTACACACGTGTTTTCTGTTATTTAAATTAGAATAGTTTTTTGAAGACATGAAGCACATCAATTTAGTACGTCTCAAAATAATTCTAATTATTTAAACTTTTATTTTCCATAAACTATTTTGGTGTGCCAATAGTCTTATTCAAGAAAAATGATAAATAAGACGATTACGGTCGAAAAGGTTAAAAATGAGGGACAACTTTTAAAAACATATAACTTTCTTCACAATAAACAAAATATTAATTTTCATGCACAAATGTGTTCATCGTTTAATTAACTTTAAAAACATGTGTCATCTAACTAGTAATTTTTATTAATTACAAAGTTTCAACGTATAAACCATTCGAAAGTATGGTTAGGGACAAGTAAACATTGTTAAAAATCGGATGTTCAAATTGGAATAATTATTTATCTATTTAATAAATCAATGTGTAATCTTTTGGAAATAGTTCATCGTATCAAATGTTAATATTTCCAACAAAAACCAGGTAAAAATTGATTAAAATTATCAAAATATATGCAAGGGACATAAAAGTTAAAGGTTCCAGAGATATGCCCATTAATATACGAAGTAAATTTCTGACAAAATTAGATTAATATTTTTCTTTTGTGATTTATTTAGAAAACCACTGGATCCACGTGCAAAGCGATTTATCATGAACTTCGATTGTTCCGAGCCATTTGTATCGCAAGGTACAGAATTTATCACTTTGAATGTAAAAGGACAGAGTTTTATGTTGCACCAAATTCGAAAAATGGTTGCTGTAGTTGTTGGAATAGCCAGGAATGTCGTTACAGAAGAAATTGTAAATCTTGCATTTACTGGAGAAAAACTCGACATTCCCATTGTCCCTGGACTAGGACTTGTTCTAAACACAGTAATTAATTTATAAATAATTAATCATTTTTTAAATTTCTTCAATATATATAGGGTGTTTTACTAACCGAAAATGAAATTTAATTCTGAATTTTAATACAATTTCAGGGATCAAAGCGATTTCTTTGTTCAATTTTAGGTAAAAACGGGGATTTTTCTTTTTAAAAAAGAGCATTTTCTTTCATAAAAAGAGATGGAGTTTTAAAATTAGTAAAAAAATAATTATGTTAATATTTCAAGGTTTCTTTTAAGAAATTTTGTGGCTTCTTTACAAATTTAGAGAAATGACGGTGAGGCTTTATTAAGTTTAACTCAAAAGTCCCATTACTAAAATTTTCATGACATATATCAGTTAACTGATTAATTTAGAAGATTTTAAGCCTAAAATGAAATAAATGGGTAAAGAATTTTTAAACAAACAGCTCGTTTTTCAAAAAAAAATTTGTCAGTCAATTGTTCTGAAGTTTTTTAAAAATTTATGCTTTAAGGAGTTTCTCTTCATTTACATAATATTTCCCATAAATGTCTCCTATTTTGCGATTCGTCCACAAAAGTACCCTATTTAGAAAATTTTACCCTAAAATCCCCTATTTTTCATGAAAATAGATTCAAAGTCAAGGTCTCTAGAGATTTTCAATTATTTTCAATCTTCTTTAACTTTTTACTATCTTGTCAATCTTCATTTAATTTTATCCATCGTTTTTTCATTGTGTTCATTTTATTTTGTAACTTTATGACTTATTTTTCAAAAAAATTTATTTATATTTTTTAATTTTCTATAATATTAAAAAAATATTTTCTACAATTTTTAGTTTTCTAAAGTATTTTTCTTACACTTTCGACATTTTTAATTTATTTATCTCAAATTTCAGTTATTTGCATTATTTTTCAATTATTCTCATAATTTTTAAATAGATTTCTTTAATTTTTCAATTTTCATCTCCAAATTATAATTTTTAAAATTATTTTTCAACTGATTTACTAAACCTTTAATTATTTATTTCAATTAATTAAAAAAAAAATTTTAATGACTTTTAGAATTTTTCAATTATTTTTTCTTCAAATTTACAATTACTTTCGGTATTTTGTAATTGCTTTTCCTAAATTTTCAATTTGTCTCAAAATTCAATTATTTTTACAAATTTATCATTATTTTTGTCATTTTTCAATTATTGTTCTTAATTCTTGATTGTTTTAATCAATTTTGAATTTTTGCTCAATTATTCTCATCATTTTTAAATTAATTTCTTTAATTTTATATGTTAAATACAAATTAATTTCTTTAAGTTTCAACTATTGTCTTGAATTTTCAGTTGTTTCCATAATTTTGAAATTATAGAAACAATTTTTAAATTTTTAAATTATTTTTAAATTGATTTATTAAATCTTCAATTATTTATCTCATTTTTAAATTATTTTCTCCAATTTTTATTTTTTTAAATTATATATCAATAAACTTTTTGAATTTTCAGTCCTTCATCTCAGATTTCAATTATTTTCTTCAATTTACAATTATTTTTATCATTTTTTAATTTTTTCCTACAATTCATACTTATTTGTATTATTATTTTATTAATTTCTTAAACTGTCAATTATTTTCATAAAATTTTAATTATTTTATTCAATTAAAATGATTTTTTCAACTTATTAAATATTTTCATTATATTTTTCAATTTATTTCCAAAACTAACAATTATTTTTTTACATTCTAACTTTTTTCTTCGTTTTTTTCATTGTGTTTATCATTTTTCAGTTAATTGATTAAATTTAAAAAAATGTTTTGTAACTTTATTACTTACTTTTCATAAATATTTTTTATTGTTTATAATTTTGTAAATATTTTTTTCAAATTTTAGTTTTCTAAAGTATTTTTCATACACTTTCGACATTTTTAATTTATTTATCTCAAATTTCAGTAATTCGCATTCTTTTTCAATTTTTATCTCCAAATTATAATTTTTAAAGTTATTTTTTAACTGATTTACTAAACCTTTAATTATTAATTTCAAATTTCAATTAAATAAAAAAATTTTTAATAAATTTTAGAATTTTTCAATTATTTTTTTCAAATTCACAATTACTTTCGGTATTCTGTAATTACTTTTACTAAATTTTCAATTTGTCTCAAAATTTAATTATTTCTACAAATTTATCATTATTTTTGACATTTTTTAATTATTTTTCTCAACTCTTAATTGTTTTCATTTTGCAATTACAGAAACAATAATTAATTTTTTAAATTATTTTTAAATTGATTTATTAAATTTTCAATTATTTATCTCAAATCTAAATTCTTTCTTTTAATTTTGATTAATTTTATAATCTTTTAACTGTTTTTTTTTCCAATTTTTAATTACGTTCATCATTTCTTTACTAATTTTCTAAATTTTCAATTTTTTTCTTTTAATTTACCATTACTATAATTATTTTTACTATTTTTCAATTATTTTCCTCAATTTTTAATTATTCTCATCATTTATACATATTTCAATTATCATCTTTAATTTTCAATTATTTCTAAAGTTCTTCATTCATTTTCTATAATTTTGAATTATTATTTATCAGTTTTAAATTACTTTTCACAATTTGTAGTTTTTTTCTTTTTTTTTTTTTTTTAATTTTTGTAATTATATTTTTTGATTATATTTTCTTTATCCTAAAATTTTGTAATTTTGTCCTACCCAAATAAAATAATCCAGGTTCTACTGCATATAATTCATTTATCTTTATTTACGAAGTTTTTAAAGTACCCTAAAAGTTCCCTTTTTTTGTATATTCAGTCCCCTATTTCCCCTAAAATATCCTTCACTGACACTGTGAAGCTTGCAAATTAGAAAATCGTTTTTGTCTTCAAATAAAAATATTATTGAAATTAATTTATCCAAATTTTAAAAATTCTAATTGTACATTTTCCAGAAAAAATTAGGTTCAGCTAAAATTTGTTGTCAAATAATAATTATTTTAAATTTTATGTTTTTTCTTTAAATCTAGTTAAAATCTGTAATTTTCATCCAATTTTGACAAATAGTAGCTCATTTTTCTCGTTTAAACATTCTCTAAAATTTTATTTGTTGGGTTTTGTTAAAATATATTTCGTTTAAATGATATTAAACAAATAAAATTTGTTTTTTTCACGTATTGCTTAAACAAAATAATATGAAATAAAATCTAATAAACAAAATTGTAGAGAATATTTCAACGAGAAAAATGAGCTATTATTTGTTAAAATTGGATAAAAATCACAGATTTGAACTAGATTTAAAAAGAAAGCATAAAATGTTGAATAATTATTAGTTAAGAAAGAAATCTTTTAAATATTTAAATTAATTTTAAAATTTATGACATTTTTAATTAAATGAAATGAGGGAAAAATTGTTACGAGAAAAACAAGTAGATAATATACTTTAATACAAATAAAATAAAAATAAATAAAATATACTTTAATACACTTAAACTCAAGTTTAATATTTTGTTTGATTTGAAAAATTTTATGTATTTTAGGTGTTTTTTGTTAAAAAAAAAAGGGAGTAATAAGGAGGAAAAGGGGATTAGGTGAAAAAGGAGGGGAACTGTGATCCCTGAAATTTTTATAGAATATATGCCTTGTAAGGGAACGAATTAAATGATTAGAAAAATAATTATTAATTAAGTATTCTAAATTTAAGTCAGTTAAATATTACGAATTCAATAGTAAGAAGTCAATCACTGAATGAAATAGTAATATTTGTACTGATGATTCAGTCATTGCTTCCTCACAGATCATAGAGGAAGTATTTTAATTATTATTCGTAAATTTATAACTGATAATCAGTCATTTTTGTTCCAATAATCAGTTATTTTTCACTGATTGTTGTAGTAAAAATACACTCAAAATTTAACTGACAACATTTTAAACTGATTCAAACTAAGGGAGTATATTTAAAGTAAAAATAGGATTTGTTATTTAATTTTTTCATAATAAGAGAGATATTTATTATTTTAAACCAGAAAATAACTGGGAATTTTAACACCTAAGTTAAGTACATACCTGATAACATTTTTAAAAATTTACTTTTTTTATTTTAAATAAGATCACGAATCACAGGGCTGCCAGTACTTTTGTCAACTTTTAAATATTTTTGTCGGTTTCAAGTATTTTTGCAAATTTTGAATTTCATTTTTTCAAATATCAATTATTTTATTCAGTCTTTAAATTATTATCATGAATATTTAAATTTATTACACAAGTTTCCATTTATTCTTGTCATTTTTCAATTATTTTCTTAAAATTTAAATTATGTTCTTCAATCTTTAAATTATTCACCAGGAATATCTAAATTTTCTACTCAATTTTCCATTTACTTTTATTATTTTTCAATTATTTCCTTCAAATTTCAATTATTTTTGTCATTAATCAAGTATTTTTGTCATTTTTCAATTATTTTCTTCATACTTGTATTATTTTTGCCGTTTTAGGATTATTTTGTACAAATCTTAATTATTTAGAAAAAAATTATTATTGTAATGAATTTATTAACTTTTACATCACTTTTCAATCATCTATGTCATTATTCAATTAGTTTCTTCACATTCAATGATATCGTCAATTTTTCAATTATTTTATTCAATTTTTCAATTAATATATTAAATTTTTTATTTTTTATTCCATTTTTTAATTATATTTTTGCCATTTTAGAATTATTTTCTACAAATCTCAATTATTTAAAAAAAAATGTTATTGTCATGAATTTATTAACTTTTAGTTAGTTATCAGTTTTGAATTATTTATGTCATTATTTAATTAGTTTCTTCACATTTCAATTATATCGTTAATTTTTCAATTATTGTATTAAATTTTTTATTTTTTACTCCATTTTTGAATTATATTTCTCATTTTCCAAAATTGATTTTTTTCAACTTTCCATTATTTTTGTCTTTTTTTACTGTTTTATAAATATTATATAATTTCTTTTACCATTTTCTTCAAGTTTTAATTATTTTCTTGAAACTTTTATTATTATTTTTTTAATTTTTCAACTATTGTATAAAATTTCAATGTTTACATCAGCTTTCAATTATTTATGTCATTATTCAATTAGTTTCTTCACATTTTAATTATTTCATCAATATCTCAATTATTTTACTCAAATTATAAATTTTTTACACCAGTCTCCAATTTTTTTTTTTTTTAAATTTTAATTACTTTTGTCATTCTTCAATTATTTTCTTGTACCTAATATCAATAATTATTTTCTTTTAATTTTTTCTTCATTTTTTGATACATAATCAATTTTTCAATTAGTTTTGTCATTTTACAATCTTTTTTTGTTTCAAATTTGAATTATTTTTGTCATTTTTTAATTATTTTCTTCATATTTCAATTATTTTTGCCATTTTCGGATTATTTTCTTTAAATTTGAATGGCTTTCCTGAATTTTTATATTATTTATATAATTAGAAATATAGAAATATTATATAATTAGAAAAATTCTCGATTTTTAGGTCCACTATGACTATTATAATAACAGATTTGGAAATGACGGGATGCACGAAAAGCTGGACTGGGTCGACTGTGAAGAAGAAGTCCAAACATTTTTGAAAAACAATATTCTCAAACACATTATTCAAACGGAAATTACAGAAAAATCGTATCCTTTTTAAAAAATGCGGACAAAAATTTATGATTAAATTAATCAGTATGATTAATTAACGGGGATATTATGAAAATAAATCAAAAAATTGTATTTTAGAGCCAAGAAATTTAATGTTTCTGTATAAAGATGAAATGTCAATTAAAGGATTAATTCGACATAAAGTTGACTGAAAATATTGAAAATTGAAAATGATGACAATTGGTATTTAAACTACAAAGAAACTATGTTAAATGATATTTAAAAAAGTGAAAAGTTATTGTAAGTAAATAAAAGTTACAAAAGATTCAGGATTATGAAAAACTGGTTTTTTAAAACTTAAAATAAATAAAATTAAAAATAATAAGAAAATTTAAATAAATGAAAATTAGGATTTTTAAAAATTGCATAAAAGAAAAAATCATAATTTTAGAGTCGAGAGAATTTTTATTATGCTTTATTATAATTATTATAATCTTATTATTATTATTATATTATTATTTTAATACGAAGTAATTTTATATGGCATTTATTTAATTACAAAATTATTAAAATCCAAAAAAATTTCCTTAACAAATAATAACAGCTTTCTGACTTGGCTCGGAAATTTACCTTTTCACTCTTTCTCTCTGCGTGATGAACGCCGAAATAGAAATAATACTGAAAATAGAAATAATACTGAAAACAGTGAACCTAGTGTAGAATAAAAAAAAAAACTAAAACTTGTATAATAAATGCAATTATGTTTGCAATATACATATTTAGAATTGGAAAAAAACTTCTTTCTAAAAGTCCCCCAAGATAAAACAGTTTCCGTTACGGAATTTACTGTTTATCAATAGTCTTATTTTGATTTTTATTGCAAAATACTTAATTTCTTAGAACAGATGAACAAGCAAATTTAAAATAAAATTGTTTGGAAGAGCCGCGAGTGACGGAGGAATAGTTCTCAGTACATATTCGAGACAAGTTTGTTGCATGTACTTGTGTATATCTCTACTGATTCAAAACCAGTAAGAGCTTCAGAACTAACTTAGTAACAGCAGTTACAACAACTAGCTTTTAATTTTTTTTCAATGGATAAGACACCAACAATATTCTTCTGTGGTAAGTTATAAAAAAAGAAACTTTTGACCTTTAATCTTTCGGCTTAGAATCCTGTTTAGAAAAATCTTACAACGACTTTGAAATCGTCTAGAAAAATAAGTTACGTTTTTGAAAAATCGTTAAAATGAGAAAAAAATTTGTAAATTAATTATTTTGTTGAAACACACTTTTAAGAATAATTGGTTATTCATATTCATAATCATACGAGCGGGTGGGAAATTCCGGATTTTTAGACAAAAGAATCGCTTTGAGGAAAACACTTTAATGAGAAAACAGAGTGAAGTACCTATCGGGGTTCACAGGTCAGCAAATCTATTTCCGCATTGATTAAAAATTACAGAATGTTTGAAATTGCGCTTTTAATTTGGAAAAGATTGTCGCCAGTTTTCTGTTCAAATGAGGAATTTTCTCTCGGGATAATTAGAGTAAAATATAAAAAACAGAGAATATTTAGAACCGGTTATCATCTCAAGTTCATCGAATGAATGTGTGTGCGAATCTCGACCTTGAACTTTCATTTAGATGAAAATTTACAAGTTAAACGTTGCAAATAAATTGATAAAATGAAGATGGTAAATAAACTCAAATTTAGAATAAACATAATGAATAATATAATATATTTATTAGCCAAATATTTTTAATTAAATAAAACAAACGTAGTGAATGAAACAAAATTTAAAAATGGGATACAAAATTTAATTAAAATTAAAAATATGACTTTTATGATTTACTAAACAAAAAATTTACTAATTCTTTAAAATTTAGTATTACTTTTGGCCATCTTTGGTAAAGGTTCTCCAGCGAGTGTCAATACGAGAAATTGTGGGTGAGTTACGAAAAAATCAAATAACAGGCTAAAAATTTGATTTTTAATGTTTCTTTTTTATTTATTATGAAATTGTAATTTTAATAATCACTTAATGATGTTTTTACAGGGATTTTCAATTTAAATGCCAAAATGGAAATTGTATTCCTCAAGATCGTCTTTGTGATGGACGAACGGATTGCTCTGATAAATCAGATGAAACAAAAGATGCTTGTAAGAGTATGAAATGTAGTCCTTTTGTGTTTAGATGTGATTATGGTGCTTGTATTGATGGGGACTCAATATGTAATGGAATTAAAGACTGCGCTGACAATAGTGACGAAAATTTACCGTCCTGTCCGAAAATTAATAATTCCACAGGAGAGTGTCTCTCGAATCAATTCAAATGTACAAATGGTCAATGTATTGATAGTACATCTCTTTGTGACGGTATTGTCGACTGCAGAGATCAATCTGATGAAACTTCCACTGCCTGCAGTTCATTTCCGTAAGTTAATTAAAATTTGTTAAATTAATTCTAAGAACAATTTTTGAGTCGATAAATTAAACAGAAAGAAAAAATTCGTTCTATTATTATGGTCAATTTTAGGCAAAGTATTTTCAGATAAATTTTATAATTTACAAACTCAAGGGAATTTTATTTAAATTTAGAAGAGTAAATAAGAAAACAAAATGGAAAAACTAAATTTTGTAGAGTTAACTTGAATTTGATAGGGTGTCTAGCTTAGCGAATAATTCTTTTGAATTTTCCGGTAAATTCACAGATTTATTATTTATTAATAATAAAAACAAAACAAAAAATTAAAACAAACTTAAAAATAAAATAAAATTATAAAATAAAATATTATTTAAAATTATAACAAAACAAAAAAATTATTTAAAAATTTTAAAAGATCAGAAATATTATGAAAAAAAAAGTGAACGAATAAATAAAGAAATTACAGAAAAGTCGAAATTAGTTAATAAATACATTAAAAAAGTAAGAACATTTAATAAACAATCAAAAAATGGAAATGTTAATAAAAATCTTTACAAATAATTATATATAAAAAAAAAGGATAGAATTATAAAACATATTAAAAACGTTATTATAATTGCAAAATAAATAAACAAATTTTTTAAAAATTGTATTTATTTACAAATATACGGGCTTACAAAAAAATGCTAAAGCTGAGAAAATTATTAAGAAAATGGACGTAAAATTTAGAAATGTGTTAATGTCTTTAAAAAAATAATAATAATAAATTTAAGAAAAAATGCTTAAATTGTTTTTGCTTAAATTAAGACACCACGCAATGATATAAGAAAAATAGTAAAATTTTAAAAATCAAGAATTAAAACTACAGAAGAATTAAAAGACATTTTTTAAAAAAAAATAAATTATTTATCTGTATGTATGTAATTTCAAATTAAGAAATTCCATTGAGAAAACGTTAAAATTCATTAATGAGCGAATATTTTAAAAAATATTAAGGAAAAAAAGCAATAAAAATTTTTTTTTAAATGAGAAGAAATTAAACATTTTTGATAATAAGGAAAAATATTTTAAAATAATAGAAAAATTGTGATAAAATGAGAAATTTATTATAAGATAAAATTTACATAAAACAGAAAAAACGAGAATCTTTAAAAAATTATGAAAAAATACGGAAAAATATACCAAATAAATATTTTTAAAAAATTAGAAATTATAAAATAAACATTAACGAAATTGCTAAAAGTTCTAAAAGGGATAAATAGTAATTTTTAAAGAACGAATAAATTAAAGAAGAAATAAAGAAATGTAAAGCGAAGTCAAAGTTTTAAGGAATGGGAAAAACTAAGAACATCAAATAAAAATTTAATAAAGCAATATTTTTAAAAAAGGAAAAATCTTTTGCAAAAAAATGTTAATAGGATATGAAAAATTAAAAAATTGAAAAAAAATGATAAAAATATGCAAAAAATGGAAAACAAACAAAAAATAAAAAGGGGTAAGAATAAATAAGAAAATGTAAAAAAATGAGTTAAAAGTCAAGAAAAAGAATATTACATTTCGTTAAAAATAACAATTCTTAGAAAATTATTTCCAAAACGAAAAACATTTAAAAATAATATGGAAACAGCTGAAAAAAAATCTGTTTAAAACATTAGAGATGTTTTTAAATTAATTGTAACAATAAACATTATTATTTTTAAAATTATAAAACCGAGAAATTTTATAAAAGAGTAAATAAATTTGCGAAAAAATAAATAAAATGTAAAGAAATTTAAATAGATTTACAAAAAAAGAGTGAATTGAAACAAAATCATACTATGGACAAAAAAAATTTATTTTCCACCAAAGTATGATAATAAATACATTTTCTAAATGTTTTAAAAATAAAGTTGTATAAAATAGACTGAAAAAAATTACGTAGAAAGAAGACAATTAAAGAAAATCTCAATGTGTAACAAGAAATAAATTTTTTTTTGAAAGAAGGAAAAAACTTATGATAAATTTAGAAAATGAGAAAAAATTGGAAAAACTTAAAGTAAGATAAAATAAAAAGCAAAAGAATTAATTTTTTACTATTTAAATTTAATTTAATTGTAATTTAATAATTTGGGTAAATCAAAGTTTGATTTTATTGGCGTTAGTGATTTATTATGTAAATAAATGAAGGCCATTTTAGTGATTTATTTAAATTAGAATGACTTGAAATTATTAAAAATTTAATATTATTTTTTACACTTTCTTTTTGTCTAAAATTTTCAGATCGTATTTTGACAATTTCAAATTCAATTTTTAAAATTATCGAGCATTACAAGTTTGAAATGAAATTTCCAGGATTTATTTATGAATTCTCATAATTTGTCAAAAATTTCCGGATCGCTAGACACCCTGAATAAATAATTTGGCTAATATAAAAGCAAATATTTCTAACATTTATAAAAGTATTTTTAATATTTTCATAAAACGAGTATAGTAATAAAGAAAGAGTTAATAGAGAAAAGGCAATAAAGAATACAAATAGAGATAATGTAATAAAAATATTGATATAGAAAATATGAAAAAACCTTAATATAAATTTTATTTTTTCAGTTGTGACCCCTACGTTTTTCGATGTGCATATGGAGCATGCATTGATATGGATTTAAAATGCAATGGGGTTGTAAATTGTGCAGACGGATCTGATGAAGCTCCGTCTTTATGTAATAAAGGAACAACTGAGAGACCTAGAGTTACTTCTAAACCTACAAGTTACCGTCCAAGTGGTACAACTTCATCAAGACCAACGAGACCTTCTAGACCTACAGAAATTTTATGTCCAGTCCTTCCACAACCACCAAATGGTCGATATAAATTGCACAGAACTCACTGTCGAAATGGAGAAAATTGTGATGTAGGTTCCGGAGTTCATACATTAGAAAAGGGAACTCAATTAATATATAGTTGTAATTCTGGATTTAGAATGGAAGGATTCAAAGACGTTCTCTGTGGACCCGAAGGAAAATGGTTAAATATTCCAAAATGCATTGGTGGGTACTGTTTTGTTTTGTTTAGAATAAATAAAAATTGAAGGAAATTAAATTTTCCAGAATTTATTCCTTTGATGAATTAATAACTGATTATGTAAATATTAATTAATTTAAAAGAATATTAGAAACAACTAAAAGTCACTTTTATTTAGGAAAAAAAATATATAAACTCAGTCTGTAAAAAAGAATACACAAGAAAAAAAATCTTTTTTCTATGAGGAAGCAGAAGTAAGAGGTCGTCATTTCGTTTATTTATGATAAATGAAAAGATTTAAGAACAACAAAAAGTAAATATGGAAAAATACAGAAATATCAACGAAAAAGTAAAGATTAAAAATAAGTCGAAAAATCTTAAAAAATTAAGAATATTTAGTAAAAAATAATGATGAATACAGAAAATCTTTAACAAAAATTAAACAAATTGTGAATGAATTGGCAAATAAAAAAAAAAATATTTAAAATCTTGTAGATTTAAAAATAAGAAAATTTGGGAAAAGGTAAAAATCATTACATCTAAAAAGAAGATGTAAAAATAAAATATAAAAAGATAAAAAAAACAGTCTATAAAAGAAATGAGAACATTCCTTAAAATTAAAAAAGGTTATATTCAAAAAAGAGTATATTTTAAAAAATCACACAAAAATACATAACCTAAAGAATGCTTTTAGAAAATTTTGATTTTTAGAAACTCTAGAAATTTTGTTCTTATCTAGAAAATACAATAAGAAAATCAATTAAAAAACGTTAAAATTTTAGCAAAGAGAAAATTTTAAAATAATTAGAAATACTTAGAAATTATTTGAGATATTATGGGGGAAAAAACAATGAGAAAATTGTTCTGAAAACTTGAAAAATTTAAAATTTAAAAAAAAGTTATAACTGTTTTAAACAAAGGAAAACATTTCTAAGAAATGATTTTTATGATAAAATGAGAAAATGTAAAACAAAACTGAATTTACATAAAATAAGATAAAAGAACGATCTTTAAAATATTGGAAATTAATGAAAATAAAAATTAAACAATTTTAAAGAAATGGAAAAATTGTGATAGAATTTACAGAATAATGACAATTTTAATGAATGATAAAAAAAGCTATGGAAAAGCAAAAAATGGAAGAAAAAGAAAAAAATTTGAAAGAATTAGAAAAACTAAAAACATCCAATAAAAATAATTTTATTTTTAATAAATAAAAATCATTTTAAAATAAAAAAAAATTAACTATTTAGGTAATTCGGAAAAAAATACAAAATACTGAATTTATTTTTGTTTTTAAATAATTTTTATGATAAAATGAGAAAATGTAAAACAAAACTAAATTTACGTAAAATAAGATAAAAGAAAGATCTTTAAAACATTGGAAATTAATGAAAATAAAAATTAAACAATTTTAAAGAAATGGAAAAATTGTGATAGAATTTACAGAATAATGACAATTTTAATGAATGATAAAAAAAGCTATGGAAAAGCAAAAAATGTAAGAAAAAGAAAAAATTTGATAGAATTAAAAAAACTAAAAACGCCCAAAAAAAATAATTTTAAAAAAAATTTTAAATAAAAAAAAATTAAGTATTTAGGTAATTCAGAAAAAAATACAAAATACTGAATTTATTTTTGTTTTTAAATAACAAATTACGTTGCAAAAATTGAAATTTCTTATTTTTCTTATTTCCTATTATATTATTTTCTTATTTTTAAGAAATAGAAAAAGTTTTATTGTTTATAATATTAAAAAATAATTAATTTTTAAATTACAAATTGATGAAATTTGAAAGTTTGAATAAATTTAAATATGATTTAAGTGTCTATAAGACGATGTACTGATTTCCCAAAAATTTTCAATTGAATTTAATCGAAATTAAAATTGTTCTAAACTTACCTAATTTTTAATTAATGTTTTTTAAGATAATTTTTTGATTTAAACAAAGTTAAAAACCGATTTAATAAATTATAAAACTTTCCAATTTTAATTAATCCAAGTTTTAATTTAATACAATTTTCAATTTTTAATTGATTCAAATTTCAATACATATATTCAAATATTTTGAAATTTCAATTGATGACAATTTCAGTAGTCAGAAATTAATTATTTTGCATATTTTATTTCTTTCATGTATTGTTCTCGAAACTGTTAAATTTTCTTCTTATAATTTCTTATTTTTCAACAAAGTTATTTCAGTAACTTATTTTGTATTTCTTTCCTATACATTTTTTATAGTCTCTTTTTCCTTATTTCTTCTCTTTTAAAAAGTTTATTTTCTTTTTCGCTATTCATTTTTTCTTTTATTTTTAACAATTTTGATTGTGTTATTATTATAATGATTATATTATATTTTTGTTATTCATTTTTTCTTTTATTTTGATCAATTTTGATTTTATAAAATTCAATAAAAATTCCTTTTTATCGTTGATTTTCTTATTTATTAATTTTTTTTTTTTTTTAAATATTTTGCCAAGATTCTTAATTAATTTTTTCTGTTGCCCTTAATACTTTTTTTTCCTATTTTTTATTATCTCTTTTGTATACTTTTCCCTTCACTTTGTTCCTATTTTGCTCTTTTTTATCATTTTTGTGTAGTTTTAATTCTCTCTATTATTTTTTTTTTTATTTTATTATCATTTTTGTACATTAACACATAGTTTTCTTAATTTTTCTATTTTTTCTGAATAGGGGAGAAGAGCATATTTTATTTATTCTTTAATTATTTGATTTATTTTAGATTATAGCTCCTCTTTTTCAGACTTTCCCTAATTTTTTAACACTTATTCTATTTTTTCGCAAAATCAATTTACTTTTTTATACAATTTTTATCGATTTATATTCCTAATTTTTCTTAAATATTTTATTTTTAGTAGCTTTTTCCTAGTATTTTTTAATTTTTGCATTATTCATAAAGATTTAAAAAAGTCCTGTAGTTTTCTCAGTTTCTTTTAGCTTATTAGGTTTTTAAAAAGATTTTCTCCATTTTTTAAACCTTCTTTCATTATTTTCTCTTTTCTTATTTTTTTTCTCTCTTGCGAAGTTTGAATTCTTTTTTTTTCACCATTTTTCTGTAAATTAACCCACAGTTATCTCAATTTTTCTCATATTTTGACTTATTTTAAATTTTCTGCAATTTTTTTTTCATTTTTAAAATATTTTCGCAAAGATTATATTTTTTATATTTTAAGATTTTTTCACTTTTACAAAATTGTTTTCATTTTCCAAAATTCAAATTTTTAGAATAATTTTCTCAACTTTTTTTATTTTTAAAAATATTCCTGATTCACTTTGTAAGCTTTTTGCCTTTCTTTTTATGTACTTCTATTTTCTATTTACATTTTCTAATTTTTTTGATACCTTTTCCCTATTATTCAGATAAATTTTATGATAAATGTTTTATATAAATTATTGTTTAAATATGTTAAAAATTAATAATTACGAATAACAAAATAATTTAAGTGAATTTTTAATATTTTAGAAGTACGATGCCCAGGTTTATCTTCAATTTCGACAGAAGCGTACTGTGTCCATAACAACAAACATGTTCCTTGTGAAGAGTCAGTACTGCCATTTACTTCTGCAGATTTAAGATGTCGAAACAGTTATCATCAGGAGGAAAATCGTTACAGTTTGCCAATTCGTAAAGAAAGAGTAATTTGCAATGAAACTGGTCACTGGGAACCAGAACCTATTAAATGCGTTGCAGGTCCGTCTGCAATTAATATTTTTGTACAGGGAAGTTTAGTAAACATCGGAAAAGTCGAAGTAAATCTACCTCCAAATACAGAATTAGACCCTGATAGAATTTTATTTGTCGACGAACCGGAAACTAATAAATCTCTTATTAATGTTAGATCTTTCTGTGAAAACAGTCATTAAAACTCAAAATTTAAGCGTAAATCTGATGAAGTTGAAGTTAGGGGTTATTTTTGTAAAAATAAACTGTTTAATAGAATTTTTAAATCTAGAATTTAAAATAATTAATATATTACCGGCTAATTTCAACTTCATTAAAAATCTGGCCATAAAAATTTACACTGTATACATTCTGAATCAAATTTTGTTATACAAAAAACTGAAGCTGCACCAAAATAAGTTGAGATAACTCACACACCACAAAATACCCATAATGGCTATGTAACTTTACTTTAGAATTTTTAGAATATAAGTTATCATCGCTCATTACAACCAAATATTTTTGTAAATAAAAATTACATACGAAAGTAATAAATTATATTATTTATTTGTAAAAAGTCTGTGATTACTTCTCGAGATTGATCTTGGCAATTGGATTAAAGCAAAAATTAATACTTCAAATTTTATAAAATAATTAATATTTTAAATTAAATATTCAAAATTTATAAATTTGTAGAAATACAATGCTGTAATTGATTTTTTATTAAAATTGAAATAAAACATTCGTTATTTTGTTAATGGTGTTGTGAATTATCTCTACTAAAAATAATCATTTAATTTTAATATTTGATGGATAAAGTTTCGTGAAAAATTATTTTTTTGATATTGCAATTGTTCTAGATTGTGGTAAAGCTGCTTTAAATGTAGTACAATTAATTGTAAATGGTACACTGGCAAAACCTTCTGAATTTCCATGGCATGCTACATTATATAGACAAGATTCTGGAAGTGATGAGAAAAAATTTATATGCGGTGGTTCTATAGTACAAGAAGATTTATTAATAACAGCCGCTCACTGCGTTTATGACGAATCGTCACGTCGACTCTTAGATGCTTCTAGATTTTACGTTGCAACGGGAAATATTTTCCGAGATTATGATGCTCCTTCCCCATATGTTCAGAGAGGGAAGGTACATCTTTTCCAATCTTATGATTTATTTTCTGATTATTAAAATCTTTGACACCTTTTGCTTTACAATTCATGGAAAATTTTGAATCAATAACAAATTTTAATTTCTAGTTTGTTTTAAACAGGGTGTCTACTCACCGGGAATTCCGGTAAAACCGGGATTTTAGTTCGACCGGGAAAAACCCGGGAAATTGCCGGGGAAAAAAATTGCCAATTATTTTTTACAAATTTCATTTATTTTTTTCAAATTTCAATTATTTTTTTTTACAATCTTTCATTCTTTTAATTATTTACAACAGTTATCAATTATTCATGTCATTATTCAATTATTTATCTCAAATTTTTATTACTTTTGTTATTTTTCATGTATTACCTTTAAACTTTTTGTGATTTCTCAATTATTTTCTTCAAATGTCTGTTATTTTTGTTATTTCTCGACTATTTTTTCCTATTTTAAATTATTTTTGTTATTTTTTAGTTGTTTTTTAAACTTTTCAATTATTCTAGTTCGACATTTTTTTATTACTTCCTACAAATTTTATACTTATTTTCTTATATCTTTAAATTATTTTCATGAACTTTTTAATTTCTTACTTAAATTTCCTTTATTTTTGTCATTTTTCCAATTCTTTTAAAATTTTAATTATTTTTATCATTTTTCAAATCTTTTCTTCAAAGTTTTTATTCTTTACTTAATTTTTAATAAGCTTTGACATCTTTTAAATTATTTGTCTTAAATGTTTATTATTTTTTTTATTTTTCACGTACTACCTTCAAATATTATTTTTCTGTGATTTCTCAATTCTTTTCTTTAAATTTCTGTTACTTTTGTCTTTTCTCGACTATTTTTTTCTTATTTTAAATTATTTTTGTTATTTTTAAATTGTTTTTTAAAATTTTCAATTAATCTAGTAATTTCTCAATTATTGTCAATATTTTCGACATTTTTTTATTACTTCCTCCAAATTTTATACTTATTTTCTTATATCTTTAAATTATTTTCATGAACTTTTTAATTTCTTACTTAAATTTCATTTATTTTTGTCATTTCTCCAATTCTTTTCAAATTTTAATTATTTTTATCATTTTTCAAATCTTTTCTTCAAAGTTCTTATTCTTTACTTAATTTTTAATAAGTTTTGTCATCTTTTAAATTATTTGTCTTAAATGTTTATTATTTTTTTTATTTTTCACGTACTACCTTCAAATATTATTTTTCTGTGATTTCTCAATTATTTTCTTTAAATTTCTGTTACTTTTGTCATTTCTCGACAAATTTTTCCTATTTTAAATTATTTTTGCCATTTTTTAATTGTTTTTTTAAATTTTCAATTAATCTAGTAATTTCTCAATTATTGTCAATATTTTCGACATTTTTTTATTACTTCCTCCAAATTTTATACTTATTTTCTTATATCATTAAATTATTTTCATGAACTTTTTAATTTCTTACTTAAATTTCATTTATTTTTGTCATTTCTCCAATTCTTTTAAAATTTTAATTATTTTTATCATTTTTCAACTCTTTTCTTCAAAGTTTTTATTCTTTACTTAATTTTTAATAAGTTTTGTCATCTTTTAAATTATTTGTCTCAAATGTTTATTATTTTTTTTATTTTTCACATATTACCTTCAAATTTATTTTTTTTGTGATTTCTCAATTATTTTCTTCAAATGTCTGTTATTTTTGTTATTTCTCGACTATTTTTTCCTATTTTAAATTATTTTTTTTATTTTTTAATTGTTTTTTAAACTTTTCAATTATTCTAGTTCAACATTTTTTTATTACTTCCTACAAATTTTATACTTATTTTCTTATATCTTTAAATTATTTTCATGAACTTTTTAATTTCTTACTTAAATTTCCTTTATTTTTGTCATTTCTCCAATTCTTTTAAAATTTTAATTATTTTTATCATTTTTCAAATCTTTTCTTCAAAGTTTTTATTCTTTACTTAATTTTTAATAAGCTTTGACATCTTTTAAATTATTTGTCTTAAATGTTTATTATTTTTTTTATTTTTCACGTACTACCTTCAAATATTATTTTTCTGTGATTTCTCAATTCTTTTCTTTAAATTTCTGTTACTTTTGTCTTTTCTCGACTATTTTTTTCTTATTTTAAATTATTTTTGTTATTTTTAAATTGTTTTTTAAAATTTTCAATTAATCTAGTAATTTCTCAATTATTGTCAATATTTTCGACATTTTTTTATTACTTCCTCCAAATTTTATATTTATTTTCTTATATCATTAAATTATTTTCATAAACTTTTTAATTTCTTACTTAAATTTCATTTATTTTTGTCATTTCTCCAATTCTTTTAAAATTTTAATTATTTTTATCATTTTTCAACTCTTTTCTTCAAAGTTTTTATTCTTTACTTAATTTTTAATAAGTTTTGTCATCTTTTAAATTATTTGTCTCAAATGTTTATTATTTTTTTTATTTTTCACATATTACCTTCAAATTTATTTTTTTTGTGATTTCTCAATTATTTTCTTAAAATATCTGTTATTTTTGTTATTTCTCGACTATTTTTTCCTATTTTAAATTATATTTGTCATTTTTTAATTTTTTTTTTAAATTTTCAATTTATCTAGTAATTTCTCAATTGTTGTCAATATTTTCGACATTTTTTTATTACTTTCTCCAAATTTTATACTTACTTTCTTATATCTTTAAATTATTTTCTTGAACTTTTTTATTTCTTACTTAAATTTCATTTATTTTTGTCATTTCTCCAATTCTTTTCAAATTTTAATTATTTTTATCATTTTTCAAATCTTTTCTTCAAAGTTTTTATTCTTTACTTTATTTTTAATAAGTTTTGTCATCTTTTAAATTATTTGTCTCCAATGTTTATTATTTTTTTTTTTTCACGTAATACCTTAAATATTATTTTTCTGTGATTTCTCAATTATTTTCTTTAAATTTCTCTTACTTTTGTCATTTTTCGACTATTTTTTCCTATTTTAAATTATTTCTGTCATTTTTTAATTGTTTTTTAAAATTTTCAATTAATCTAGTAATTTTTCAATTATTGTCAATATTTTCGACATTTTTTTATTATTTTCTCTTAATTTTATACTTATTTTCTTATATCTTTAAATTATTTTAATGAATTTTTTAATTTCTTACTTTAATTTACATTTATTTTGTTCATTTTTTAATTATTTTTGTCATTTGTCAATTGCTATTTATTTTTAAATTTAATTATTTTTATCATTTTTTAAGTATTTTCTTCAAATTTTAATTTTTTTTTGTGATTGTGCAATTAATATGTCATTGTTCAATTATTTTCTTTAAGCGTCAATTTTTATCTCCAATTTTTCAAATATTGATTTCTAATTTTTATTTTGTTTCTCCATTTTTCAATTATTTATGCCATTTTTTACGTCTTTTCTTACACAATCATACATTTTTTACATAATTTTAATTTAGTTTTATCATCTTTCATTTTCTTTCTTCTTGGTTCAATTATTTCTTTATTTATCGACTATTTGTTAAATTTTTTGATTATTTTTGTAATTTTCAATTACTTTTGTCATTTTTCAATTGTTTTTTTTTTTTAATTTTAATTATTTTTATCATTTTTCAAGTATTTTCTTCAAAATTTTATTATCCTTGACATTTGATATTGGATCCGAGATTTTGAATTGTGGACTGATAAGTTCATAAAATAAATTATATTATATTTTTCTAATTAGGAAAGACGTGTATAGACTTTTTATACCCAATCTGCTTAATATTTCTTATTAACCGATAATTTTTTAATATAGCTATTAATCATACATAAAAGAAATCCGGGAAAATCGGGAATTTGCCGGGAATTTGAAAATCATGTTTCGGTAGACACCCTGTTTAAAATGACAAAAAGTAAAAAAAAAAAGTAAATTTCTTTATGTTCTTTAAAAATGTGATTTAGAATATCAAATATTGTTCAAGGTGAAAAATATCTACATGAGATGCACGTATCGAGGTCTACAGGGACTTTATGCAAATGATATTGCTATTTTGGAATTAAAAGAGCCTTTTACATTCACTGGACTCTTGATGCCGATTTGTTTAGATTATCGTGCACGATTAGGTACCAAGGCAATTTTAGAAACTGGAAATTTAGGAAGAGTTCCAGGATTTGGAAGAACGGAAGAAGGATCAACGAGTTATGTTCTAAGGTCAATTTCGGTTCCTTATATTTCTCAACAACAATGTGAAGCTGCTGCGTATGAAACTGATAGTGCAAGTTTCATTACGGCAGATAAATTCTGTGCTGGCTATACAAATGGTATGAAAAGAAAATTTTTTTAACAATAAATAAAATTTGTTTTTCCATATCTAATATTGGTGTTAAAAAAGTTAGATAAATAAAAATGAAAGTAGTTAAGAGAACAGGGGTGACTAAAACTAGCTAAAAAGTTGCTTAATGTTATTAGGTTTTCAAGATAGTTTAAAAATTTCTGTTCAGAGTTTAAAGCATAGATATAGATTATAAAAACGACATTACATAATTTTATTTATCCTTTTTTCAACAAGATTTATTTAAAGGAAAATTAGGGAGCCCGTGAAAAAAAGTTAAAAATTTTAAAGGTAAAAATAAGAAAATGAATGAAAACTCCAGAAAAACTGGTTGAAAATATAAAAAAAATTGTGAAAAGAACTAGGTAAGCAAACAAATCTAAACGTATGAAAAAGATTACGAAAAAGTAAGGAAACTAAAGAAACAGTTTGAAAGAATAAAAATGTGCGAATATTTAATAAAAAAAATATTGAAAATAATATTTTTAAAAATGGAGAAAATACCGAAAAAAAACTAACAAATTATGAAAAAAGAGGAAACTCGGAAAAGTTTAGACAGAATATTTAATTTTTCTTATCTCTCTTTATGTCTACGAAAAAAAATGAGAAAATTCTTTAAAAATAAAAGAACGAGGAAATTAATCAAGAAATATGACAACAGTTTTAAAAGAACGAAAAAATCTTAATATTAGACAATTTTTTGAAAAAATTCTCACAAGTAAAAAAAATTGAGAAAAATGAAGAAATAAAACTTTGTAAGAATAAAAAAAAATGTCAAAAAGGGAGAAAAGTTAAGAAAAAATGTATAAAATGCAAGAAATACATAATATTTACTTAAAATCTTTAAAAAATGAAACAAAATTGAGAAATTAATAAAACCATTAAACTAAAATTATAAACACTTGAAGAAAAAGTAGAAGCAAAACACTAAATAATTTATTTAGAAAAAATAAGAAATTCTAAGAAAATAATAAAAAGGTTTCGAGACAAAAAATGTTTAGAAGCTTAAGAATAAATGCAGAATTAAGAAAATCGTTTAAAAGCTACTAAAACATGAAAAAAAATAAAATAAAATTCGAAAATGTAAGAAAAATTTAACTCAAAAGTTTACTAAAGAAATGAAAAAATTCTTTAAAAATAAAAAAGTTTAGGGAAATTATTAAAAAATTTTAAATATTAGAGAAATTTAAAATAAATTTCTCACAACTTATATTTTTAAAAAAAATCCAGAAACACTAGAAGTTTTTATGCAGAAATTAACAAACTTTCTAAATAAATTTAAACAATTTTTTAAAATGTAGGACACCGTCAAAAAAAGACGAGTAAATCTGAAAACATGAAAAAATATACAGAAATTCAAAAATGTAAAAAGTAAGTAAATAGTAAAAAAAAAAAATTGAAAATAAAAGTTATTTTTAAAAAAATTAAAAAGAAAAAGATTAGAAGAATCTAAAAACCTTAAAAATATAAATGAAACATGTAAGAAAATTCAGAAATTTTTAATTTCATTTTTTTGTATTAAAAAAATAGTAGAAATTGTATGAAAAATTAATATAAACTGTGAAAAAAAAAGAAAAAGTGAGAAAAATAATTATAGAGAATCTAGAAAATGTTAGGCAAATCTACAATAAAGTAAATAAATAAACAATAATTAAGTCTTTGCTCTTCCTCCTCTCATTAAAAAAAGGAATGAGAAAAATATAAAAAAAATTACATTATCTGCGAAAAAATAGAAACTTTTAAATGAAACAGAAAATGACAAAAAGCAAGTAAAGTAACAGAAAATGTATAAATAAGAAAATATTTTAAAAAATAAAATACTTGCCCGGAAAATTTTGAGAAAATTCAGAAAATCAATGAAAAAATAAGAAAATTTGGCTAAATGTTGTAAAAAACAAAAGTATTTGAGATCAAGATAATTTTCTTAAAAAATAAGAAAACAAACCAATTTTAGAATGATAATAAAAAAGATAAGGAAAAAATTACAAAATGAAAAACGGAAAAATATTTTTCTAAAAAATGGGAATAGGTATTGAGGAAATTTGAATAAAGTGTAGGAAATACAATAGACTAAATAATTTTGTTTGAAAAAAGGTAACAAATTGAACAGTTGAATTAAACATTGAACAGTTTCGAGAAAGAAAAAATATTTTTAGGAAATAGAAAAATTAAGATAAAGTTAGCAAATTTATTTAAAGGGCAAAAAATTGTACAAAAAATAAAAAGAAAAATCGAAAAAATTAGAAAAAGGTCGACATTGACATAACCTCAAACTAGAAAATGGTTTTTCACGTAAAATAAAAATGTTATTAAAATTAATTTCACCCAATTTGGAAAGACCCAGTTTCGAAAGACATTTTTAAAAAAATTAGGTTCGGACAAAATTTGCTATCAAATAATAATTATTTAACATTTTGTGTTTCTTCTTTACAGTTTGTAAACAATTGTAACTTTCATCCAATTTTGACAAATAATACCTTATTTTGATCTTTGAAACACTCTCTACAAATCTGTTTATTGGATTTTATTAAAAAAATTTTGTTAAAAAGTTACATTTAACAATTAAAATTTTCTATTATATATTTTTAAATCAATTATAGTTTAATCAAATCCAACGAACAGATTTGTAAAGAGTGTTTCAAAGATAAAAATAATGATTTGTTAAAATTGGATTAAAATTACGATTGTTCACAAAGTTCACAAACTTAAAAGAAAAAACACAAAATGTTAAATAATTATTATTTGATAACAAATTTTGTCTCAACCTAATTTTTTTAAAAACATGTACAACTGGGTCTTTCAAAATCGGGTGAAATTAATTTTAATAATATTTTTATTTTACGTGAAATACCATTTTCTAGTTTGAGGTTATGTCAATGGGTTCAACATCCTTAAGTGAAAATGAATTGGTAAATTTTTGAAAAAAAGTAAGTATTTTTAGGGTTTTCGGAGTATTTTTAAATTGCTTGGGAATTCCAGGTTTTCCAGGTGTTAAAGATATCCTGATAAATATATAAATATCAAAAATAAATAGAAATATAGAATCAAAAAATAAATAAAATTTAAAAAATATAAAGAGGATAAAAATAAGAAACTGATAAATAAATAAAAATAGATCAATAAAATAAATCTGGATTATAAGATAAACAACGTAATTCACATCCCATTGATAAAAATTATGTAATTAATCTTTAACTGATAAAATCTTTTAGGTTCTTCTGTTTGCGACGGTGACAGTGGAGGTGGTTTGGTATTCAAAGATAAGGAACTGTGGTTTCTCCGGGGAATTGTCAGTGTTGGAATCGGTGCAAAAGGTGACAATGGTGAAAGAACTTGTAATAGTTACACATACTCTTTATACACAGAAGTTGCAAGTGGAAATTTAGACTGGATAGAAGACGTAATCCAAAAATTGCGAACTAATAGGAATTACCCACAATGCCATGTAGAAGAACTAATAAAATTTTCCGACTTTTATTAAAACTGTTTTTATTCAAAATTGAAATTCTATTTTTTTTGTCATTCACAGTGCTTTCTTCATTAATAACAATTTTCCGAATTATTCTCCTTCTTATTTTTCAAACAATGTTTAACTAGAAAACAAAAGATGAATAAAGTGTCATATTTCCTTATTTTGTTTAATAAATATTCACAGCGTAATACATTCGATTTCATAAGAAAGTTATAAATAATTTGTTCTAATCCTTATACATACAACAGTCCCTTTCTCAAAGATAAAAAAATTTTGTTAAAAATTTATAATGAAAGTACAAGATTTTATAATCATGACTGAAATTACTTACAATAAACCTTTTTTAATATAAATTAGGTATAGTGGCTGTAGGCAATGAATTGATTGGTTTTTTTGGAGCAGGCAAATCTGGAAAAAGAAGAAACATTTAAAATTTTCTCTAGAATAATCTAGTATAAATATATTATTTGATAATCATTAAATATATCTTCACATAAAAATTTAAAGACCTTACCTAGTAAATTTAAATTTGATAAATCAGGTAAATCCTTCAAATCTGGAGCATTGATGCTAGTATCTTTAATACCCAAACTCTTTTCGTGTTCACTGTCTCCAAGTGAAGAATCGAGTAAATCTTGTAATTCCTTTTCAAGATCTGAATCATAATCAATACGTTCAGAAGGTTCCGCTAAAACTGCTTGAACTTCTTTTATATCTTCCAAAGCCTAAAAAAAACAACGTATTGATAAAAATTTTAATGTTAATTCTAATTTTTGTAATTATTTCAGATTATTTTAAATAAAAACATTTTTACATACATCTGACAAGTTATCCATAGTGTCTCTAACATTATCCTCAGTCAGACCCGTTTCCTCAAATTTCTTAAGAATATTGCAACCAATTTTATAGGCCGATAAAACTTCTGTATCAGAATGTGCGTCGTGAATTCGTGATAAAAGAGTTTGAACATTTCGTAGCGAGGCGCCTCTTTTCTCGATGCACTTTTCAATTTCATGTTTTTTTCTTAAACAACTTTTGGCAGCGTGTCTGAATTCTGTTGCAACGTAAGATTTTGCTTTTTCCACACAAGCACGTTTTTCCAACTCCAAGTGTTCAATATTCTTCATCAGCAAACTCTCTTGTCTCTTTAATTTGTACACACCTTCTTCAACTTCAGAAATATTTTGAACACCATGAGTGGAAATTTTCACTAATAGGTCTGACTTTAAATCTAAACAATCGCCCTTAAGAGCTGCCTTTCTCGTATTTCGCAACCAAATTAGAGCAAATCTAACATTTTTCTCGGTTATGGATTTGTTCTCGGTTTTTTTAATACAACGTTCAACTATTTCTGATACTGGGATCAAATTATTTTCATCATTAGTGTCAATTGTTGATAAAATAATTTCACCCAAATCTTTTACTGTCGACAGATGAATGTATTTTGAGTGAATATTTACAACTTCCTCTGCAACATAAGTTTTCGCTTTGGAAAAGGACCAAACGAGAGGTCTTTTTACGAAAACATTAACTGCCCAACTGGTCCACGTGCTGGCAGGCTCTTTTACGAAATCTTCTTCTAAAATCATTTCGCCATTTCTGAGAAAAAAAACGTAGACAAAAATTTTAATTGTATTCTAGATTTTATAATCCTATTTAAATAAAATATTACCTGCGCATTTCTTGAATAATCGTAGGTAAACAAACAGGAACACGTCCGTTTCTTTTAAAAGCAACATTCAATTCTGATATACTGAAACTGCAACATTTATAATAGTCCAAAAGCTCTAAAATAATTTCATGCCAGAATTTATATTTTGAGCTCCAGTCTTGAGGATTTACAGATCGATTTCGAAAATCAGAAAACAATGAATTCATCCGATCATCTTGTTTCCAACATTCTGGCAATTTATTTTCAGGCAAGGAAGAAATACAAGGAGAAAGGCCGTCTTTTGAAGCCATGTTTCACAAATAACAACACAAAGTTTCTGAACAACAAACTTTTCCCAACAAAGTGACTTGATTAATTCAAGTTTTTAACTATTTAAACACCTATTTTGAAAAATTTGCGCAGTAATGTTTTTATAGGTTAAGAATCACTGTCACAAATTAAAAGCAGAAATTAAATAAACTCGAGATTTTATTTTCTCACTAATTCACAAAATAACACAGAAACATTGTGTAAAAAAAATATAATTGTGTATTTGTGTTATAAATAATTATTATTACATTTTGTGATAAAATTCGGTTTTGTGTTCTCTCAACTACTGCACTTGCGCTTAGATCAAGCAGCTGATTGGTTGCTGATTTGCTTACATTGGCTAATTCAAAATTAGCGCGCTAGAAAACACCAATCAGACGGCTTAAATGACGCACGCGTGTTGCTAAAAACACACGTCAAAATTTTCTTGTTTTCTGCTAGCCCTCCAGATAAAAATGGCGACTCGTTTGCTGAGGTTTGGCACCGTTCTACGGTCTTATTCGGATAAAAACAGTCTTCTTCAGGTAAAGAATACATAAATTTAATAATAATAAATTCTATATGTGTGAATTAATATGCCAAAAACTTCAACTTGTCAATTTTTTGACAGATCGTTTTCTCCTGATCAATCCTCCCTTACGTAACGTGACTAAATTTTGCTAATTTCTGAAGTTTTAATTAACATTTTAACTAATATTTTGTTTAATTTCAAAAACTCCATTCCCGAAAGAAGCACGAACTGTCCAAATTGGTTAATGTATTTGAGTTGTATTTTCTAACCTCAACTTTAAAACTCTCAAAATTGTCTTAACCTCTCTGTTTTTGTTGGAAGTTATTTAATTTCAAATAGTTTAGATTTTTACTTTAGTAAAAAAGTTACTATTACCCGAAACCTGTGTTTATTGTATTTTATAATAACTGCAACTTGTCTCGATTTAAATTAAGATTATGTTTAGTTTATACATTATTTTAAAAATCTTTTTTCTTATCAGACTTCGGAAATTTAGACTTATATCAGCATTATTTAAAATTTTTATTACTAGAAATTTGGATCTTCGATTTGTATTTTTGGAAGTTTGATTTACAATAGGAAATTTTAATTTTTAAAAGATTTACCTTTTGGGAAACGTAATGCAAACTTTTATTTTTCAAGTTTCCAAAACGATGGAGATCATCGGAAGCCTCTTTAAATCAAATTCTTATAAATCAACCCGCAACCCGAGTAACGACTATGGATAATGGAATGAGAGTAGCTTCTGAAGATAGTGGAGCAGCTACAGCTACCGTAGGAATTTGGATCGATGCTGGAAGTCGCTACGAAACCGACGAAAATAATGGAGTAGCTCACTTTTTGGAGCATATGTCCTTCAAGGTATATTATTAAACTACACGAGTTTGCAAACTTCAGTTTTAAGAGTTTTTAGGTGAAAAAAATCAAAGTTGTAAATGAAGCTTTTAATTTCGATCAAAGTTTGTCAATTATTAGTATTTAGTGGTAGTAATTACCAGGACTACTAAAAATCATGATTTTTTTGATTTAAATCAAAAATTGATTTTTTTTTTAAATATTATCAGTAGATACAATCTCCAAATGCTCTTTTGTAAGTAGTTTATTAAAGAAATAAAGAAAAGATTTAAAAAACAACACAAGAAATGAAACAGTGACATAAAAATATATAAAACAGTAGAAACTCTTTTCAGAAATTTAAACTATTTAATATTTATTTTTTTAAAATTAAAATAATAAATAAGATGATAATTAAAAAAATGTTAAAGTACATTACTAAAGAAAACAACATTTTAACATTAGAAAAATTAGAGAATTATTTTACAAACTGAATAAAAAAAGAATTAATATAATTTTGTAAAATTTAAACAAAATTTAAAATAAAAGAAATTCTGTTGAATACAAGATCCAGGTTCAAATGAGAATATTTAGTACAAAGATTAAATTCACATATCATAAAATAAAAAAATAAAAGCTTTCAAAAAAGTAGAAAATTGGAAAATTTAAAAAATGTAGATAAAAGCACCAAATAAATGTTTTCAACAATTCGTAATTATAAGATAAAAACTAAACAATCGAAAAGAAGCAAAAATGCTTCTTAGAAATGGAAAAATGATGACAAAAATTAAAGAATTAATTAAAACGCAAGGAAGAACTAAAATATTTCCTTTATAAGGAGGCAAAAATAGTGAAACATCAATAAAATTAATGAAATAGGAAGAAAATAGAGAAATTTTTTTTACCTACTTAGAAATCCTTTAAAAATAAAAAAGCTTAAGCAAATTAAACCAAACACATTTTAATAATATTACACTTAAAATAAGTCCAACAATAAATTTAGAAAAATAAAGAAAATATAATAATTTTATTAAAGAATAAGTAAGTTCGCAAAAAAACTCGCAAAAAATAGACAAGATGTGAAAAGAATTGAATAAACTTACAAAAAAATGACTTTAAAACGTGGACAGAAAAATATGAATAAATATAAATAGTAACTAACTTCAGGAGTTAACGGAGATTATTATTATTTAATTAATTTTGCATTAATATGCATTTAAAATTGAATTTATTAAAATTTTAAAGTTTGAACAAATTGGAAGATGAGTTAATTGACGTTTGAAATTTATTTAAATTATAATGACTTAATGATATAAAAATTGTTCTTACTATTTTTTGCTATCTTCATACCAAAATTTTTTTAATTTTCGGTATTTTGATCATCAGTATTAGCACAATTTTTTTAATTTTATAAAGAATAAAATATTAAAATTGAACTCCCGTGCAAAAATTTTATTTCGTAGCACATACCAATTTAAATTTATAAATATCAGTTCAAATAATTTTAATTTCATTAATAAAATTAATAAAATTTAAAATTGTTTTGTTCTGTTGTCGATTATTCTTGCCAGTTTTCGAATTTTTCTTTCGATTGGCAATTATTTTTCTCATTTGTCAATTATTTTCTTTAATATATAATTATTTCAGTCATTTTGTAATTTTTTTTTTCAATTATCAACTATTTTCTTAAAGTTTCAATTTCATTCTTTAATCTACAATTTATTTTTTTAATTTTTAATTATTTTCTTCATTTTTTAATGGCATTTTTCGTTTTTCAATTATTTTGTTCAATATTTAATAATTCTCGCATTTTCTCAATTATCAATTATTTTCTTAAAATTTCAATACAATTCTTCAATTTTCATTTATTTTCTACAATTTTTTCCGTAATTTTCACCAGTTTTCTAATGACAATTTATTATTCTCTTTTAATTTTAAGATTATAAATTAATTTAAAAAAATTTTTTGTTCGAATCCCGATTATTCTCACCTTTTTTCAAATTTTTTTTAATTGTTAATTATTTTTTTAATAGTTAATTATTTTCGTCATATTGTAATTTTATTTTTTAATTATCAATTATTTTCTTGATATTTTCATTTAATTCTTTAATTTCCAATTTATTTCTTCAAATTTTAGTTTTTTTCTCTAATTTTCAATTATTTTTACCGATTTTCAATGAATTCCTCAGTATTCAATAATTCTCGGATTTTTTAAATTATTCTTTCACTCGTAAAAATTGTTTTACAATTTCAATTCAATTATTATTATTCTTATTATTATCGCCTTTTTTCTGTTATTATTTTTCAGTTTTTAAGTATATTCTTTAAATTTCAATTCCATTCTTCAATTTTTAATTGCTTTCTTGAATTTTAATTATTTTTTTTTATTTTTAATCCAGTTGTTAAATGTACAATTATTTACAACAATTATTCCTTCAATTTTCTTAATTTTTCAATTCGCAATTATTTTCTCTAAATTGAATATTTCTTGTTTAATTTTGTCAATATTTTTTTCAGTTGTCTATTAATCTAGTCATTTTTCGAATTTTTTTTCAATTGACAGTTATTCTCGTTATTTTTTACATATTTTCTTCAATTTTGCAATTATTCTCGTGATTTTTCAACTATTTCCTTCAATTATTAATTATTTTCCGCAATTTTCAATTATTTCCTACAATTTTTTCAATGTTAGATTATTATCTTAAAAAATTATAATTATTTTTTGATTTTTTAAATTATTTTGTTCGGTTGTGTATGAATCCTCAACTTTTTATTATTTTCTTCAATTTCAGTTAATTTTTTAGATTTTCAATCCAGTTTTTCAATTTGCAATTATTTCCAACAGTTATTCCTATAATTTTTCAACTATTTTGTTTAAATTTAATATTTGTTAATTTTTTAAACTATTATTTTCAATTGTGTAATTATGTAGCCATTTTTCGAATTTTTTTTTCAACTGTCAATTATTTTCGTAATTTTTTTTAGATATATTCTTCAATTTCGTAATTTCCATTATTTTAATTTGCAAAAATTTATAGATTTAAATGACCAACAACAATGCAAAGTTTGTCGCGTGCGCGTTAATGTTGCTAGTGAAATAAATGTTTCTATATGTTTTCAAGTATACTAATAACTAATCAAAAATTAAATTGCAGTTTTAAAATGTGTTTTATTCCCTCTACAGAGAGCGCAACTTAATAATGAGTTAAAAAACTTTAGACATCATAACTCAAGAACCGTTTGACCAATTTTAAAAATTATTGTTTGATTCAGTTTTTTGGAATTTTCTTTACTATAAAAATCTAAGAAAAAGTGTTTTTTTCTCTTAAATCATTCACAAAAACCATAATAATGAATATTATTAATAAATTGGAGATTCAATACCTGAAGAAACTTCCAAAGATTCACTTCAAAATACACTTGAAAAATTTTAAAATAACATCAATCAAGAAAAGTAGGTTGGAAATTTTTCTGTCATTCTTTTTGTGAAATTAAAAAAGAAAAATTTTAATCCATTTCAAATTAATTAAAAACCTTATAATTTTATGTGTATAAATGGCATCAAAATCGGTCATTACTACCACTAAATACTAATAATTGACAAACTTTGATCGAAATTAAAAGCTTCATTTACAACTTTAATCTTTTTCACCTGGTAACTCTCTTTTGTATTGTATTAAATGCAACAAAAAGAACCAGCAAAAAAATATTAAATTAGAATACACTTTCTGAAAAAAATTGAGATTCTTTTCTACAATAAATACCTTTATATTTTTCAGGGTACCGCAAAACGTTCACAAATCGATCTGGAATTAGAAATAGAAAATATGGGTGCTCACTTAAACGCATACACGGGCAGAGAACAAACTGTATACTATGCACGGTGTTTATCGCAGGATGTTCCAAAAATGGTGGAGATTTTGGGTGATATAATTCAAAATTCCAAGTTGGGCGAAAGCGAAATTGAGAGAGAGCGAGGGGTTATTCTTAGGGAAATGCAGGACGTTGAAACAAACCTGCAGGAAGTAGTTTTTGATCATTTGCATTCAACTGCCTTCCAAGGTACGTCACTGGGAAGGACAATCTTAGGACCTACCAAAAATATAAACTCAATTTCCAGAAACGATCTTGTGTCCTATGTCAAAAATCATTATGGACCTCCAAGGTAAAATAGTTTGAAAAAATCTTGCTTTTTATTAAAATTTAAGGAAATAAATAAAAACTTAATATTATATTTTGTCAACAGATTTGTACTCGCGGGAGCTGGAGGCGTTCAACACCAACAGCTGTTAGATTTAGCTGAAAAGCACTTTGGTAAAATGACCGGACCTCACTACGACAAGGTCCCAGATATTTTAAACAAGTGTCGATTTACTGGATCGGAAATCCGTGTTCGTGATGATTCCGTACCTCTCGCACATGTCGCCCTTGCTGTTCAAGGTGTAGGTTGGTCAAATCCAGACAACATTCCTCTCATGGTAGCTAATACTCTTTTGGGTACCTGGGATCGTAGCCAGGGAGGTGGAGGAAATAACGCAAGTAAACTTGCGAGAGTGTCGGCCGAGAAAAATTTATGTCACAGCTTCCACAGTTTTAACACCTGTTACAAGGTAATTAATATTTGTTTTTCCAAGTAATTTATCCACAAATATATCGAAATAGGGTAAAATCACTAACCTAAAATAGCGTTTTTAATGCATATATTTAAAAACCTTTTTATTCAGAAAAAAAGCAAACATTAAAAATACTGTTTTAATTCAAGAATTTGAAACCGGGAAATCTAAAAACTTGGCCAAAGAACCGGGAATTCAATTTCTGGAAAAAATTGGCCATCCTGATTTATTTATTTTTTCCTGATGTTTAATAAGTATTTAAATATTTATTCTCATTAATAGGTCAGACCATTTTGATTAGACCAGAGTTGTTGCGGACCAATTTTAAAAAATCTAAAACTTTCAGAAATGATTCTTTATGGTTTCTAGAGTATGAAATAAAAAGAATTATGTTAATAAATAAATTTATTAATCTAATAGAAAATGTGTAAGAAAATATAAAATTACCCTGAAAAGTAGGAAAATTATGGTTTGTTTACAATTCCAGGCATCACAGACAGTCACCTTTTCATCTTTTTTCAATTTTGTCACCTTTTTCACCTTTTTTTGGGATCAAAAATATATAATTTTTTGTAAATATTTCGAAGTATGTTCATAAAATTCAGATTTAATATTTGAATTTAGTTTTATTGATGATTGATACAACAACAAAAAATCCGATTTACTAATAAAAAAAGTCATAATTAAGAATAGAGTCGAATAAAAAGTTAACTAATCTTCTCTATCTTCCTGCTATTTATGTAAATAGAATTAACATTACCATAATATACCATTTTCATCATTTTGAAATTTTTCTTTTAAATCTCAATTATTTTATTTAAACTTCAACTTAATTCTTAAATTTGCATTTTATTTCTTCCATTTTTAATTATTTTCTTTTCTCAATTATTATTTTTAATTTGAAATCCCAATCTTCAATTTTCAATTATTTTATTCAATATTCAGTAATTCTTATCTTTCTTCAATTATCAATTATTTCTTTCAAATTTGAATTTAATTCTTAAACTTTCAATTTATTTCTTAATTTTTTAAATTATTTTCTTCAAATTTTAATTTTTCAGTTTTCAATTATTTTCATCTATATTATACAATTTTCAGCATTTCTAATTACTTTTTTTCAATTTTTAATTATATTCTTTAAATTTCAATTTCATTTTTCAATTTTCAATTTTTTTTATTTTCAATCCAGTTGTTCAATTTGTAATTATTTCCAACAATTATTCCTATAAGTTTCTTAATTTTTCTATTTTCCTAATTTCTTAATTTAATATTTCTTGCGTAATTTTTTCAATTATTCATTTTAGTTTTCTATTAATCTAATTAATTCTATTAATCAATTTTTCGAATTTTTTTTTTAATTGTCAATTTTTTTGGTCAGTTTTCATATATTTTTTTCAATTTTTCAATTATTCTAGTCATTTTTCTATTATTTCTTACAATTATTAATTATTTTCCGAAATTTTTCAAGTATTTCCTGAAAACATAAATTTCCTATTTATTTTTTCAATTTTCAGTTATTTTCTTAAAATTTTATAATTGTTCTTAGATTTTTTCAATTTTTTTGTTCGGCTTTATTAATGTGAGTAGATTTAGGTATGATTTGAATATTTTGAAAATATTAAATTTTGATATATTTCCTTAACGAAGATAGAAGGTCGTAGACACGATTCGTAGAATTACCAAAAATGAAGAAAATTCGTGTTTTCATTCTATTATTTTTTTATAATTTACAATAGAGTAAAAATTTAAAAAGTGTTAAGAAAATTTAAAAGTTAGTTTTACTTGCTTACGCATTAAAATCATATTTTAAGATTAACAAAAGACATTTCTGGCAGATTCAGAATTTTTTAAAATTGGTCCGCAACGACTTTGGTCGAAATAAAATGTTCTGACCCTAAAATAATTTTGTATATATAATGCAAAATAACAGTAATTAATTTAACTTAAAGGTGATCAAAAATCAGTCACTTTTTACCATTTTTAAAAGACTGTTTTTTTTTAGAAAATTTTTTTAACTTATATAACTTTTCTGGGGGAATTAAAAAAATTAGAACTTTCCACATATTTAAGTTTTTATAAAATCTATAACATATTACATTTTTGCAGAAGTATTTTGCTCGGTTTATGAGTTATTTTTTTGAAATTGAATGGAAAAAAGGTTATTAATAATTATAGTAAATTACTGTTATTTTACATAGTATTCAAAATTATATAAATGAAAATAAATATTTGGATACTAATTTAACATATTTTCTTTACAGCATAGGAATTAAATGGTTTTTTTTTCTAAATAAGAAGCATTTTAAATATCTATTAAGGAGGTTCTCTCCATTTACATAACCTCAAACTAGAAAGTCGCTTTTCACCCCAAATAAACATATTGTTCCGAATTATTTCACCAAATTTTGAAAGATCTAGTCGTACATTTACCAGAAAAAATGGTTAAAAACTAATTATTTAAAATTTTGTTTTTTAGTTTAAATTTTTAAAAATTTTAATTTTCTAGTTTTAGATTTTTAGTTAAATAATTCAAACAACTTCAGAAGTTGAATTTAGAGACTTCAATACTGCATATAATATGGGTTTTAATATTTATTAAAATATGTTATCGACTGATCGATAGTCAATGGCTTATCAGATTTTTTAATAAGACTTTTATTTGTTTCTTAGGACACTGGTCTTTGGGGAATCTACTACGTGTGTGAGGCCATGCAATGTGATGATATGACATTTGCAGTATTGAATGAATGGGTGCGACTTTGCACTTCAGTGACAGAGAAGGAAGTAGCACGCGCAAAGAATATTTTGAAGACGAATATGCTCTTGCAGCTGGATGGAACTTCCAATATTTGTGAAGACATTGGCAGGCAATTGCTCTGCTATGACAGACGAATTCCACTACACGAATTGGAAGCGAGAATAGAGGTAAATTTTTTTTTATAAAGAAATAATGGACCTATTTATAAAAATCTATATAGTAGATTAAGGACCACGCGTATTGCTTTAGACAACTATTTTAGCTAAAAGTTAAAACTATCACAGTTAAAAAGTATTTTATAAACGGTCACGGTTAGTTAAAGTATGAAATTTTTGCAAATTTTATTAAATCTCTGCCAAAAACTGTTTAACAAAACAAAATCGACGCTCCCGTTAATAAAATGCTTGTTCAATTGTCAAAAATATATAATTCTAATTCGAAGCGCAGTTAAATATGAAGCTAGTTCGTGGTCCGTGTCATATGATTCCTATTCAATGTTCAGAATAATATAATGCTAACTCAAAGTTTTGTTTAAAATAATTCAAATTCAAGTTTCAAAATTGGCAATAAATGACAATTAAACTATAATGTTATTTTTTGCTTTTTTATTTTTAGGCGTTAAAGTAATAAAATTTTTCCAAGTATTATCTATATTTTAATTACTGATGTTTCTAGTTTATAAACAAATAACATGAAATTTAGATCTTAAACATTTTCATTTGGGATTCTCTTCCTTATCTTAAATTTGGGCACTTTTCTGAGTATTTAAAAAAAAATCAAAATCTTTCATCGAGCCGTTTTAGAGAAAATCGGTTTTTTAAGTTAAAATATTAATTTTTTGTATTTTATGGAAAGCATTGAGTAATATAACTTTTTAATTATTTCCATATTTTTAAAAATAAATACGCTAATTTTTTTTTAATTTATTCAATTTGTTTTCACATCTTTTGTCTATTTTTTGTAAACTTACTAATTCTTCTAACATTTTTAGATTTTCTTTATTTTTCTAAATTTATTGTTGCACGTTTTATGTGTAATATTACAAAAATATTTTTGGTTTAATTTTCCTAAACTCTTTTATCTTTCAAGGTTATTAAATTTCTTTTGTGGACTTTTTATTTATCTCTTTATACACATTTTTATTTAATTTCTATTAATTTTAATTTTTTAGTAAATTCTTACCAAATTTTTTGTATTTTTTGTACTTTTTATAGTTTTTTCAGTTTGTTAGATTCAGAAAAAAAAACATTTCTCAATTTTCTTTCTATTTATTTAATCTTCTTGTTGTTTCACAATTTTTTTTAGTCCTTCCTTGCATTTTAATTAATTCTTTAATTTTTATAATCATTTTTCTATTTCTCAGAAACATTTTCCTTCTATTAAATTGTTTGTATCTTGTAATTACGAATTTTTATTTTAATTTTTTCTTTGTAAATAATTCTCTAATTTTTCTAATTTAATTTTTTTTTCAATTATCCTCTTATTTATTTTTCTAATTTAAAAAAATGCCCGTAAATTGTTTACTTTTTTGAAAAGAGTTTCTACTCTTTTAAAATTTGTATGTCACTGCTTTATTCTTGTGTTGTTGTTTTTTTTTTTTTTTTTTTTAATTTTTCTTCACCTCTTTAATAATGTCCATTTAACTTCTTTTATTTAAAATAATTTTCTCGTTTTTTACTGTTTTCTTATTTTTTTACGTTTTTATGTTTTTTTTACTAATTTATTACTTTTTCGTTGCTTTCTTAATTTTGCAATTATATGAACTTGAAGATATTTTTTTTGAAATTTTCTCATAATTTGTCTGATTTTGATTAAATGTTTTATCCTTCATTATTTGTTATTAAATGTTCTCAGTTTAAAAATAAAATACTTACAAATGAACACTTGAAAATGTTATATGTATACTGATTCTATATAAAAAAAAATCAATTTTTGATTTATATAAAAGAAATCCAATCTAAATAAAAAAAATCGGAGTTTTTTGATTTTTACCAGCCCTGTTTTTATTGCACTTAAACTTAAATTTAAATTGTACTGAACTCGAATTTGAGTTAGTATTATATTATTCTGAAAATTGAATAGGAATCATATTGTATGGACAACGAATTAGCTTCATATTGAACTGTGCTCAGAATTAGAATTATATATTCTTGATAATTGAATAAGCATTTTATCAACGATAGGCGTCAATAATAATATTTCTTTCAAAATTCTTCTTTGTTTAAAAAAACCCATTATTTACTTGTTTTAGAGTGTCACAGCTAAAACAATCCACGATATTGGAATGAACTACATTTACGATCATTGTCCAGCGGTAGCTGCAGTAGGCCCAGTCGAAGTCCTTCCTGATTATAACTTAATAAGAGGATGCATGTACTGGTTAAGAGTCTAAGAAATTCGAAATTCGAAGCAACGGTCTCTGTGTATTATAATTATAGAAAATGAAAAACTCATCAATGGTAAAATTGTGCCCAAGTTGTGAGTAAATTAAAATTCTTTTTCCTCATTAAGGATCATGATTTCACAATTTTACTATTGTTCATGTTAAATAGGAAATTCATATATAGCACCCGTTCAAAAAAAAAAAAAATTCGTCAAGAAATCGCGTTATCTTTATTTTTTGCATATAGATGTATTTCATGTGAGTTGTAAAACGAAATTTTTCATTGTTTTTCACGACTATTGTATTTGGCTTATCAAATTAATAAATTTGACTCATCCACACATTCACTACGGATATTTTTTAAAATAAAAACCAATATTTGTCTACGTAAATCACTTTATTCAGCAGTCTTTTCCAATTTAAAAAGTTTTATTTAAGTATAAAAATGTGTTAGATTATTCAATTACTTTTTGTATTGTAAAATTAAAAAATTGTTCTTTACCTGAAATTTTTATTTTTTTTAATGTGCGCTCATCGTCTTTTTGACTAGAAACAAATAAAAAAAGAAAAAATAAATTAGTAAAAATTGCATATCAAGTGATTTAGTTATGCATTGTTTTGCAATAAAACAATAAAATTTGAATCTTGACTAGAACAATATTATGGTTACGTAACATACTCAGGTAAGTTTAACAAAATGATTAGTTAATACCGATACAATTGTGAGCAAACATACAGAAATTATTTCTGTTCCTAATTTAGTATTATTCATTTTGTAATTAAAATTACTCAAATCAACTACTTCAAAAGTATCGATTCTTTGATTTCCTTATAAAAAAGAAGTAAAACAATTATTTTTATATTACTTTAACAATATTAAATTAAAAGTAAAAAAAAAAAATATATATTAAAATCAAATAAGTACTTTAAAAAATCAAAAATTCACATTATGCAGAATAGTATAAACTACTAATAAAAAGATACAAAGTATTTCTTATGTATGTACATTGTACATTAGATTAAAAAATGTCATAAATTACTATGATTTGAAAGAGGTGTTGAAATTCTTTCATCTGACACAATCGGAATTGGCTCGTGATGAATGACGACATTCTAATAATAATCTCAATTATTATACAAAGCAAGTAGAAAATCAATCACCGCCTTTAATTCAGACTTCATTCCAATGATATAAGCAATTAATTAAAGCAACTATCTCGAATTTGCAGTAGTTGCTTCTGCGACTTGTGGTAGGGAAGATGTATCTCTGCACACTTTCGATGTCATTTCAGCCAGCGGCTCCAATTCTTTGTGATTTATCAACTCAAATTCAATTACAAAGTAGTAAAAGTGTTTATAACAAGTGTTGACATGAGCCTCCTGAAATATTAAAATTAAACAAATTATCATTTGAAATATCGAGAATTATAAAGAGTATAATTTTGAATAATTACCGCTCCAATGGCCACAATTCTGTCGAAGTGATGAATATAAACGTGAACGAATACTCGAAACAACCGGGTTAAGATTTTTCGACACAAGGGTATAAAAGTTTTTGGAAATGGTACATCTGCAAAAAATAAAAAATTATGAAATAAGTGCTTACAAGTGAAATCACAGTTTCTTACATTCCCCAAAATTGATTGAATATAAAAAAATATTTATAAAAATGACAAAACAAAATAAAAGTAAACTTTTAAGGAATGTCGATAATAATGTAATGTAAACAAAAAAGTTATGGAAATAAAAAAAAATCACTTAAAATGACAGAAGAAAATTATAGAATTAGAAAACGTTCAAGTGTTGAAAATGAGTTTTGAAAAAAAGTGAAAATTTAAAATAAAAATGAATGAGATTATTTATATTTAAAATACTATTAGAGAAAATATAGCTCTGAATCTAGAAAGATCAATTTAAACAAAAAAAATTACTTTTTCACAATGAGAAATTAAAGAAAATATCTTACGAACAAATGAAATAACAAGGAATAGAAAATAAAATAAAAATGACAAAAGTAAGTAGTAAAATATGATTGGTAAGAAATAGCTAAAAATTTTAGAAAATCTCTTCGAGATGAATAAAACAAAACAAAAATTGAAACAGTACTCAAATTTCCAAAAGTAATTGTAAAATAATATGAAAATAATATTTACAGAACACCTATCAAATTATAAAAAAACGAATAAACTTCAATGAAATATTAATTAAAACCTTATGAGTGAAATATGATAAATCTTCTAAAAAAAATAAGAAAATGTTTAAACGTAAGTAAAAAACCGACAAAAAAAAGAAATTACTTAAAAATCAAGAAGTTTAAGAATTTAAAAAAATAAATCTAAATACTTTAAGGAGGAGGTTCTTCATTGACATAACCTCAAACTAAAAAATGACTGTTCCCATCAAATAAAACCAATAAAACTATTATTAAAAATAATTTTATCAAATTTTGAAAGATTCAGTTGTACATTTTCAAAAAAAATTTAGGTTGAGCTAAAATTTGTTGTCAAATAATAATTATTTAACATTTTATGTTTTTTCATTCAATCTAGTTAAAATCTGTAATTTTCATTAAATTTTGACAAATTTCTCACTTTTTTCGTTGAAACATTCTCCACAATTTCATTTGTTGGGTTTTAATAAATAATATTTTGTTTAAAAGTTACTAAACAACTACAATTTGTTTTCTACGTATTTTTTAAACATAATATTATTAAATAAATAAAATTGTAGAGAATGTTTCGACGAGAAAAATAAGCTGTTATTTGTCAAAATTGGATGAAAATTGCAGTTGTTCATTGAATTTAAAAAAAACATAAAAAATCTTAAATAATTATTATTTGACAACAAATTTTAGCTTAACTGAAATTTTTCTGAAAACTGTACAACTGAATTTTTCAAAATTTGGTGAAATTAATTTGAATAATATTTTTATTTGAGGTGAAAAACGATTTTCTAGTTTGAAATTATGTAAATGGAGAAAATCTCCTTAAAAGAATAAAAAAAGTCTTAAAAAATATTGGAACATTTTAAGAAAAAAATGTAAAAACTTAAATTTAAAAACAAAATTCAAAAACCATACGGTAATCTAGGGAGAAACATAAAATTGAAAAGAATTAAAAATTAAAAGATGAGAGAAGTAAAAAAAGTTTTAAAAAGAAGACAATTTTTTCATTGTCAAATATTCATTTCAAATATTTTTAAGATTAACGGAAATTTTTTTTAAAAAAACATAAAAATTGATAATAATATCAAAGAAAAAACATGGAATTTTGACTAAATGTTATGTAAAAATAAAAATATATTAAACTAACTGAAATTTTTGAGTAAAATGATAAAACTCAAGAAAATGAGAAAAAATCTGACAAAAAAGAAAGAGAAAGAATAAAAAGCGAAATACTTTTTAAAAAGTTAGGTAGCAATTAACAAATGTAGAAGAAATATTGAAAAAACTTGTAAATTGTAAGAAAACGCTTTTAATGTTTATAAAAAAGGAAGAAAAAAAAGGGGAAGAAATTTTTAAAAAACAAAAAATAATTGTAAAATTAAAAAATTTACTAAAAGGTTAATGAATTATAAAGAAATCATGAGAGATAAAAAAAATTTAAGAAAAGTTTATCAAATTAGAAAAAGGTCAGGCTATTTTAAAGTAATAAGATTTATCAAGAAATAAAAAATTTTTATCAAAAGTAAATTAGCATACAAAATTCAATTTTTGACTTGTGAAATTTTGAATCAATTATGTGCACTTTTACTTTGATACGATGTCAAATAATAAATTATTTGTTTTCAACTTTTGACTACAATTTTTTACAACTGATTCTTAGTTGAGGTGCAATTTTTTCAAAAGTTAATAAATCCATTTTCTAAAAATGTAGATATAAACACAATTTTAACATATTAAGAACCTTGCATATCGATCTGTGACTACTAAATTTCAAAAAAATTTATTAACAAAGACTTTTCAATTTTAAAAAATCTTGACTTATAACGAAGATGATTTAACATTGTAAAAAGAAAGTCTTATTTTAAGGCAGAAAAGCTGTCTTATCTTAAGACGCAACATTTTTAAGACAGCATTTGCTTATTTTACAAATTTCTCCTTTGCTTAAAACTGAGCCCAAAAAAAATAAAAACTTCAAATTTGTATAAAAATGTAAAGTATTTCGTCTTAAATTAAGATTCTCTTTTTACAGTGAAAATTTAATTTCTTTTTCCTGGAAAAAATTACAAAAACCTTTAAATCTCCTAATTATAATAATAATTAAAAACAAATCACCGTAATTGCAAAAAATATTCTTATATCAATAATTTCGTGTAATTGTTCTGCTTTATAATTAACTCCAGGGATTAGGTGCAAAATTAAATTTGTTAAATTTTCTCGAAATAACAAAATGCCGATTTATCAACTTTTGCCAAAGTGCTCCTCAGTTTACAATTAATAAAATTCTCAATTACAGTTTTTTTTTAGAAAATACAGGTAAAGTATTTTTAGTATTTTCTATTTGCATAAAACTGAATATAATTTGTCTCAAGTAAAAATCTTGTTGACATTAAAAGTCGTACAAAAATTTAGTTAAATAAGAAATCTTATTAAAATTAAAACAACTGTAACATGTAAAATAAAGAAGAGGCATCCTCAATTATTTGTTTTTAAAAATATATTACCAGTTGATACTGGAAAGATTGTTTCATTATTAATTTGGGTCTCAATCCAATCCATTAAAAGATTGACATATTGTGGTGCAGGCAAGACAACTGGCTTTTTGTATTTTTCACCATCGGCCCACAAATATTCAAATCTTGCACCACCACTCATAGTTGGACATGATGAAGAATCGCAATATTCCGAAACTGTTCCATAAATGAGATTTATCCTATTGAAGAAGTCAACCACTGAAAAAATTAAATTATCTTTTCATTATCAGCCAGGTGCTTTCTGATAAAAAAGTTAAATTTCAAACTAGTATCGTGAATCTGCTTGACATAGACAAACAGAAGATAAAATTCAATCTTGAATAGTTTCAACTTTTCATTCAATTTACCGTGAACAGCAATCCAGTCGTTTAGATCTTCTCCGGGTGGCAATTTAACAACGGATCGTAAATTAATACCGGAACTAAGTGAAGCTTGTGCTTGTTTGTGTAGAGAATATCGTAAGGTACCGTGAGCAAATCTCTTTTTGGGCCTGAATGTCTATAAACAATATTACAGACGTAAATACAAAATATATTTTTTTGTAGGTTAAGGTACTTTTCTTCCAAAATTAGTTGAGAATTAAAGAAAATTTTTCCTATCACTTACCTTGCCTTTCTGAAAAAAGTCAACGAAACCACTGAGAGAAGCCATGTTATTATTATGAGAATTACACCTGAACTTTAATTTATGCAAAATTATGCCATTTGTAAGTCGCAGCTATACAACAAATTTTTGTCAACAATCACTATTTTATTAGAGTTAAGAAGAGACTTTTCTGAAGGCGCAAGCGTCACAAAAGATGTGTTGGACAAAATTTTAGTTTTCGTTTTATCAGATAAGTAAAATCATTAAAATGTTCATTAAGCAAAACACATGAGACTTTACTAAATTATTATTTGTCAACGACCTTGCCCAAAAGTTTATGCACCCCGTCATACAAAGATGGTATCAGGGTTATTATTGTCTCGTAAGTTGGGTTGCATATATAACGGGGGTACTAATTTTGAAGATTACATAAATTGTTAAAAGTCTTTTAAATTACATTATTTATGTTTATCGGTTAATAATTGTATTGTTTATATTTGAATTCTATTTATTAGTGAAAATAATAATTTATTCTTCGGTTTTGGTATGTAATAAATTTGATTAAAGTATTTTATAATTCAGGGATAAACTGACATATAAAGGTAAATATCCACATTAGGAAGTTTTAAATTTTGAAAAATTTATGTTAAATTTGGAATAAAAAGTTTAGAATTTTGGTTAAACATTGGACACGTGTGTCAAATATTTTCAAAATTACGAATTTTAATGAAACTTAGTGGTGTTTGTCAGTGTTTGGAATCTTCAAGTATCATTTTTTTAAAATTCAAAATGGCGGATACAACATGGCGGCCAAATTGGCAAATATTGATTAATTTTTATGAAATCTAGTACAAGGGGGTTTTTGGGGTCTCTGATCCCGAATCTAAAGTCATTTTCAAAATTCAAAATGTCGGATCCAATATGGCGCTTAAATTTAAAGAAGTTAGATTAATTCTTATGAAACTTTTTAGGGCCACTAAGTGCGAATTTAAAGTAATTTTCGAAATTGAAAATGGCGGATTTAACTTGGTTACCAAAATCTACAAATTTTTAATAGTTTTCATGAAACTTGGTTCAAAGAAGTTTTTAGCTTTAGGGAATCAATTTAAAGTAATTTTTTTAAAATTCAAAATGTCGGATTACATGTAGCAGTCAAAATTTACAAATTAAATGTACGAATTTTAATTAATATTTATGAAGTTATAGGCAATGGATTTGTTGGAATTTCTGGCTGCAAATTCAGAGTGAATTTTCGTAAATTAAAAATGAAAAATCTAATATGTCGGGCAAAACACTAATAAACTAAACCGATAAAATGGATCAAGCAGAGAGGCGTCTAAATTTGAGTTGTCTAGGTTGAGCAACATCTAATGCGGTTAGCACTTAGATGGGTCGCTTCTGATTTTTTTCACTGCCGTTGAGGAACTTTAAACGGGATGTTTGACCCCGAGGGTTGCAAATTCCAATTCTTTTAATAAAGTCGTAAGAAAATATAAAGTACAAAAGTATGAAAACTAAAAGGAGTAAAACAAGACTGTAGTGATAATAGTAAAAAAATTGAATAAATAATAAACAAAGAAATATAATTAACTATAACAAATATTTAACAACCAAACAATAATAAAATTAATTAAAATACTAATCGCAAAGAATTTCTTCACCTTTACCCTGTTTTCATAATATACATAAAACCCTCACAGAGTAAAAAAATTGTTTAAATAAAACATAATAAGGTTGATTTAAACTTAATTAAATTTTATCTTTAACATATTATATTTCTATTTTAAACCAAAAATATGTTCTGCGACAGTTTAATTTTTGTTTCTTACTTTTATACGTAATATAAAGTACGCATATTTTGAGGTTGCTTCAAGTGGCAATATACAAACTATAAAAAGCCGAAGAAAATTACACTTTTCATTAAGGATGTTCAACCCATTGACATAATCTCAAACTAGAAAATGGTTTTCCACATAAAATAAAAATGTTATTAAAATTTATTTCACCCGATTTTGGAAGACTGATACATTTTTAAACAAAAATTTGTTAATAATTATTTAATATTTTGTGTTTTTTCTTTAAAGTTTGTGAATAATTCTAATTTTCATCCAATTTTGACAAATAATAGCTCCTTTTAATCTTTAAAACATTCTCTATAAGTTTGAACGCTGGATTTTGTTAAAACATTTTTGTATAAAAAATATATAATAGTACAATTTTATTCATTTAATAATTTTTTAACAAAATATTTTTAACGAAATCCAACAAACAGACGTATTGAAAATGTTTCAAAAATTAAAATGAGCCATTATTTGTCAAAATTGTAAAAATTAAAATTATTCACAAACTTTAAAGAAAAAACACGAAATGTTAAATAATTATTATTTACTCTCTAAATCTGAATTAGCTAAAAATACCTAATTATTAGTCAAATCGTGGTAGAATTTTTGTTTTAGCAATTAGTGAAAAATGATTATTATTAGTAAAATATGACTAAATGAATTATTAGTAAACAGAATTTTGCTAAAATATTAGTTATTTTGACATAACCTTAAAATAAATTTAACTAATAATTACACTGCAAAAAGTAGGTATCTTAATTTAAGATACATTTGTAGTCACTTTTAAGATGTTTCCGAAAAGTTAGCAAAAGTATCTTAAAATGCATTAGTTTTCTAAGATGAAGCTGAAATATAAGATACTTTAAAAGTCTTAAAATGACTACAATGCATCTTAAGACGTTTCTTTTTACAATGTAGTTATTTTTTACTAAATGATTAGTAGTAATATAGGTAACTATTTGAATTAATGACTGAGTTTTTGCTTTTAAATTAATTATTTTTTACTAATTTAGATTTAGAGAGTTGTAACAAATTTTTGATCAACCTAATTTTTTTTTAAAATGTACAACTGTGTCTTTCAAAATTGGGTGAAATTAGTTTTAATAATATTTTTTATGTGAAAACCCGTTTTTCGTTTGAGGATATGTCAATGGGTTGATCATCCTTAACTGTGCACAATTGTGGAAAAAATTTTCGGTAAAATAATAACACTTCCACATTATTTGTAAGTAATCACTTTAATAAAAGCAAAACCACGATTGCAAATATTTTGTTCCAAAAATCGGTACACTGAGAAAACTGGAGTGTTAAATTTTCATGATTAAAAAATTGTTTAATTAATCAGACATTACTCATAATAGCATTTACACTCTACTATATTTTTCCTTTGGTAAATATTACTCATAGTTTATAACTTATTTTACACACCGGAGTGTTATACTAATGACTCAGATATTCAATTGTATAATATGCAAATGTAACAGAATTTTCAATTATAAATGAATAACGATAAACACAATTTATCAGTTTAATGGATATAATTTTTCTTTTAATTTGGTCATTAATAAATAAGTATGTAAATTGATTATTATTAACCTCTTAACGGTCGATGGCAAATATTTTGTCAATCAAGTTCTTGTTATGGCATCAAGGGATTAATATTAAAATATTTAAATACTCTCTAAATTTCTTGGAGTGAGTTTTCACTCCACTAAGAGTGAAATACTCACTCATAAAGAGTGAGATCTCACTCTTAAAGAGTGAATTTTCACTTTAATTTGTGTGGAAGTTCACTCTAAAATTAGAGTGAGAGTTCACTTTTTGCTTGGAGTGAAAAATTCACTCTATAAGAGTGAAATCTCACTCTTTTAGAATGGGTTTCTAACTCTTGATTGGAGTGGCTCAATTTCCACTCCTAGAGGAGTGAGAATTTTTTTTTTTTTTAGTTAATCTAACTGCGTTTGGGTTTGTAATTTTACTACTTTTCTTGTAGTTAAACATTAGTAGTTCAATTTACTACTTTAAGTAGTTAAATTTCAAAGACAACTACGAAATCTCATTTTACCAACTGCTTTCTAAGTAGTAACAACTACTTTCGTAGTTTTTTTTACTACTTTTTCAAAGTTATAATATAACTTTTTAAAGTCCGTTGAAGACCTATTAAATTACTCCGGGTATAGTTAAAAAGTAGTCAAATGTACTACTTTTTTTTGAGTGTATAGAACAGTGACGCCATATTAAATGCGCAAAGACCTCTGCGCATTCAGTATGTTTAACTCAAACATAAAATATATTTCTTTCAAATATATAAAGACTTCAAACACAAGTTTTGTTTAATTTTAACAAAGTTTATAGTTTTGAATCAAACAAATAAAAAAGTATCTTCAAACATAAAATACACTTTAATCGAAACTACATTGAAATTAAACTAATACTACTAGCCAAAATTGTGGGACCACCCTGAAAAAATTTTTTGTGAAAAATCCAACTACTTTCCCTGAGTAGAATGAAAACCAATTAATTGAACTACTTTTGTAGTAAAGTAAGACATTTTAACTTACTAAAATGAACGACTTTTTCTTAGTTGTGAAAATATCATTAAAACAATTGTAAAAAGTAGTAGAATTAACTACAATACAATAGTTAATTGGTGAAAGTAGTAAAATCAATGACAAAGAATAGTTCCGTTAATGGTATTCTTAGTTCACTTTACTAAGATTTCATATTTAACGTAATTACAAGAAAAGAATTGGGGACTTATTGAACTAAGAATCTTAGTTAAAAAGTAGTCACATCTACTAAAAATTTTTTTCAGTGCACTTACAAAAATGGGATTAAAAACATGACCGTCTTAAAATGTTGATAACTCAGTCAGACGTTTGTGAATTTTCATTGTTTAAGTTGGGCGGGCTGCATTTTCAAGAAAATTAATTGGAAAATTTTGAAATTAAACTAACTTAAACCTTGATTTATTAGTTTTAAAGTAAGCCAAAGAAAATTAAAATATCTTGACTGGTTCAAAAGTTATAAGTAAATGTATGATATGAAAAAAACTCAACGATTCTAGTGCTCGCTATGGCAAATAGGCAGAGAGGGGAGAAGACAACGGAAAGTTGCGTTTTGTTCTTTATACACATTATTAATTAAATTATTATTATTAAATAATAATAATCTCCGTAAACTCCTGAAGTTAGTTACTATTTATATATTTATTCATCTTTTTCTGTCCACGTTTTAAAACTTGAAGTGAAGTTGGTTAGTATTTATATTCATTCATTTTTTTCTGTCCACGTTTTAAAATCCAAAGTGAAGTTAGTCCCTGTTTTTTTTATGTTAATTTTGATTCTCTTTATCAGGAAATTTTAAAATTGTTCTAGTTTACAGAAAAAATATGCAGATGAGATAGACTTAATGACGAGATATTAATTATGATTAATACTAATTTATATATTACACAATTATATGAATTTTAATAATAATTTAGATAAATTTAAAGTGTCAAATAGTCGAATTTATTAAAAATTCAAATGACGTTATTTTACCTTATTGAAAAAAATTAAAAAATTAAATACAGTTTAAATTATTCTGTAACTTTTTTAACCATTTTTGAAGTTCCGAAACTTTCATCAAGTTTGCTGCAAGTTTGAAAACTTCCGGAAAGGTTGCGATTCTGAATTTACTTTTTTTCAAATATCAATTATTCTCTTCAGTCTTCAAATTATTGTCATGAATATTTAAATTTATTACACAAATTTTCATTTACTTCCGACATTTTTCAAATATTTTCTCAGCATTTCAATTTTATTTTTCTATCTTTAAATTATTGCCAGGAATATTTAAATTTTCAACATCAGTTTCTATTCTACTTTTGTTAATTTTGAATAATTTTCTTCGAATTTCAATTACTTTTGTCATTATTCAAGTATTTTTGTCATTTTACGATTATTTTCTTCATATTTCTATTATTTTTGAAATTTTAGAATTATTTTCTACAAATTTCTATTGTTATTTTATTCAAATTATTGAATGCGACCTATTAATATTTAATATAGTATCTTGTAATTTCAATTATTTTTGGAACTTTTCAATTATTTTTTTGAATTTCAATTGTGTTCTTCAATCTTCAAACTATTGTCAGGAATATCCAAATTTTCTACATAAGTTCAATTTACTTTCGTTATTTCTCAATAATTATCTTCTTCAAATTTCAATTCCTTTTGTCATTAATCAATTAATTTTGTTGTTTTTCAATTATTTTTCTCATATTTATGTTAATTTTGCCATTTTAGAATTATTTTTACAAATTGCAATTATTTTATTCAATTTTTTTAATTGTCATGAACTTTTAAATTTCTTACACCTGTTTTCAATTATTTTCATCATTATTTTTATTATTGTTACAAATTTATTAATTTTTTTACACCTCTTTCAATTATTTTCTTCGAACTTTAATTATTTTTTTGATATTTGAATTCTTTTGCCATTTTGGAATTATTTTCTTCAAATTTTAATTATTTTTGTCATTAATCAATTATTTTGGTCATTTTTTCATTATTTTTTTCATATATTTTTTTTTTTTTTGACAATTTTAGAATTATTTTTTACAAATTACAATTATTTTATTCAATTTTTTTTTATTGCCATGAACTTTTAAATTTCTTACACCTGTTTTCAATTATTTTTATTATTATTTTTATTAGTATAAATTTTTATTATTGTTACGAATTTATTCAATTTTTTACATATCTTTTAATTATTTTCTTCAAACTTTAATTATTTTTTTCATATTTGAATTCTTTTGCCATTTTAAATTATTCTCTTCAAATTGCAATTATTGTCTTCAAACTTTAATTAATTTCTTCAACCTTCAATTATTTTCTTCAAACTTATAGATTTTTTTTAACTTTAAAATTATTGTCTATAATTTTTTAATTTTTACACCAATTTTGAATTTATTATTTATTTTAATATTTTAATTGTTTTGTCAAGTTTTCAAGTATTTTCTTCAAATTTTGAATTTTTTTAAAATTATCAATTATTTTTGTCATTTCTCAATTATTTTTTTCAAGTTACAACTATTTTTGTCAATATTCAAATATTTTTGACATTTTGGAATTATTTTCTTTAAATGTCATTTTCTTCAACCTTTTTATTATTGTCATGAATTTATTAACTTTTGAAAATCAGTTTTCAATTATTTATGTCATTATTTACTGTTACTTCATTTTTTAACATATTTCTCATTTTTCATTAATTTTTTTTTAAATTTTAGTTATTTTTGTCATTATTTAACCATTTTCTACACATATACATTTTTTGATATTCTTTAATTATTATTATTTATCTTCTTGTAAATTCTATTATTTTTTTCAATTTTTTAACTATTGTCTAAAAAGTGTAATTTTTACACCAGCTTTTATAATTATTTATGTCGTTCTTCAATTAGTTTCTTTACATTTTACTTATTTATTCAATATCTCAATTATTGTGCGAAAATTGAAATTTCTTACTCCAGTCTCAAACTTTTGTTTCAAATTTTAATTATTTTTGTCATTCTTTAATTATTTTTTTGTAACTTCAATTATTTTATAAACTTTTCAATTATTTAATTCAAATTCCAATTATTTTGTTTCAATTTTTATCATCATTTTTTGATTTTGAATCAATTTTTCAATTAGTTTTGTCATTTACAACTTTTTTTCAAATTGAATCATTTTTGTCATTATAATTATTTTCTACATATTTTAATTATTTTTGCGATTTTCGAATTGTTTTTTTTCAAATTTGAATGGCTTTTCCTGTTGGAGGCCCCCAATTTAATATCAGGAATATCAAACTCTATATTACTTATTCTCTTTTTTTAATTTAAAAACTTACTATTTAATCACTTTTTTTTTATTTAAAAGCCCACTATTTACTCACTTTTTTCACTTAAAAACTCATTATTTACACATTTTTTTAAATTAAAAAGTCTTTTTGTCACTATTTTTAATTTGCAAGTCCACTGAAAGCCCTCCTTATTAGATAAATATTATTTATCGATTTGATTATATATTATTATAGTTTAATTTCTAAAATAGATGGAAAACTAATCGCGCTCTGCGCGCATTATATTTTTCTAGTTTACTTATAACTTTTGAACCAGTCAAGATATTCAAGTTTTCTTTGGCTTATTTCGAAGCTAAAATTTCACGGTTTTATTTAGCTTATTTTCAAAGTTTTTCAATGACCTTTCTAGAAAATGCAGCCCACCAAACTTAAACAATAAAAATTCACAAAAAACGAAAAATTCACCTATGTCTTTGTCATATATTGAATCTCAGTTTCCATTAATCGAAAAAGCTTTAAAATAGGACCATTTAACGTCAAATTTTATAAGGTTTTCAATAATATATAAAAAAATATTCTTTCACCAATATCTGTCAGAGTTATTAACATTTCCAGACTGTCTTGTTTTTAATCCCATTTTATCCGGTAGTCTAAAAAACTTATTCATTCAATCAAAATCATTCAAACAAATACCTATAATTAATTCAAGAGAATATTATCTTCCAGATCTGATTTCCAGCAAAAATAACAATTTTTTCAAACAAAATTAACATTTTTCACATCAACATCACCTCAAAATCAAGAAAATACCATTCCCTTACGAAAGATTTTTATAGGTCACAAATGGTAAGCTTGAAATGTTTTTTCTACATTATAGGTTTTGTATAAAATTTTCGCGACTATAGGAAAGTTATTATAAGAACTATAAGGATGACATTATAAGAGCATAATTATAAGCAGTCATTGTAAAAATAAAATTATAAGTATATTTTTATGATAACATATTACAAAATATTTATTACAATAAACTAATTATAAGCATACAATTACGTATTTAATATATTAATTTTACGAATATAATTATCGAGAATATCAAAACTTATTAGAAATATAAATCATTTTATTCTAAACCTAGCAAAGACGGATTTATTATAAAATTTCATTATTTTAAGATAATACTCTAATTTGAAAAATTTATATTTGTAAAAAGTTTCACTCTTTTTAGGAGCTTCTAACTTTTTTTTGTGGAACCTCCTATAATTTTGAGGTTTGGAATATAATGTAATATAATTAATAAAATCTACTTGCCTTTAAAGTTTAACTAACGTATTTTGCTTCGTTTAGGTTAATTTTGAAACTTGAAGTTACCATACTATGTTTAATAGTGTCATTATTTTAATACAAATATAATTTAAATGGAGCCATGTGAAATTGCTGTGTTTACTTTAATTTTTAAAATTAACCTTTTTGAGTAGAAAATTTTAAAATCTAATATTCCCTAAACGAAGCAAAACACGTTTTTCAAACTTTAAAGGCAAGTAGATTATATTCATATTAAATAATATTCAAAACCTCAAAATATTAGGAGGTTCCATACAAAAAAGATAGAAGCTCCAAAAAGTAGTGAAATTTTTTACAAATATGTATAAATTTTTCAAATTGAAGTATTATCTTAAAATAATGAAATCTTATAATAAATCCATCTTTTCTACGTTTAGAATAAAATGATTTATATTTCTAATAAGTTTTGATATCTATATTGTATTAAATCGGTTTAGAATTATAACATGTTTAAAAAAAGTATTAGATTTAAGGTAACGAAGTGAAGTCGTGAACTTTTCTATTTTTGACTATTAATAACACGAATCTTATAATTATTTTATTATAATAAATGTTTTGTAATGTTGTTATCATGAAAATATTCTTATAATTTTATTTTTACAATGACTGCTTATAATTATGCTCTTATAATGACAACCTTATAGTTTTTCTTATAATAACTTTCCTACAGTCGCGAAAATATTATAAAAAACCTATTATAGAAAAAAATATTTTAAGCTTATCATTTGTTTCCTATAGAAATCTATCGTACACTAAAAAAAAAAAATTATTTGGATAAAATAAAAATTATTTGATCCAATTAAATTATTTACTTGTCTATTATCCAATAAACCTGTATTTGAACCAAATAACTATTTATTAGACCTAAGTATTTTATTTGATTGTATTAAGTAAAGACTAATTTGTATCAAATACAAATTACTTGTGTCAAATAAATGGAATAATTGGAGCTAGTCCACAATGTTTTGAATCAATTATGAAAATTATTTCATTCAAATAATATTTTATTCAACCTGAGTATTTTATTTTATTGCATTAAATAAACAGTAATTTGTGTCAAATAAATTAAATATTTTGAGCTAGTAACTAATGTTTTAAATCAATTATTAAAATTATTCCATTCAAATAATATTTTATTCAACCTGAGTATTTTATTTTATTGCATTAAATAAACAGTAATTTGTGTCAAATAAATTAAATATTTGGAGCTAATAACTGATAATTTAAGTCAATTAAAAAAATTATTTCATTTATATTTTTAAAGCAAATAAATATTAGTTAACACTTATTATAACCTAACATATAAACTATGAAATAAAATTTCGCACGAATGATGGGATTGAGCCCGCGACGCACGAAATACGAGACTCTTACGCTACCCACGAAGCCACGCTGACTTGACTTCAAAATTACAAAAACACCTATTTAGCCTCACACATTAGTTACAATAAATTATTTACTTGATCCAAATAAATTTTATTTATTTTTAAAAAAGAAAATATTAGCATTAAATAATTTGAATTACTATGACTCATAACATAATTTAATTGTGTTAAATAATTTTTATTAACGTTAAAAACTCAAATATTTGAGTGAAATAAATAAATGAATAGTTTCAAATAACTCACAAATTTCGTTACAATAAATTATTTATTTGACTGAAATACTTTTTATTTGTTTTTATAAAATACTATATTAGCATTAAATAATATATTATTTATATTAAATAATTTGGTTTACTTTAATCCATAAAAGAAATTAATTGTTTTAAATAATTTTTATTTGTCTCAAAAACCCAAATACTTGAGTGAAATAATTAAATGAATAGTTTTAAATAACTCACAAATTTTGTTTCAATAAATTATTTATTTGACTGAAATACTATTTATTTGTTTTTATAAAATAATATATTAGCATTAAATAATACATTATTTATATTAAATAATTCGGTTTGCTTTAATTCATAAAATAAATTAATTGTGTCAAATTATTTTTATTTGTGTCCAAAAACCCAAATACTTGAGTGAAATAAAATAAATGAATAGTTTCAAATAATGTAGCATTTGCATTAAATATATTCGTTTATTAGATTAAACTAGCCAAAAATACATTTTTCAAGAATTACATTTTTCACTGGTTTCAATACAAAAACAAACTGAACTTATTTAGATTAAATTAATTATACTATCAAATTAAATTTTGTCAATTATATTTTATTTATTAAAATGTGCTATAAATTAACAAACACAAAGAAATTTTAGAGAATAACTCCGATTTTCTTCCTAAGTTAAAATTAAAAAGTTTCCATATTTTTTTTTTTAACAAAATATTTTTTATTAATACAATTTTCTATGCAAATTTATTTTATTCCAAACTTCTATTGATATGAAATCTTTATTTTTTAAGTTTCTTTAAACAATACGAAATTAGATTAGTAACAAACCATTCTCAAAAATTTCTATAGATATAAATTCTAATTTTTCCAAATTAAAAAATTCTCAACTTCTATTAATTTAAATTATTTCAAACTTTTATTATAATCAAAATTCATTGTGATATAGGTAACCAAAGTTTTAAGATTTATAAATCAAGTTTAAGTTTTTTAATTTAATTCAATTTGTAAAAGTGAAAGATTGAAATAATTAGTGTTTTTTAGAAATTAAAATAAAAATGAGTTCATTTTATTTTATTTCCATCTTTAACTTTTACAAATTAAATTATATTAAAAATTTTAAACTTGATTTTATTAATATGAATGCAAATTGTTTCAAATTTTAATTAGTTTACTCTAAAAACAAGTGTCTCGAAAGTGTCTTAAACTATGATATTATGGTATCTTTATTGTATCTGAGGCTCAAAAAGTGTATTAAAATAAGATATATAAGAATTATGAATTATTCAAATTTGAATAATAATAAACTTCAATTACCTATTATTTAAAACTTTTAATGGTTCAAGCTTCAATCAATTCATGTTAAAATTATTATAAACCTATAAATATTTTTTAATTTTAACAATGCATATTTAAATTAGGAATTTCAAACTTCAGCCAATATTAAATATATTTGCAAATATAAAAACTATTAATTTCAACTTATAGAAATTTGGAAATTTCAAATAGATTCAAACTTATATTTAATCCAAACTTTAATCAATTAATACTTGAATTTACCAATTCTAAATTTTTTATTGATGTAGACTTCTTTTCCTAAGAATTATTTGAAACAATTTAAAATTTTAATTTCCAAAAATTTAAATATCATTCAATTTAGACTTCTATACGCTTAAAATTTTCAGGAATTTTTATATCAACCGAAAATATATTTAGTTTAACAAATGTACCTAAGTCTACCAAAAAAAGCAATAAATTATAAATATAATTATAAATTTAAAAGCCTAAAAAAATATTGAAAAACTGTGCTCGCTTTCTTCAATTTAATTTTATAATATTCATTTCTATTCTTATTTATGTTGTATTCAATAAAATTATAATTAAATCGTCGAATATATTGGAAACATTAAATTATTTTAAATTATTTATATCTACATATTTTTTCATTAATTTTCATATTATGTTTAAAGTGTTTTCAATCTTTATTAAAAACTGTAAAGTATATTAAAGTAAAACACGCATTTATATTTTAATACACTATTGTTAAAAATAAAATATAAATTTATTACTTAATTTAAATTTAAAATTCTGGAGCATTAATAAATAATTAAGTAAAATTAGAAATCATATATAAAAATACATTTTTTCAAAAGTTATTGATTCAAAACAGAAAAACATCTATAGGTGTGAACAGAATGAAAGAATGAATAAATAAAGTTTGCGATTATTATTATTACTAAGCAAAAAAAACGCGCGTATTTTATTGGCTAGTATATAGTTTAAATGCAAAAAATAAACTATAAACTTATTTAGATAAAATTAATTATATATTATCAGATTAAATTTTGTGAATTAATTTTGATTTATTAAAATTTGTTACAAATTAATAAATAGAAAGAACTTTTAAAAAATAAATTAAATTTTCTTCCCCAGTTAAAAATAAAAAAATTTATTGTATGTTACAAAAAGTAAGAATATTTCTCTTTCCATAGTGTTGTGAACAAACTATATTTAAACTTTTATGCAAACTTAATTTATTCCAAACTTCTTTTGATAATAAGAATTCCTTATTTTTAATTCTTTTTACGCAATTCAATTAATTAAAGCAAACCACTCTTTAAAATTTTTATCAATATTTTTTCATTCTTCCAAATTAAAAAATTCCCAACTTCTATCAATTCAAATTGAAAATATTTCAAACTTGAATTAATCAAAATTGAAATATATTTAATGTTTTAAAATTTATAACTCATTTTTAATTTAATCCATGGGAACAATTTTTCCAATCTTTAATCTTTACAAATTAAATTAAATTAAAAATTTTAAACTTGATTTTATTAATACGAATTTTAATTGCTTCAAACTTTAATAATTAGTATAAGAAGTATGAATTTTTAAAATTTTAGTAATATTATAAACTTAAATTACTTAAAACTTTTAATTGTTCGAATTTGATTAATTCATGCTAGAATTATTATGAACTTCAAATATTCTCGAATTCTCACAACTTATATTTTAGATGTTCAAACTTAAACAATTATAAGAATTTAAAGAAATTTGGAAATTTTAAATCGATCTAAACTTTAATATAATTCAAATCAATTAATATTTCAATTTATCGATTCTAATTTCTTTTATTAATTCAAACTTCTATTAATAAATAGTTACTTTTCTTTAATTTTATGAAATTATTTTAAGTACTTGATTTTTGTGATCAGCGCTTTTTTTGTGAAAATTTTGGGATCTTGATCTTGATTTTAATGAATTTTTAGCCTGACGGGCTTGGCAAATCTATAATATAGTATAATCTATAATCTATAATCTATAATCTATAATATAGTGCTCGCTTTTTTCTAATTATATCATGATATTTCATTCTTTATTCTTATTTATATTGTCTTTTTTAGAAGTAATTAAAAAACGAAATATTATTATGAAAATTATTCATATATTATTTTAAATTATAACATAAAATATTCATTAATTTTCATATTAAGTTAAAAATTTATTGAATCTTTATTAACCCGTGTAGAAAAGTTCCCAGTATTTCCCAGTTTGTAAGTGGGCGCCAGTTGGGGCCAACCTGGGCTTCCCAGTTTTTTTAAATAAGTAAATTGTTACTAAATAATAGTTTCAATACTAAACTTATCGTCAACCTGGCTTTATTTATTGCAAATTCCCTTCATTTCAATTTAAAAATTCATGAAATTCGGTCAAAGCGCTCAAAGTTTCCAATGCAAAATGCATGGAAAAAAAAACTTTTCCATGGAATTGATATAAAATCCATAAAAATTAACATTTTTCGATCGGATAAAGCTGTTTCTCCTCAGAAAAGTTTAAAGAATAAGATCCAATAATTTATTTAACAAATTTTTTATTATTTACTATTTTTTAAAGGTCCATAAAAAATCTTCATAAACGAAAAAAACGTGTAAGATCGTTAAAAAATATTCATTACGACATTTTACACCATTTTTCATCAAACTTTCCTTCAATTACATACAAATTAGTTACTAATAATTGTTGCATGTATTTTTTAATTTGTTTAAACAAATTAATATTGTTTATTTGAAACTTTTCATCTAATAGAGTTAGAGACTTGTAATTTTTTTTTAATATTGCAACTATTTAAGGTGAGTAAATCCTAATATAAGAAAGAAAATTAAATATAAAATTATAAAAATTGTTTAAACAAAATAATATTGTTTATTTGCAACTTTTCATCTAATAGAGCTAGAAAGTTGTAAATTTTTCTTAAATTTGCAACTATTCAAGCCTACAAAAGATTAATATTAATAATAAACAAAAATCCACAATTACAAAAATTGTTTAAACAAATTAATATTGCTTATTTGCAATTTTTTATCTAATTGAGTTACAGAGTTGTAACTTTTTATTAATTTTGGAATTTTTCAATCCTAATGAAGCCCAGTATTAATCGTAAAGTAAAATCAGCAATTATACAAATTGTTTAAACAAATTAGCATTGTTAATATTAATATTGTAATACAGTTCCCAAACTGTATTAGAGTTGTGAATAAACAATATTAATTTGTTTAAAAGAGTTTTATAATTATGAATTTTCGTTTACTATAAGTTTTGGGCGTTTATAGGCTTAAAAATTGCAAAATTAAGAGAAAGTTACAACTCTCTAGCTCAATTCGATGAATAATTGCAAATAAACAATATTAGTTTGTTTAAACAATTTTTATAATTGTTGATTTTCGTTTATTATTAATATTCAGCTTTTATATTCTTGAATAGTTGCAAAATTAAATGAAAGTTTTAACTCTAAAGCTCAATTAGATAAAAGGTTGCAAATAAACAATATTAATTTGTTTAAACATTTAGTGTAATTGTGGATTTTTGTTTATTATTAATATAAGGCTTTCTCATAGGTTTGAAAAGTTGCAAAATTAAGAGAAAGTTTCAACTCTCTAGGTCAATTAGATGAAAAGCTGCAAATAAACAATATTAATTTGTTTAAGCAATTTTTATAATTGTGGATTTTCGTTTATTATTAATATTAAGCTTTCATAAGCTTGAAAAGTTGCAAAATTAGGAAAAAATTTCAACTCTGTAGCTCAATTAGATGATAAGTTACAAATAAACAATATTAATTTGTTTAAACAATTTTTATAATTGTGAATTTTCGTTTATTATTAATTTTAAGCTTTCATAGGCTTAAAAAGTTGCAAAATTATTAAGAGAAAGTTTCAGCTCTCTAGCTCAATTAGATGAAAAGTAGCAAATAAACAATATTAATTTGTTTAAACAATTTTGATAATTGTGGATTTTCGTTTATTATTTATATTAAGCTTTCATAAGCTTGAAAAGTTGCAAAATTAGGAAAAAATTTCAATTTGTAGCTCAATTAGATGATAAGTTACAAATAAACAATATTAATTTGTTTAAACAATTTTTATAATTGTGAATTTTCGTTTATTATTAATTTTAAGCTTTCATAGGCTTAAAAAGTTGCAAAATTATTAAGAGAAAGTTTCAGCTCTCTAGCTCAATTAGATGAAAAGTTGCAAATAAACAATATTAATTTATTTTAACAATTTTTATAATTTTACATTTTATTTTTTTCTAATATTAGGCTTAGTTATTTTATATAGTTGCTACATTAGAAAAAAGTTACAACTCTCTAGCTCTATTAGATGAAAAGTTTCAAATAAACAATATTAGTTTGTTTAAACAAATTTAAAATTACATGCAACAATTGTTATTAACTAATTTTTATCTCATTAAAGAAAATTTTGATGGAAAATATTGTAAAAAGTTGTACTGAATATTTTTTAACGATCTTACATTTTTATGATCTTCTTTAGTAAATTGGCACTAACAGGGTTGAGCATTACAAGCCCACTAATTTCCCAGTGGGAAGACCCAACTGGGGCCCACCTTAAATCTGGGAAACCCATATGGGGCCCAACTGGCGCCCACCCAACTTTTCTACACGGGATAAAATCTGTAAAGTAGCTTTAAATAAGGCACGTTTGTATTGTAATACATTATGATTATTGAAAATGAACTATATAAATTTGTCAATTGATTTAAAATTTAGATTCAGGAGAATCAATAATTAAATAAATAAAATTAGAAATCTTATAATTAATATAAAAATATATTTTTTCAAAAGTTATTGATTTAAAACAAAAAACATCTATTGTGCCAAACTTCAGGTGTGGACAGAATGAAAGAATGAAGTTTGCGATTATTATTATTAACTAGCCAAAAATACGCGCGCTAAAGCGCGCGAGAATTGCATTTTTCATTAACAGGTATAATTTCAATACAAAAAACAAACTAAACTTATTTATATTAAATTAATTATACACGGAAGAACTTTTGGTTTTAATAGTTAATATTATAATATGTATTTTTACAAAATTTCGATTGTAAATCAGGATATAACTGTAAAATGGTATTTTATATACTACAAGACTAGAAGAATATACTTTTTTAACAGTTAATATTTATATATTTTGAAATTAAAATTTACTATTTAAAACTGGAAAGATTGCTTTTTTTAAAAGGAAAATGAAACTAGGAAAAAGTATAATCTAAAAAAAATAATTAAAATTATTTAATTTTTATTAAATAATAATTTTTATAAAAATATTTACAAAAATAGGTTAAAAATATTACTATATTCAATAGGAAGCAACAATAAAATAAGTTCATCTTGAACATCTTACTATTAAAAAGATTATATTTCAAAATAATGCTTTGTTGAAATTCCATTAAGTATTGGAAAATTGGCGGCCATGACAGTTTAACCGTTGTGCGCGTCTTATCACTGTTGATTTGCTTATTCGGATTATATAATTTCTCCCTTAAAAGAAACGATTAAATCATTAACGTTGTCGTAAAGTGGGTGAAAAATAACACAATAAATACTTTCTACGTGATAGTTTTATTCAATATAAACCGGTTATATCATGTAAAAACTTTTAAGTGAAGTTTGAATTTGGCGGATGTCAAACTTCAACTATTGTTCACAGATGGAAACTTGTGATTTTTGTGGATTTTTCTCAAAAGTGGTAATGTATTATGTCGATTAGTATATAAGAAAACTTTTCCCTTCAAACATTATATGTATTGTGCGATTCGTTAAGCATATATATGTGCGTGCGTATTATCGTTAGTGTTTAGGTTATGTTAGAATTTCGTTTGTGACGGTGATTGTGTTTATATGTATATAAAAGTGTTAAAAATATATGGAATGTCAATTACCACAGGTAACCTATAATAATATAATAATCATGAAGATCAGTTTATTTGCCTTTTTATAGGAATTACTTATTAATCTCGATTTTACTAATTCCAAAACTCAATAGCAATTTTCCCAACAAAATGTCGATTCAAGTTTCTTTTAACATTTCCTATCGAAAATAGTAAATATTAAATAGAAATAGTAAATTCTGAAAATATAACGATATATCCTGGTTTCCTATCGAAAATTTGTAAAAATAAATACTATAATATTAAGTATTAAAATCGAAAGTCTTTCCGTGTACTATCAACTTAAATTTTGTAAATTAATTTTTATTTATTAAAATGTGTTATAAATAATTAAATACAAAGACATTTTAGAGAATAACTCTGATTCTCTTTCTAAGTTGAAAATAAAAAGGTTCTTATAGTGCGTTACAAAAAGATTTTTTTAAATAGTTTTTTGAACAAAATATTTTTTAATAATAAAATTAATACAATTTTCTATACAAATTTTATTTATTCCAAACCTCTATTGATATGAAATCTTTATTTTTAATTTTTCTTTAAAGAATACGAAATTCGATTTATAACAAACCATTCTCAAAAATTTCTATTAATATAAAATTTAATTTTTCCGAATTAAAAAATTCCAAACTTCTATTAATTTAAATTTAAATTATTTCAAACTTCAATTCTAATCAAAATTGCAATATAACCAAAGTTTTAAGATTTTTAATTTAATGTAGTTTGTAAAAGTGAAAAATTGAAATAATTTGAATTCCCTACATTAGGAATTAAAATAAAAATGAGTTAATTTTCTTTTATTTCAATCTTTATCTAAAAATATTTTAAAATGTTGGAAACAATGTAACCTGAAATCATTTGTAAATTTAAAAACTATTAATTTCAACTTCTAGAAATTGGAAATTTCAAATCGATTCAAACTTAAATTTAATTTAAACTTTGATTAATTAATACTTAAATTTACCGATTCTAAATTTTATTATTGATGCAAACTTCTTTTCCTAAGAATTATTTGAAATAATTTAAATTCTTAATTTCCAAAAATCTAAATATCATTCAATTTACATCAACTGAATTAAATATATTTAATTTAACAAACATAAGTCTAACAAAAAATAGGAATAAATTATAAAGACGGCATTTATGTTTTATTCCATAAAATTATAATTAAATTGTCGAATATATTGGAAACATTAAATTATTTCGAATTATTTATACATATTTTTTCATGAATTTACATATTATGTTTAAAGTGTTGTAAATATTTATTAAGAACTGTAAAGTAGATTACAGTAAAATACGCGTTTATATTTTAATACACTATTGTATAAATAAAATATAAATTTATTACTTAATTCAAGTTTTAAATTACAGAGAATTAATAAATAAATAGGTAAAATTAGAAATTCTACAATAAAAATACATTTTTTTAAAAGGTATTGATTTAAAACTAGAAAAAAAACATTTATAGGTGTGAATTAATTTTGATCTATTAAAATTTGTTGCAAATTATTAAATAGAAAGAAATTTTAAAAAATAAATCAGATTTTCTTCCCTAGTTAAAAATAAAAAAATTTATTGTATGTTACAGAAAGTAAAAATATTTCTTTTTCAATAGTTTTTTTAACAAAATATATTTAAACTTTTATGCAAACTTAATTTACTCCAAACATCTTTTGATAATAAGAATTCCTTAGTCTTAAAATTTATTTACAAAATTCAATTAATAATAAACCATTCTTCAAAATTTCTATCAATATTTTTCATTTTTCCAAATTAAAAAATTTCCAACTTCTATCTATTCAAATTGAAATTATTTCAAACTTAAATTAATCAAAATTAAAATATAACTCAAGTTTTAAAATTCATAATCTGTAATATAGGGAAAAGTATATTTCAGTCAATCTTATTTTTTGTTCTTCCAATTGTACTAATTAAAATTATAATTGATCCTAATTTGAAACCTATAATAAAATTAGAAATCAAATAAGCTTATTAATTTACCAATAAAAAATAAGCATTTTGAGATAAAAAATACAACATTTATTTGGAGAAATTTAATTTGGTACGTATTTTTATTTAAAATAGGAAAGAAAGTTTTAAATAAAAAAAAAAATGATTAAGGACGCTTATACCCTCAAGCGGTTCTCATTCTATCGGACCATGTTAGTCAATATTTTTTTAATTTCATTTCGTCTTATAATTTGGTTTCCAAATAGTATTTTGTAGTTAAAATCATTACACAAACAAATTTTATTGAAAAAAAAAATTCTGTTGAAAATTCGAACTTTTTAAAATTTTTTCTTCCTGATTATTTCAAAAAAGTGAAGGATTACTACCCTTAAATATCATTTTCTTAACAACGGAACGGTAAATTAATTAAATATTATTGTAAAAGTTGTATTCCATTACAGTTTAAAATATATCAGTTTTTTAAAAAAATCTGTAGAACCGTGTTTTTTTAATTAATTAAAATATAGTTATTTTGCGCGTTTTGTTACTTTTTCCATGTAAAAGTCCCAACTTTATAAATTTATATCTTAAAAACAGAACGGTAAAATTCAATAAAATTGTAACAGTACATGTAAAGTAATGTATTTAATATGTCATTAAAATTTTTTAAGAATCTGTAGAAAATGGTTTTTTGGATAAACATCCTTAAAAGAGGAATAAATTATAAAAAAGGCATTTAAAAGTCTACAAAAATATTTGAAAACAGTGCTCGCTTTTTTCAAATTTTATCATGATATTTCCTTCTTTATTCTTATTTATATTATATTTTTTAGAAGTAATTAAAAAAACAAAATATTATTATGAAAATGATTCATATATTATTATAAATTATAATATAAAATATACATTAATTTTCATATTATATTTAAAGTGTTTTGAATCATTATTAAAATCTGTAAAGTAGTTTTAAATAAGACACGTTTGTATGGTAATACATTATTATTATTATTGAAAATAAAATACATAAATTTCTCAATTGATTTAAAATTTAGATTCAGGAAAATTAATAAATAAATAAATAAAATTAGAAATCTTATAATTGACATAAAAATACATTTTTTCAAAAGTTATTAATTTAAAACAAAAAACATCTATTGTGCCAAACTTCAGGTGTGGACAGAATGAAAGAATGAAAGAATGAAGTTTGCGATTATTATTATTAATTAATTATTTACTTGATCCAAAGAAGATTTATTTGGTTTAAATAAACGTGATTCCAATAATTCAAGTTATTTGAATTAAATACATATTTTTTAGATCCAACTAAAAAATATTTGAACGAAGTAAATATTTATCAAATAATTTGAATTAATTGAGTCAAATAATTTTTTTTTCAGTGTAAGGGTTTTTTCATCAGTTTCTCCTATCTTACGTAGTTTATACATCATTTATGTACTTTACGTAAAAAATCAATCCATCCCTGCTCTGGCAGCTACACGGGTTGATCCCGGTCGGCTTTCAGCTTTCAGTTTCAGACATTTCAGTAGTAAACACGGTTCCGAGTAAGACAGTGTGACAGCGCAACTCTCATCTCCACGCGTGTGCATTTTTTAACATCAAGTCTATGTTACATATCACCTGTGTGGATATTTTCCCGGTGCACCTGCTGCACAGGATCCTCCAAATGTGAAAAGGGCGAGTATACTAAGAGCATTCGTTCGGAACGTTGACTATTGTGTCGTCGTTGTTTGTTGACCCCAGGGGCCGGTGCGGTTTATAGGCGAGGTGGAGTAGCAATTTTCTGACTATATTTGCCAATTTTCAAAGTGCTTTCCGCAAAAATAACACACTGGGAACAATTCTATGGAATAATTATTCAAAAATCGAGGACAAAAGGAAAATTACGAGATCTCGCTTGGTAAGTTGATAAAACCTGATGCTCAAGATTCCGGTTCTGATGCTATACCTTTGGGAAAGGCCCTTTTTACCACAATTGTTAATCTTTTCTTTATCAATTGACGATTATAAAAAGACGGATTTTCATTTATTTTCATTAATTTTCATTATTATAATTGCCGCTCTCGATAAACAAAAAAACTTCAATTCAATTGTTTTTATAAAGAGGAATGAGTGACTCTTTTATTCCTGCTCCAAAAAGCGAGCAGTGTAACTGGCTTTCTTTTTATTCCCTTTTGTATCGTCTCCTTTTTTTTTCTCTCTCTCTTCCTTTGATTTCTACTCAGGAAAAGTGTTGTTAAGAATATATAGAGATTTTACTAGTTTCTTTCAGGCATTTCAAATGTGTAATGTCTATTCATGCATGTAAATATACACGTCTGAAACATGCATATTTTTTATGAATGAAAATAAATGCCTGATACGTGCCGACAGAAAAAAATGTATTTTTTACGAGAATCGTTTATTTATTGTAAATGCTTAGCGTGATAAAAAAATTGTGAGGCAATATTCAAATTCTGGAAAAAAAAACTCCGTTTAAGAAGATTCTGCATAAATGGAAAGAAAAGACGTTATTATTTTTGATTATTTTTTTCAATTTCTAGCAAAAGAGTTTCAAAAGATCCCTTTATTTTTAATTATGTCTATTCTGAGATGAGAATCTGAGAGTTTGGTTTTAAATTTCACAAGCAATTGGATCGCTTTTCGTACAATTTGATAAAGATTTGTGTACTTTAATAAAAGTTCTGAACAACATTTATGAAATTTCTATTGAATACTCTTTTATAAATTTAAATTTTTCTTGAAATTTTGTTTTATAAAACATTAGTTAATGCGTTTATGTCTCTACATCTGAATTAGTAGTTTTCTGCTATAAATTAGTAGTTTTCTACTATATGAATTAGTGAAAAGTGAGCCAAGAATTTTACTACTTTTTAAGTAGAAAACTACTAATTGAAACAATGAAACTTTACTTTTAATATAAGTAGATTTTTTTACTAATTTAGTTATTAGTTTTCTACTAAAAATTAGTAATTTTTTACTAAAAATTAGTAGTTTTCTACCAAAAAATAGTAAAATTCTTACTATTTAATAGTAGCTCACTTTTCGCTAATTTATTAGTAGGAAACTACTAATTCTGATTTAGAGAGATAGGCACTAAATTCTGTTTTCTTTAATTACAAAAATGATCAATTATGAAAATAATTTGTAAAAATACTGAGATGAAACCAAAAATGTCGTTAAAATAAAAAATTAAAGTGACTTTTGGTTTTATTTGTTAAAATAACTGGTTTTTTATATTTATTTTTTCGAACAACATTCTCTAAATCTGAATTAGTTAAAAATAACTAATTTGAAAGCAAAAACTCAGTCACTAATTAAAACAGTTACATTATATCAAATTAATAATATTTTAGTAAAATTCTGTTTACTATTTCAATTAGTAACAATTTAATTATTTTTTAGTTATTTTTTACTAATAATTAGTGATATTTTACTAATAATTTGTTATTTTTCACTAATTCAGGGTGTCTACTAACCGGGAAAACCGGGAATTAACCAGGAATTTTTCGTTAAACCGGGAATTTTCTTTCTGGGCTAATAAATTTGACTTATATATCAATTTTTTTTATAAATAAAGATAATAACTTTATGCATTTTGAACCAATCTGATTATGCGTTTAAATTTTATGTAATTATGCATAATAGTTTATATAGTTATAGGTAATTCTATTGTGTGCTTTCAATTACCAATTATTTTCATCATATTTCAATTATTTTCTTCGATATTCAATAATTCTCGGCTTTTTTCAATATTCTTTTTTCAATTATAGATTACGTTATTGAAGCTTCAATTCAATTTTTCAATTATTCAACTATTTTCAGAAATTCATAATTATTTTCTTCAACTGACAATACTCTTTTCAATTTTTTATTATTTTCTCCAATTTCCAATTATTTTCTACAATTCTCAATTATTTTCTTCCATTTTGACTTATTTTTCATTAATTTCACATTATTTCTTCATTTTTCAATTATTTTCTTCCATTTTGAATTATTTTTCATTAATTTCAAATTATTTCTTCATTTTTCAATTATTTTCTACTATTTTCTTCTATTGCTAATTATTTTCTTCAATTTTCAATTATTTTAATCAATTTTTAATTATTTTCTTCAACTCTAAATTATTTTTTTCAATTGCCAATTATTTGATACAATTTTCAATTATATTCTTCAATTTGCAATTAGTTTCATCAATTTTTAACTATTTTCTTCAGATCTCAATTATTTCCTTCAATTTTTAATTATTTAATTTAATATTCAATAATTCTTGATTTTTTTCAACTATTTTTTTCAATTATCATTTATTTATTTCACATATCAATAACTCCTCCAATTTTCAATTTTTTCTTCTATAATCAATAATTCTCGGCTTTTTTCAATATTTTTTTTCAATTATCAATTATGTTTTAGAAACTTCAATTCAATTCATCAATTATTATTCAACAATTTTCATAAAATTACATTTTCTTCAATTTCAAATTATTTTCTACAATTTTTAATTAATTTCTTCAAATTACAATTACATTCCTCATTTTTTATTGTTTTATTCAAATTCTATAATTCCTGGGTTGTTCAATTTCTTTTTTCTTCAATTATCACTTATTTTCTTCTACTTTCAATCCCATTCTTCAATTCTTGAATTATTTTCTTTAATTCTCAATTATAATTTTCGACATTCAATTCCATTCTTTAATTTTCAATTTTTTTTAAATTCAATAACTCTAGGCTTTTTACAATGATTTTTTTTTAATTCTCAATTATTTTCTTCAATTTCCAATTTTTTTCTTAAATTTTAATTATTTTCTTCAGTTTCCAATTGTTTTTTCGTATCTCTTTCTATTTTCTTCAATATTTACCAATTCTTAACTTTTTTAAATTATATTTTTCTTCCAATTTTTATTTAAGTTGATAATTTTTAAATTATTTCAATCAATTCGCATTTATTTCTGTCGATTTCTAAATTTTTCTGCTGTTTTCAAATATTGTCTTCGATTTTTAATTACTTTCTTCAATTCTCAATTATTTTCTTCAATTTTCAAATGTTTTTTTTTTAATTTTTAATTATTTTGTTCAATTTTCAATTGTTTGTTTCAATATTCAGTAATCTCGACTTTTTTCAATTATCAGTTATTTATTTTATGTTTCAAAACCTCCTTCAATTTTGAATAATTTTCTTCTATTTTCAATTTAATTGTTCAATTGTCCAATTATTTTTTTCAATTCTCAATTAATTTTTTTAAATAATGATTCTATTATTCAATTTTTAATGTTTTCTTCAATATTAAATAATTCCTGGCATTTTCCATTTTTTTTAATGATAAATTATGTTTTTCTTTTTTAAATCCAATTGTTGAGTAGTTTTCTTTAATTCTCAATTATTGATTTCGAATTTCAATTTTATTTCTCAATTTTCAATTGTTTTTTTTTTAATATTCAATAATTCTGTGTTTTTCTGATTTCAATTTCATTACTTAATTTTCAATTTATTTCTTCAATTTTCGAATTATTAACTTAAATTTTAAATTATTTTTTTTTGATTTTCTATCTAGTTGACCAATTTTCAATTATATTCTTTGAATTTAATAACCATTGTTCAATTTTTTCAATTATTGTTCAATTGTAGATTAATATTTACTTTTTTTTTTTTAATTTTGTTTCTAATTGTCAAATATCTTTGTCATTGTTCAATTATTTCTTTCTATTATTAATTATTTCTTTTCATTATTAATTGTTTTTTTTTAAATTCTTAATTATTATTTTTTGTAAAGTTTAATATTTAATTCTTCAATTATCAACTGTTATCTTCAATTTTTGTAGCCATTTGTAGGTCTATTCATACTTAAAATAAATTTAAAGTTAACAAGAGAAAAAACCGGGAAAAATTGGAACAAAAACCGGGAAAAACCGGGAAATGACCGGGAATTTTGTGGGACGAAATTAATAGACACCCTGCTAATTGCTACGAAACAAAAACTGAGCCATGATTTTACTAATAATTAATTATTTCTAAGTAATTCAGATTTACTATCTTTATCTGAATTAGTTAAAAATAACTAATTTGAAAGCAAAAACTCAGTCATTAATTGAAAAAGTTATATTTTTACTAACCATTTAGTAAAAAATAACTAATAATTAGTCAAATAGTAGTTTTTAACTAATTTAGATTTAGAGAGTAGAATTATAACTATTTGAATTAGTGTATGACATTTTGCTTTCAAATTAGTTATTTTGAACTATAATTCAGATTTAGAGAGTACTTTTTTATATATACTAATTTTCTTTTTATTAATCTTGATCATTATATTATAATTTTTATTATACAATATATCTTTATCATACCTTTTTAATGTACTCTAAAAAGTTTCAATTGATAAAAATTTGTTTCAAACTGTTTTCAAGGTATAATGAGCTTAATTTGACTTTCTTGAAACAACTTGAGAAAAGTAAAGTGTCGGCCTTTGAACTGACAAGGACATTTTCCCTCGTGTGTGGTTCTTTGAGAAAAGAAAGAGTTAAACGCAAGAATTAATGAACTTGCAAAGAAGCTAATTTTCATAAAAGTGTTAATATTCTGCCTACTTTCTTTTTAATGTGTGGACGGCTATCTTGCTCTTATATACGATTTACATAAAAAAATCTGTGGTGTTGGATATATCTCAGTTTTCATCCATTGTGTAACCGTGTAAATAACCGCGTGGGTATACTTATAGCACACAACAATTATTATTGTTTGTCATGTAGTAAAATTTATTATATTCTTTTGTTTCCCGACTTGCTGCTTCTACATATATTGTACACTTTAAGAGTCTGAAATAGCTATCAAGTGTTTAAAGAAATTTACTGTATTTTTAATGATACATAATCTACTCTCCGAATTCCTTGGAGTGAAATTCATCGTTATTGACATGACAGAATATTCAATATTTTAAGAGTAAGATCGCAGTTAAATTTTGCATGTGACGTAGTTTTCTATATAACATGGCCTTAAAGACAAATTTGGAATTGAAATTTCACAAAATTTTAATTGGTACTCTCGAAATCTAAATTAGTAGTTTTGTACTAAAAATTAGTAGTTTTCTACTATATGAATTAGAGAAAAGTGAGCCAAGAATTTGACTAATTCATAGTAGAAAACTACTAATTCATAGTAAAAAACTACTAATTCAGATTTAGAGAGTATATATACTTTTCATTTCAACTAAATCGAGCTAATGATTATTTGTAAGAAATTTTATTGATATATTTTTATACGCAACATAACTTTTATTTTTCGGTATTTTCATTTATAAGAAATAACTGTATTGACATAAAATAAATTAATTAAAATATGGTTTACCCTAAAATATTAAACTTAAATTTCTAAACACTAAAACTTTTAGTAAATTAAAATTTAATTCTATCAATATAAATTAACTTAAAATGTTCTTGTGATTAAATTAATTGATATTTAGATCATTGAAAATTAAGATCATTAAAATTTTGAATTAATGATTTTTAATAAAAATCTAAATTAGTAATTTAGAATCAATATATATTCACTTAATTTCAAATTCCATACTAGGCCCAATTTTCATTCATTCAAATTTAAATTAATTAAAATTTTGATTAATTAAAATTTAAAGAATTAAAAGTTAATAATAACTGAAGTTTATTAATACTAAAATATGAGTAACTTTGTAATTCCTATACTAATTAATGTTTAAATCAATTTAAAACCGTATAAATAGAACTTTTGAAAAATAGAAATAATTCTCAATAAAAGTTTGGAACAATTGAAATTCCTATAAATTATAGAAGTTTGAATACATTTTGTTCAAAAAACTATTCTTTCAACCAGAAACAATTCAATGTTTTTCGCGCGCTTTATGTTGCTATAATTTTCAACAGTTTCCAATATACACTTATTCTCTTTAAATTTTATAACTATTTTTTAATTATTTTAGTTTTTTGTTTTGTTGTCGATTATTCTTGACAGATTTAAAATTTTTCAATTATTTTCCTTATTTGTAAATTATTTTCCTTAATATTTAATTATTTTAGTAATTTTGTAAATTTTCTTTCAATTATCAATTATTTTATTAAAATTTCAATATAATTCTTCAATTTTCATTTATTTTCTACAATTCTATCCATAATTTTCATCAATTTTTAATTGACAATTTATTATTCTCCTTCAATTTTCTTATTATTCACTAATTTAAAAAAAATTCCTAATCTCGATTATTCTCACCATTCTTCGATTTTTTTTCAATTGTTAATTACTTTTTTTTAATAGTTAATTATTTTCGTCATATTGTAATTTTATTTTTTAATTATTAATTATTTTCTTGATATTTCCACTAAATATTTTAATTTTCAATTTATTTCTTCAATTTTTAATACTTTCCTTCAATTTTCAAATATTGTCTTTAATTTCCAATTATTTTGATCTATTTTCCATTAATTCCTTGATATTCAATAATTCTTTGATTTTTTTAATTACTTTTTTCACTCGCATTAAAACTGTTTTAAAATTTTAATTCAATTGTTATTATTATTATTATCGCCTTTTTTCTATTATTATTTTTATTATCATTAAGTTTCCTTAATTTTGAAATTTAATTGTTTAATTATTTTCTCTAATTTTTAATTTTATTCTTCAATTTTTGTTTTAATTCTTCATTTTTTAAGTATATTCCATAAATTTAAATTCAATACTTCAATTTTTAATTATTTTTTTCAATTTTAATTATTATTTTTTATTTTTAATCCAATTGTTAAATATGCGATTATTTCCAACAATTATTCCTTCAATTTTCTAAATTTTTTAATTTGCAATTAATTTCTTTAAATTTAATATTTCTTGTTTAATTTTTTCAGTTGTCTATTAATCTAGTCATTTTTCGAATTTTGTTTTCAATTGACAGTTATTTTCGTTATTTTTCACAAATCTTCATCAATTTTTAAATTATTCTCGTCAATTTTCAACTATTTCTTTCAATTATTAATTATTTTCCACAAATTTTCAATTATTTCCTACAATTTTTTCAATTTTTAATTATTATATTAAAGTTAATTTAATTATTCTTTGATTTTTTAAATTATTTTGTTCGGTTGTGTATAAATCTAGCCATTTTTTGAATTTTGTCATCGATTGTCGAATATTTTCGTCATTTTGTAATTTTTGTTCCAGTTATCAATTATTTTTTAAAATTTTAATTTAATTCTTAAATTTTCAATTTATTTCCTTAAATTTTTACTATTTTTTCGATTTCCAATCCAGTTTTTCAATTTGCGATTATTTTGTTTAAATTTAATATTCATTGTTTAATTTTTTAAAATATTCCTTTCAATTGTGTAATTATGTAATCATTTTTCTAATTTTTTTTCAACTGTCAATTATTTTTGTCATTTTTCAAATATATTCCTTAATTCAGTCATTTTCATTATTTGAATTTGCAAAAATTTATAGTTTTAAATGACCAACAACAATGCAAAGTTTGTCGCGCGCTTGGGTGCGCGTTAATGTTGCTAGTATAAAAGAATTTTTATTTTGTTTCGATTCTATCAAAATTTTTAAAAAGTAGGTACAATTGTTTTTTACTAACACCAATTATAGGTAATAAAAATTAACCCAAGTTAAAATTATGTTAAATTTAAATCCCGAAAAATAATGAGTTGAGTTAAAGAGCCAGTATCATTTTGACACATGACTTAATTTTAGATTGTTATATTGTACAGAATGGAAATGTTATTTTGTACAACTGCTAAATGATATTTTGTACAATTTTGAAAAATGAATTTTTTATTTTGTACAATTCTTTAAAAAAGCTAAAATATTGTACTTCCAATGTTTTATTGCTTTTTTAAAAAATTTTACAAAATAACAAATTCATTTTTCAAAACTGTACAAAATAACATTTAGCAGTTGTACAAAATAACATTTCCATTCTGTACAATATAACAATCTAAAATTAAGTCATGTGTCAAAATGATACTGGCTCGAGTTAAATACAAATCTCCATACGTGACCCGCAAATTGCACACAAAAGTCTGAATAAATTAGGAACTTCTCTGTGTCTAACTTTGAATTAGTGAAAATTCGGTTTTGGTGAAAAGTTGTATGTACTTAAAATTAGTAGAAATTTTCACTAATTTGAATTAGAGGCAATTGTGCACTAATTCAGATTATAAGAAACCCCTCAACTGTACATTTCTATTTTCTGCTACAAAAGTAAATTAAAAAAATATTTGATTCGATTATTATTATTTTTCACTCCAAATTGGATCATAGCTTTCCTTGAAATAGAATTGAAAATTTTATTCGCTCCAGGGAATTAAGTAAGATTGAACCCTTTTCGAGTATAAACTAAATAATTTACTCGAGTTATTTTGGTACATTTTGGTTCATATATATAGACGAGTATAAACTTCTTAAATTTCTTTATTAGAGAATTAATAACTTTCTTTTATGTTATTAAATAATTATGTAATAGATTTTTCACTAAACTTGATTATTTAAAATTAATTAGATATTTTGAGAATAAATTTCTTTATATTCAATCCGAACAATTTTTAAATAATATGTTTCTAGATGGTCTCTGACGAGTATAATTTTATTCATTCAGCAGATAAAAGGTATACGCGTAAATAGTAAAGTCGCGAATAGAATAGAAAGACATTTCTTATAAATTGGTAAAAACTGATAAACTCTTTCGATTGAAAATAAAAGATAAGTCATGTTTCTACTTATTTGAATAAAAAGAACTATTTCGCGTCCTTGAATGATAATAAACTTAGGAATAAATTCGAATATATTATTATTAATTTATTAATATGATTTACAAATTTTACTTATTTTTTGCGCTTAAACATCAAGCTTAATTTTTAAGGAGGTTTTCTCCATTGTCATAACCTCAAACTATAAAATAACTGTTCCCATGAAATAAAACTATATTATTAAAATTAATTTCACAAAACTTTCAAAGATCCGCATTTTACAGAAAAAATTAGGTTTAGCTGAAATTTGTTGTCAAATAATAATTATTTAACATTTTATATTTTTTCTTTAAATTCCAATGAATAACTGCGATTTTCATTGAATTTTTACAAAAAAACAGCTCATTTTTCTCTTGGGAACATTCTCTACAATTTTATTTGTTGGGTTTTGTTAAATAATATTTTGTTTAAAAGGTTTTAAACGTTTTAATAGTTTATTATTTTTAATTAACTTTAATTTTCCAATAGTTTATTAACTTTTTAATAGTTTAAAATATGTACTCTCTAAATTTTTTGGAGTGAGTGTTTACTTTTTGCTTGGAGTGAAAATTCACTCTGGAAGAGTGAAATCTTACTCTTTTAGAGTGGATTTCTTACTCTGATTAGAGCGACTTAATTTTCACTCTTCGTAGAGTGAAAACTCAATTCAAGAAATTTGGAAAGTAAATATTTTAACAAACTCAGTGTAATGAGATTGTCAAACCTGACTCAACAAAACGTTGCTTTATGCAATTAAAAAAAAAAATTTTTTGAACTTTAATTTATTTCAATTCATCTTTCTATGATCCATGAACATATTTTCACTAAGCATACAATTTTGGAAGGAAATATACATCTACAAAAATAATGAAGGTAAAATATATAGACACATTATCATGAACTTTAGGCCGCTCGGAAGCGCCTTTATGATCCTTAATTCTTTGGGTTATTGTATCGGAAGCATAAAAAAGCATAAAAGCATACTTACAAAATGAGTTTGATATACCGTGAAGCTTTCTTTTTAATGAAAACAAAAGCATGAGACAAGAAATATTATTTAAAGCAGGAATAAAAAAATTTATATTAAAGAAAATGTTATACATTCCTATATAAGTTGTGAATTATTTTTGTGAATAATAATATAATAAATATTTAATATATTTAATTTATTTAGAAACAGTTAACATTTTTTGGACCTTCCATCTTTTGATGAATGAAAATGTTAAAAGTGTGGAAACTAACATTTTTCCCCGTTCAATGAATCAGCGATAAGCATATAAACTATACTTATTCTAATCAGCGTACATACATATGCTGATGAATCAATGAAATTCCACTAACTATTTACTGATACTTTGGAATTATTTAAAATTACTATGTGAAATTTAGCTGTTCCAAATTTTAAACGAATTATTATTTTCATAAAAGTTGGTAAAATTTTGAGAAGATTAAAACCTGAAAGAAGTTATTTTGGCAATATTTCATTTTTGCTATAAAAAGTTGTCATTTTCAAAGTTTCATTAAAAATATTATTTACTTATGGAACGATAATGAACGTTTCGTTTAAAGTTTCTAAGTTTATTTTAAAGATTGTATTTTTCTATAGAATTAATATTATATTATGTATTATATTATATTATATCATATATTATAATCATATAAATCTTATACAGTAAAAAATGTTATGTTAAACTTAATTCAGTAAATAATTATGTTTAATTTCATTAAAAGGTCAAAACTATAAAATGAATAAATCTACCTATTTTTAAGGTTCTTATATCGTTTAAAAAATATATTACAGAATAGGATAATTTAAGCCAATAAATAAATATTTTAAAATCTTCAATTTTAAAGCATAAAAATACATTGGCGCAAAATGATAAAAATTACCAAAGTAAAAGTTTCTATGGATATGCATTACTTGAGTTGTAATTGATGGTCTTTCATTTCAAGCAATAATATTCTTTCTATGTGAATAAATTTGTATTATTTTAGTCATGAAATGTATATGACCAATTTAACTGCCCGAAATAATATAGTAAATGTCTCTTTTGATGTTCTGGCAAAGAAACCTAGACATTTAGTATTCTGAAGCTGTTTCCTCGTTTTCTTTTCTTAAATTTTTGCAAGCCAGAAAAACAAAAGAAAAATAGATACATTACTAAGATTATATCATAACCCAAAAAAAATAAATAAAAAAAAACAATTTAATAAAAAATTACCACATTATGTCAAAACAAAGAGCTTAAGAAATTTAAAATTATAATTTTTGTATAAAAACAAAATTTTCCTGCATAATACAATTTCATACACGTTTTTGTTTTTGCATATCTATTCAATTCATTTTTTTGTGTATTATTAAAAATTGTTTTGTAAATAGCAAAACTCGATTTCGAAACGTAAGATTGTTTTTCTCATTTACTTTATTTACGTGTATTGGTCGGATTCTAATACTTTTACAAAAATAAAGAAATTTTGTAACACGCATTTAGAAATTTGCTGCGTCTAGAAACTTTTAGCTGACTCAGCAAACTAAGTTTGTTAAAATAGCTATAACATTAAGCTGTTTCAGTTGGGAGTTCGCTCCCACAGCTAACTTCTTAGCTGTCTTAGCAAATACGTTAGCTGCGACAACTAATTTTTAAACAGCAAATACATTACTCTCGGTGAAAAATTAGAAAATGTTTAACTGGAGATAAAAATGAAAAATGTAAAATTCTGAAATCAATTTCTCGATTATATTATGCCATGACTTTTCAATATGTGCAGTTCAATTTATTTATTATGCTGTTGTAGACGTTCTAAAAGATCAAAGAGGAAGGCAACCGTGAGTTTGCTATGTCGAAAATTGGAAGTATGCCACTAAACAATCAGTTCAATAAGTGCAATAAGAAACAATCTATTTTGAAAGGGACTAAAAAACTAAATCTCTATTATTTCCTCTTGTAGGTAATTAGGAGTCAATGACTTGAAAATACTTAAACTAATAAGTAAATAAGCAACAATATACCTATATACAGTGAAACCCCGATTATATTCGAGCTCACTTTATAATGTCGAGTTTTAATGAAGAAGGTTATAGTCTTTTGTATACGAATTTTTGTTTTTTCATTTGTTGTCGAGTTTTAATGCTAATTGGTAAAAAACTAATGGAAGCAAATTTACTAATTGAAATAGTGACCTTACCAAATGAAAATTAATCAGTATACTCTCTAAATCTAAATTAGTTAAAAATAACTAATTTGAAAGCAAAACTTCAAATAGCTATATTTCTACTAATTATTTGGTAAAAAATAACTAATTATTAGTCAGTCATTTTTTGGATAATCAGGCATCACAGTACCTTTTATCTTCAAAAAAGTTGAAAAGGTGACAAAAAGGTGACAAAAAGTATAACATACAACAAACTGGAATGTGTTTAAAACAGAGTTGCTACGTTTTCAAAATTTCAATATTCAATTACTTCCAGGTTTTCCAGATCATTTTTCATCAAATTCCATGACCAAATATAAAATAAGTAACAACATTAATACGCGCCCAAAGGCGCGAAAAACTTTGCATTTTTTCTGGTCATTTAAAACTAAATTTTTGCAAATGCAATAAATAATTACAAAATTAAATAAAATATCTGAAAAATGACGAAAATAATGAACAATTGAAAACAAAATTCAAAAACTGGCTAGATTTATAGACTAATACACAGCTGAACAAAAAAATTGAAAAAATCCAAGAATAATTCTAAAATTTTCAGAAAATAACTGAAAATTGAAAAAATTGCAGGAAATAATTGAAAAATTTCGGAAAACAATTGAAAATCGAAGAAAATAATTAATAATTGTAAGAAATAATAGAAAAATGACAAGAATAATTGAAAAATTGAAGAAAATATCTGAAAACTGATCAAAAACATTGACAATTAAAAACAAAATTCGAAAAATGATTAGATTAATAGACAACTAAAAGAAATAATTGAAAAAATTATGCAAGAAATATTAAATTAAGAAAATAAAAAAATTAAGAAGATTATGGGAATAATTGTTAGAAATAATTAAATTGAAGAAATGAATTGAAAATCGAAAAAAAATTGAAAATTGCAAAATGGAATTGAAATTTAAAGAATATAATTAAAAATTGAAAAAAAGTAATTAATAAAGCTAAAAATTGTAGAATATAGAAGAAAATAATTGAAAACTGAAAAATTAAAATTTGAAGAACATAATAAAAAAAGTTAAGAAATAAATTGAAAATTTAAGAATTAAATTCAAATGTGAAAAAAGTAATAGTTAATAAGAATAAGAATTACTGAATATTGAATATAATAATTGAAAACTGAAGACTGGGATTTCAAATTTAAAATAATAATTGAGGAAAGAAAATAATTAAGAATTGAAGAAATTAATTACAGATTAAGAAATTAAATTAAAATTTTAAGAAAGTAATTGACAATTAAATTATAAAACTGCCGAGAATAATTGTCAATAGAACAAAATATTAAAGAATAATTATAAACTTCAAGAATAATTGTAAATTGAAAAATTTGTAGAAAATAATTGAAAATTGCGGAAAAAATTAATAATTGAAGTAAATAATTGAAAAATGACGAGAATAATTGAAAAATTGAAGAAAATATCTGAAATATGACAAAAATAATAGACAATTGGAAAGAAAATTCGAAAAGTGGCTAGATTAATAGACAGAAAAACAAAAAAATTGAAAAAAAGGAATAATTATAAAATTTTAAGAGAATAATTGAAAAAATTGTAGGAAATAATTATAAATTGTGGAAAACAATTAATAATTGAAAGAAATAATTATAAAATGACGAGAATTATAATTGGAGAAAATATTAAAAATAGAAGAAATAAATTGAAGACTGAAGAATTAAATTAAATTTGTAAGAAAATAATTGATAATTAAAAGAAAAATTACTAAATTACTAAATTAACTAAATATTAAGAAAAATACTTGAAAATTGAAAAAAAGTAAAATAAAATTCGAAAGCTGTCGAGAATAATCGACAACAGAACAAAATAATTTTAAAAAATTTAAAGGCTAATTAGGTAGAAAATTGAAGAAGAATATTAAGTTGTCAATTAAAAACTGAAGAAAATTATAGTAAAAATTTTAATAAATAAATGAAAATTTATGAAATCAATTGAAAATTGAAGAAGATAATTAAATAATTATATTGAAAATTCAAAAAAATAATTGACAATTGAAAAAAGACGAGGATTATTTTACATTGAATAAAATAATTGAAAATTGAAGAAAATAATTAAGAATTGAAGAAAATAATTAAAAATGGAGGAAATAAATTGAAAATTTAAGAATTAAATTGATATATAAATAAAATAATTGAGATTTAAAAGAAAAATTTCAAAATGATGAAAATGGTATATTATGGTAATGTTAATTCTATTTACATAAATAGCAGGAAGATAGAGAAGATTAGTTAACTTTTTATTCGACTCTATTCTTAATTATGGCTTTTTTTATTAGTAAATCGGATTTTTTGTTGTTGTATCAATCATCAATAAAACTAAATTCAAACATTAAATCTGAATTTTATGAACACACTTCGAAATATTTACAAAAAATTATATATTTTTGATCCCAAAAAAGGTGAAAAAGATGTAAAAAAGTTAACAAGTCATCAAAAAAAGATGAAAAAGGTGACAAATCATCAAATAAGAAAATAAGTTAGTTTTTACTAATTGCTGAAACAATAACTCAGTTACAATTTTAATAATAATTCAGAAGAGTAGTTTTACACTAGTAATCAGTAGTTTTTTTAAATTTAAATAATTATTAAATTGTTACCAAGTTAGTAAAAACTCGATACGAATTATAAATTTTTCAAATGAATGAGCAGGCGAGACAGACATTTTTAAATTGAACGTAAATAAAAAATTATCAATTTTCATAAAATATTCCTCATATTTGGATAATATTTATGTAGCATTTTATAAACCGTAGAAACTCGTTTATTTGACCCATGTTTTAAAGAAATCAATAAACCTTTTGTCGCAGTTTGTTAAGCCTTCGTCCAGTTTATTATTCATAATAATCCAATTTAATTAATGTCAAATCATGATTTAAAAAAAAGTAATTGCAATTATTTTATTTTTTTTTTTAATTTTAAGATAATACATTTTCTCTATAATTGATTTCAAACTATCTGAATTCTTGGCACTTGAAGTGAATGAGAAAAATTTTGCTAAAATAATTTCTTTTCTTCAAAACCCGCTCTTTGGAAATAAGAAACAGCTATACAATTTGTTTTAAATAAATAAGTTACAAAACGATTTTAAAAAAATACATTTTTAGGCGTTTTTGAAATTTATTAATTTAATTTTATATAAATAACATTTAAATATCTCTGAATTTGAAAATATTGAAAATATCTCTTAAAAAATGTCTGGGCTATTATTATTGAGGAAATTAAAGTGGAATTTTTATTGAATGCAATATGTCGAATGAAAATAAAAAATTTGAACCGATTAGCTTGACACTTGTAGCTCGAGGTTTTTTAGTGTCACTAATAAAACTCTCAGTCGGATTTCCAAAATCCGATCACAAAAAAATGATTTTCTTTAAAGCTCTTGTTCAGGTGTTTTTAGAGTTCTAAAATACACCGATTCAGATTAAGAGATATATTTATAAATAAGAAGATTTTATTATTCATTGAGTTCAATACATGTTTTGTCAGATTTTATATATCAGCTATCTGTTTTCTTGGAAAAATAATGAACCACGAGGTGTTTTTTTACATCTGGTAAAAAGCATAAAATCTGCGGAGATTTTTATTTTAAAAGACCCGACTTTATGTTCACCTCGCTTTTAGTACACAGTCCATGTATTACTTTATCTCGAAGAACAATTTTAACAAAGCATTTCTAAAATAAAGTTTTTCAACAGTGGTTTCTTTGTTGTGTTGTTTTACTTAGGAACGTTACAACCGTTATTTTATATCAGTGAAGATTAAAAAAAAATTCTTTCTTTGTAAACGAGAAGATTTTGAATTGCATACTTTGTATTATCTCTAAAGTGAGAGTATATCAAAGAATTTTAAAAATGCTAATAAATTCGCAATAACATTTACTATACCACATCGTTAAATTTTTTTCGAGATTTTAGTTGAGAAAAAATTACAAGCATTCAAAAGGACTGTTAAGTAGTTTTAAGAGTTATACTATATTGACGGGTTTTAATTCGTGATAAAAAAAAAGATAATTTAATTGGCTTGTATGTTTTTTTTTTCAAAATTTGTACACTGCGTGTTTCAAAGGGCTGAGGGTCAAGTCAAGAAGGTCAAGAAGTTATTATGAAAAGCCTTATTCAACCCTTAGATGAATATAGTTGTCTGTCTTAAAGTCAGTATTCAACCTTGATGAAAGCTCGAAATAACTTAACTCTATTTTAGGTATCTCCAATCATACAGTCTCTGCATGCTGATGCGCAGGCATGGTTAAAACTTTTATGCACCTCTTCGACCAAAAACTAATAAATAATACTTCTCAATAATAATTTAATTAAACCATAAATCTTACATCAGTCAAAGCGGCATTTTACTGCATAAATAAATCACGAAATTTTAAAGGAACAACTCAATTCTCCATGTTATTATAATAAAAAAAAAAAATGACTTTCAAAAATTCATCGAATTTCAGGAAATAAGTAAAATATATAAAGAATCTTCGCAGATAAAACTTTAAATAAAAAAAGTAATAAAACAGCAATTTGAGACAATAAACGTAGTAAAAAAAAGAGTCTTCATCATCTGAAACTTTTGGACAAGAAGTTAAGGAAAGAACATTGAAAGTATTTTAAATTGCAAATTTTATGAATTTTTAAGCTTGCTCTGTTGTTATTCATAAGGAGAGAATAGAGGTTTAAAAGCTAAACATAAGAAATGAAGAGTTATGATTAAATCAAAATGTAGTTTTCGAAAAAATCGATTTGTTTCAGTTTCTATAAAAATGATATCAATAAAATAATAAGAGGTATTCCAATACGATATAATTATAAAGAGAAATATTCTTAAGATGAATCAGCCATTCACAAAATTAGAAAATCATAATATACGTGTACAGTCCCATATTCTTTGTCGATGTCTTTGACCCTCTAAGCCAATCTATAAATGGCCGCATCCGCTTTAAAAATGGCTCACTTCCAAAACTAACCTTAACTAAATTATAATTTCTTAGAAATGGAAAAAACGTAAAATAAGTGCAATATTTACTATATTTTCTTGAGTGATGTTTACTAAATGGAAAAGCTGGTATTTTAATTGTTTTAAGCGAAGCATAATGAACATGTGCGTTTTCAAGAGAAGAAAAACATTTCTTTGATCACAGGCATTCCCTTTGATCCAAGCATTCAGCTTTATTTCAGTAAATGTTTTTTGTGTCAATTTCTGCAACTCCAAATTCGGACGATTTAATGAAAATCTTCAAAGCAAAGTATTTTAATTCAAGTGACAGAGTAGCAGTCTAGTGTAGGTGGGCGATATCCTAATAGCACGCGATTCAAATGTACCTTCATCCTTGAAGAAAAATATTATAAATCATAAACATGACAAAGGCGTTAAGAATAAATTACATATAAAAGTGTATATAGTAAAAAGGTCTTTGCCCTCGTTAATAAATTCGAATCATGATCTTTAATTACATTCTACCAAACTTTTTGACAGTGAAAAAATCTGACAGAAATTAAGATTAATTATTGTGTATTTAAATAGTTCAGATCGTAGAGATATAACAATTAAGAATTTATCTTTGATTTTATTAAACCCTTTGAGTTAAACATTTTTCATACATTAATAAAGTGCTAAATTTTTTTGGTCGCCTGCATTTTCTCCAAAACCCAATTTTCCGAACTTGCAATTGCATGAAATTTAATTGTCCGAATTTGTAATTCTCCGAACTTGCATTTTCCAGAACTTGCAATTCCCCAAACTAGTATTTTTTCAAACCTATAGATTCCAGAATTTGCATTTGTCATAAAATTAAAATTACCGAACTCGCATTTGCCAAAACATTTGAATCGACGAAATTGTATTTGCTAAAATTTTAAACTCCACGAACTCGTATTTGTCCGAACTTCTTAATCCCCGAACTTTGAAATCAGCGAATTTGCATTTTTCCGAATTCGAGGGATTACAAATTTTGTCAAATGCAATTTCGCAGATTTACAAATTCGGACAATTATATTTCATGCAATTGCAAGTTAGGAAAATTGGGTTTTGGAGAAAATACATATACAACCCAATTTTTTCATTACTTTTAGAAAAATTGTGAATAGGGAAACTTAAAAAAAAAATTTTCAGAACCATATAAACTTGAAAAGTATAATATGTTGAAGATTAGTATCTGGTCAATATTCATTTTTCTTAATCATGCACTTTTAGTATCAGAAAAAAGTACCTACAATAAAAGTGCGCATTAGAGTTTAATTAGACATTTTATGAACAATATAACGCAATTTAACTGTGCATAATTATTTCAGTCCATCTGCCGTATGTGCAGGAACACATTAAGCATACAATATTATAAAATTTACATAATAACCTACCAACGTTAGAAATCATAAAATAATTATAATACAATGTTTTGTCATTAGTTTTTATATTTTAAGTAGGTATTTTTCACATTTATTGGAACTTGATTAACTCTCAAAATAAGTAATAATTTAGTAAAATTCTGTTTATTAATTCGATTAGTCAAATTTTAACTATCTTTTAGTTACTTATTTACTAATAACACGGTTTCACAAAAAGAACTTTGTCCGAGACCAGGGTGTCTACTAATTTCGTCCCACAAAATTCCCGGTTTTTCCCGGTTTTTGTTTCTATTTTTCCCGGTTTTTTCTCTTGTTAACTTAAAATTTATTTTAAGTATACATAGACCTACAAATGGCTACGAAAATTGAAGATAATAGTTGATAATTGAAGAAAATAATTAAGAATTGAAGAATTAAATATTAAAGTTTACAAAAAATAATAATTAAGAATTAAAAGAAATAATTAATAATAAAAAGAAATAATTGAACAATGACAAAGATATTTGACAATTAGAAACAAAATTAAAAAAAAAAGTGTAAATATTAATCTACAATTGAACAATAATTGAAAAAATTGAACAATAGTTATTAAATTTAAAGAATATAACTGAAAATTGGTCAACTAGATAGAAAATCAAAAAAAAAATAATTTAAAATTTAAGCTAATAATTCAAGATTGAAGAAATAAATTGGAAATTAAATAATGTAATTGAAATCAGAAACACACAGAATTATTGAATATTAAAAAAAAAACATAATTGAAAATTGAGATATAAAATTGAAATTCGAATACAATAATTAAGAATTAAAGAAAATTACTGAACAATTGGATTGAAAAAAGAAGAAAATAATTGATAATTAAAAAAAAATGGAAAATGCCAGGAATTATTTTTTAATATTGAAGAAAACATTAAAAATTGAAGAATAGAATTTTTATTTAAAGAAATTAATTGAGAATTGAAAAAAATAATTGAACAATTGAACAATTAAATTGAAAATAGAAGAAAATTATTCAAAATTGAAGGTGTTTTTGAAACGAGAAATAAATAACTGATAATTGAAAAAAAATAATTGAAAAAAGTCGAGATTACTGAATATTGAAACAAACAATTGAAAATTGAACAAAATAATTAAAAATTAACTCTCTAAATCTGAATTAGTAGTTTTCTACTATGAATTAGTTAAATTCATGGCTCATTTTTCTCTAATTCATAAAGTAGAAAACTACTAATTCTTAGTAGAAAACTACTAATTATTAGTTGAAAATTACTAGATCTTAGTAGAAAACTACTAATTGAAATAGTGAAACTTTACTTTTCAAAAAAGTAGATTTTTTTACTAATTTAATTAGTAGTTTTCTACTAAAAATTAGTAAAATTCTTACTATTTTAATAGTAGCTCATTTTTCGCTATAATTCATGAGTAGATAACTACTAATTCAGATTTAGAGAGAAAGAAAATAATTGAAAATTGAAGAAAGTACTTAAAAATTAAAGACAATATTTAAAAACAGCAGAAAAATTTAGAAATCGATGGAAATAATTTCGAATTGATGAAAATAATTTAAAAATTATCAATTTAAATAAAAATTGAAAGAAAAACATATTTTAAAAAAGCTGAGAATTGTTAAATATGGAAGAAAATTGAGAAGAAATTGAAAACTGAATGAAATTGAGAAATTGAAAGAAATATGAAACAATAATTGGAAATTGAAGAAAATAATTGAGAATTTAAAAAAAATCATTGTAAAAAGTCTAGAGTTATTGAATATTGAAAAAAACAATTGAAAATTAAAAAATGGAATTGATTGTCGAAAATTATAATTGAGAATTAAAGAAAATAATTCAAGAATTGAACAATGAAAATTGTTGAATAATAATTGATGAATTGAATTGAAGTTTCAAATACATATTTGATAATTGAAAAAAAATATTGAAAAAAGCCGAGAATTATTGATTATAAAAGAAAATAATTGAAAATTGGAGGAGTTATTGAGATGTGAAATAAATAAATGATAATAATTGAAAAAAATAGTTGAAAAAAGTCGAGAATTATTGAATATTAAATTAAATAAATAAAATTGAAGGAAATAATTGAGATCTGAAGAAAATAATTAAAAATTGATGAAAATAATTGAAAATTGAATAAAATAATTGAATAAAATAATTGGCAATTGAAAAAAATAATTCAGAGTTGAAAAAAATTAATAATATTAATATTGTTTATATGTAACGTTTCATCTAAAGAAGCTAGAGAGTTGTAACTATTTCCTAATTTAGCAACTTTTCAAGCCTATAAAAGCCCAATACTAATAATAAACGAAAATCTACAATTATAAAGATTGTTTAAACAAATTAATATTGTTTATTATTAACTTTTCGTCTAATAGAACTAGAAAGTTGTACATTTTTCCTAATTTTGCAACGTTGCAAGCTTAATAAAGCGCAGTTCTAATTGTAAAGTAAAATCAACAGTTATTAAAATTGTTTAATTGTAACTTGTCATCTATTAAAGCTAGAGAGTTGGTATTTTTAATTAATTTTTCAATCTTTTATGTTTGGGAAGATAAGAATAAATGTAGCGAAAAGTGCGTTAGTGGCTTTAGGATCAAAGTATAAGATTGAATAATGTAAACCACAATAATGAAGTATCAATATTCTGAACAATTTATTTTTTAAGCAGAACTCAACAAATTTCTATACCGTTAATTAGATGAAAAGTTCCAAAAAAAGAAAATTAGTTTTTTAAACAATTTTTATAACCGTTGATTTTACTTTACAATAAGTGCTGGGCTTTACTAAAGCTTTAATAGTTGCAAAATTAGAAAAAAGTTACAACTCTTTAGCTCTATTAGATAAATTTTTGCAAATAAACAATATAAATTTGTTTAAACAATTTTTATAATTTATATTTGAGTTTTTTTTTACTAATATTGAGCTTTATTAGGCTTGAATAATTGAAAAATTAAAAAAAAGTTACAACTCTCTAGCTTTGTTAGATAAAAAGTTGCAAATAAACAATATTAATTTGTTTAAACAATTTTTATAATTGTATATTTGAGTTTTTTTTACTAACATTGAGCTTTACTAGGCTTGAATAGTTGCAAAATTAGGAAAAAGTTACAACTCTCTAGCTCTGTTAGATGAAAAGTTGCAAATAAACAATATTAATTTGTTTAAACAAATTAAATAACACATGCAGTAATTGTTAGTAATTAATTTACATGTAATGAAACAAAATTTTGGTGGAAAAGATTGTAAAAAGTGGTAATAAATATTTTTTAACGATTTTTCACGTTTTTTTCATTTTATGGGGGTCTTTTAGGGACCTTTAAAAAATAGTTAATAATAAAAAAATGTTTAATAAATTATTGAATCTTATACTTTAAACTCTCCTGAAGAGAAGTAGCAGTATCCGGTCAAGAAATATTAATTTTCATGGATTTTATATCAATTCTACGATAAAGTTGTTTTTCCTTCATATCCATTTTGCATGGGAAACTTTGAGCGCTTTCAGCGACCTCTAAATATTAAAAAAACAAAAACAAAAAAATAGGAGTAATTTTTTTTTGATATAGAACAATCCTGGGGGGGGGGGGGGTGAGAGCATAATATTTTCAACTTTTTGTTTTTAGACCACCCTACTCTACATTCATATTTTTCTTCGCTGAATCCGAATCCGAAGTTAGAATAACCTGATTGTTTAAAATTGTTTAGATAACCTCAAAAATCTGCTCAAAAACCCGAGAGAAAAAAAAAATTTTCGAATCAAAATTGGATTCGGATTTAGCGGAGAAAAATACGTAGGATATGTTTTGTCAAAAAAATGGTATCATTACGCAACGTTTTGATCTCCTCAGGTATGTGTTTTTTTTTTCTTTTAAACTTGAACTTGTAAACTTATTTTGCAGCAAATGCATATGATATTCAATAATGTATAAACGTATAACGTTTTAAATATAGATTCTTCATTAAAAATGCATTCCTGTTTTTTTATTTTCAAATTGATGGATTATCAAAATATTTGTTTTTAGTTGTTTACTCTGTAAATGAATGTGTGCTTTAATTTTTTAAGGTCAAACTTGCACTAACAATAATAGTAATAAAACAATAATGATAAAAGCAGTCGTCAATAAATTGCGTCACACTTTAGGGGGAGGGGGAGGGTGTCAGAGAAATGTGACAATCTTTATAAAATTTTGAAGTTCCCTATATAGAAAGTATGTCATAGAGGGGGGGGGTCGATTAAATTTATCAAAATGTGTGTGACGTAATTTATGAACGACTCCTAATAATAATAATAATAATAATAGTCGGTGCCAAACAGTTATGTTACCCATTTTTATTTGATGTAGAAATAAACATAAATGTATTTATTACTATTTATTACTCTAAATTGCGTTTTAAAATCCGCGACGAATCTCTATATTTTGACGCGGCAAATGCTATATTCAGCATATAAATTTTCAATAAATCTCCTGTCATCAGGATATTTTGTAGAAAAATGGAAATTTTTCTCGTTCAATACTTTGGAACAAAATATGGTAAAAATCAGAGACTAAAGATTAATAAAAAATTTATCTACATTAAATTATTAAGAGAGTAAACATATTACATAATTAATTACCTGTGAATTGCATAATCTTTAAAATAACAAAAATGTTTTAAACCTTTAAAACGCACTGAGAAAACATGGTATCTGAAAGATAAAGCAAAAATGTCTTAAATTGACAATTAAAACAAAAATGAAATTACAATGAGTCACAAAATTGTCTCATTAAAACTGTGCTCGATATATAAGGCAGCACATTTTGGAAATGAAGCAAACATTTTGCATAAGTACATACATACACTATAATTTTAATGTAAAATATTTCTTTTGAGTTTTAATGTAAGCGTTTTTTTTTCGCAAAATTTTATGTGTTCATAAAACAACTTTATAAGCTTACGAATGCGGAAGAGACTGAATAATAAAATTTAAGTAGGGCTTCTCTGCGTCCCTCTTGACAGTCATTAGAAATTCCCTGCATATTTAAATACTATTAAAAGGGTCAATAATAATTTAATTTTTCCATCGTCAAATTTTTCCAAAGTGATTAATTTATACTCAAGCAATATTTCACCAAGAAATTTTTAGTATAAATTTAGTTTTTGTATAATATGGATTATATTATTAGTAAAATGGAATATTTGATTTATTTATATTATTCTTATTATCTGGGATAAAAACGGGAAGCAAAAAAATTTGTTTGTCAATCCCGGAAGCTGATTTGTTTTTGTAGAATAATTGCGAATGTATACCTGAATTTTTATCTTTGACAAATAAAATTTCCGTAAAATTATGTTTTAAATGCAATTTTGTAATTTATTGGTATGAAGGGATGGAGTGCGATCAGCAATAATTCTAGATTCTGGTGTGTACAACCTGAAGAATGAGTAAATATAAGCGTTGCAATGTCGATCACCTTAATCGATTTTATAATAATAGCTTTGTTTGCAGCTCGTTGACTTATCGATGTGTCGTGTGGTAACTTGTTAGTACGATAAATAAAATTAATTTTTTATAATTCAGCCTAATATATTATAACATATTTTTTATTATGCACGCACAACATTTTTTCATTATCTCTGACATTTTTGAGGATTTTTTTTACAACGCAAAACAACTTCTTGACCGCAAATATTAATATAAATAAAAATATAAGGAAACAATAATATATAATGAATCCATATAATATATAAATTAGATATAAATTTTTGCAAATATTTAAAATTCATGTAAAATTTTACTTTTGATTATCAGTTATTTAAGCAGTCAAACAAAAAAAAGATACAGAATTATTAAAAAACTTTTCAGTTATAATTTAATTTTTCAACGAAAACCTTGAAAGTTGAACTAAAATGTCCACTGTTGATCAAATATAAACTTTCCGTAGATTCCAGTTCGATGGACTGGAATTTAAGAAAAACTTGCTCAACAAGTATTTTCTTTTCAAAGTTTTTAAGACCCTTTTCCTTAATTCAATCACAAAGATTTTATTCTTTAATTTTTTCCTTGATTATTTTCAACTCTAAACTATCAATAATAAAATAGCATGTAAAAGGTACCAATAAAATTTAAATAATTACTAGTATTTAAAAGCTTGCTAAAGAGTAAATAAAAAAGAGACTATAAAAGCTGTGACACGAAACACACATTAAATTATCAAACTTTGATCACTGGGTTCCAATGATATCATGGAAGCCTACGTTGAAAGCATGAAAGCTTTAGAAATTGATTGGCAATACGCCAGCATATTAAACAATAGATTTTTCAGCATGGCCTATATATGCATTGACAAAACTATAAGAATTATATTTCCACGAGACAAGACTTTCTATTTTAGAAACGTCAACTATTGTCGTAAAACCTGTTTCATTTTCCAACAGAATTATTTTTAAATTTCTAAAATATCTTCTCGATATTTGATAATAAGCATTTAATACCTATATATAAGCCTTCCCCTACTCTTCTCTTATTTTTCACCAAAAAATTATTTTTATTTTTACCCATAGTTCCTCTGGATAAAATATTGCAAAGCCGACATTATGACCAAAACTCAGTTAACAGAGTGCGCAATTGACCGAAATTTATTTATCCGAATATTTCAATTCCCGAAATTTAATTTGTCAGAATATTTAACTTCTCGGAACTTTATTTATCGGAATATTTAACGTTCAATTTGCATTTTTAAGAAAGTATATTTATCGAACTTTTTTTTTGTCAGAATATTTAAAAAACCAAAACTCTATATTTATCGGAATATTCAACTTTCCGAAAATGCATTTGGCAGAAATTGTATTTATCAGATTTGCCGTTCAATGAAATAGAAATTCTCAACGAAATCCTGATATATTTAATTTCCCGAAATTTCATTTGTTAGATTACCAAATAGAAATATTCTAGGATGTGCATTTGACCGATACACGGAATGTAGAATTTCTAAAAGAGCTCGCTGATTGGCCGGTAATATTATTAGGACAAAATTTAAATCCGATAAATACAATTTCTGACAAATGCAATTTCGGAAAGTTGAATATTCTGACAAATAAAATTGTGGTTTTTTAAATATTCTGACAAATGAAGTTTCGGGTATTTAAATATTCGGATAAATAAATTTCGGTCTATTGCACATTCTGGCAATTGATTTTTGGTCAAAATGTCGGCTTTCCGAATCAATGGGGGTCAAACTATTGACTTTAGACCAAAAGTGGTCGCTGGTATATTTTAATAAATATTAAAAACTATTTTTTATGTATTAATGGAGTGTCTAAATTCAAGTTCTGAAGTTGTTTTAACTACATTTTTTATTTTGCAGCCGTAAATTATAATTAAAGAAACAAGTGTCAAGAAAAAATTGCGTTTTTAATGCACATTTCAAACATTTTTTATTTAGAAAGAAAACATTTAATTCTTATATTGTAAAGAAAATATGTTTAATTATAACATATAAATATTTATTTTATTTAATATATAATTTTGTATATATAATGAAAGATAATAATAAAAGCGATTTAAAATTGATCAAAAATCTGTCACTTTTCACGAGTCTATTTTTTATAAACCTACTTAAAAAAATTTATTGGAACTTTATTAAGTATTAATTTATGCACTTTAATCATATTTTTACTGGATTGAAGACAATTATTTATTTTTTTATTACTAAATAATACCATATTAAAAATTTCGGAATAACCCCAAAACATACATTTTTAATATTATAAGTTTTTTCTGGATGAAAGTAAAAAATTAACACTTTTCACATATCTAAGTTTTTACAGAATCTTCAACATAATAAATTTTTGCGGGGGTATTTTGCTCAGTTTATGAATTATTGAAGTTTAAAATATAATGAACAAAAGTTATTTTTCAATGTACAAAATATACACTCTGAAATTTGTCGTTAAAATTATTGACGAAAATAATTTTGAATTTAAAATAAATAATCGATTGTCAAAATTCAGAGTGTATTCTGAACAATAAAAAATCTTTTCCCTAAATTTTAAACTAGAACAATTCATAAGCTGAGCAAAATACCCTCCCGAAAATTTAATATTTTGAAGATTTTATAAAAACTTAGATACACGTGAAAAGTGTTAATTTTTTAATTTCATCTAGAAAAAACTTATAAGATTAAAAATGTATGTTTTGGGGTTATTCCGAAATTTTTAAGATGGTATTATTTAGTAATAAAATAAATATTTGTCTTAAATCTAGTGAAAATATGATTAAAGTGGATAAATTAATAATTATGGTAAGTTTCAATAAACTTTATTAAGTATAAGTTTCTAAAAAATAGACTCTTAAAAATAAACTCGTTAAAAGTAGTAGATTTTTGATTCACTTTAAATTGATTTTATTATTATCCTTTATTATACACAAAATTATATTAAATAAAATAAATATTTGGATGTTAATTAAACATATTTTCTTTACAATATAAAAATTAAATGTTTTCTTTCTAAATAAAAAATATTTGAAATGTGCATTAAAAACGCTATTTTTTCTTGACACTTGCTTCTTTAATTACAATTTACGGCTGCAAAATAAAAAAATTATTTAAAACAACTTCAGAACTTGAATTTAGACACTTTATTAATACATTAAAAATAGTTTTTAATATTTATTAAAATATGTCAGCGACCACCTTTGGTCGAAAGTCAGTATTTTGAACCATAACCATATTTTTATGATAATTATAAAATAATTATATTAACGAAATTGAAATTTTCTTTATTATTTTAATCTATTGCTTCCTCTATGGGGAAACACAAAGTGTTTATGAAATAAACATAATTTTCTTTTTAAATTTAAATATTTTATTTATTTTTAACAATTTGTAATTTTACAAATTTTAATTTTGTTTAACTGTGGTAAATCCCAAGTGCAATATGAGTAGAGCATACAGATTTTGCGGATTTAGTGTAGTACTCCCTACGGTATACACAGACAAATTGTTTGTGTTACCTCAGCAATTGAAATTGTTGTAACAACTAAAATTACACACCATTTTTTATTCTTTACGATTTGTACACAAATTCGTATTATTATTATTATTATTCGTATTAAGTATATTGTATACATATAACCAACTTGTTGATTCGCTATTAACAATCTTTTATTAAATACAACAATTTATCTCTTATTCTTTTGTATAATATTGCACAAAGGTAGAGAAATTATTGTATCACACAAATTTAAAAAAATGCCTTAAATAAACTTAAACTAATTAACTTAAACATTATTTATTATTATTAAATAATAAATATTTATTGTTTTTTATTATTATTTATTTTGATTATTTTATTTAATAAACTTCTAAATTATTGTACACCACAGAAAAAATTAGTTGGTATATTTGATGTTAAATTTACATGTGTGGTTGACTTTAGGCTGCATTGAAATTTTTAGTGTTTTTACCCAAATCGTATGTTAAATTAATAAAAATTCGTATGTGATGTAACGTATAAAATATCGACTTGGATGGTTTCATGTTTAAAAACGGAAAATAACCCATCAAATGTTGACGATGATTAAAGGCACGGATAGAAAAGTAATTTAATTAAGATTCTGTCATCATTTGACCTTTCTTTGAAAATGGAAAATTTGTACTTAGAAAAGTTTATATCGACAAGTTCAAGACGGAAGTGGCACGAACTAGTTGCAATCGGATTCAATGAATTTCATTAATTCTCTCGATAAGGAGAAATCAACGAAATGAAATTGAGAAGATGCATGACGTGACTAAAGCAATGGGACTCGAATAAAGCTTTGGCATAAAATGTCATTATAGCAGGCCACTGATGTGCATCGTGCAAATTGTTTCAGTGCATGAGCGAAAAAAAAAAATTTAAACGACTTTGACTGCTTCAATTAATTACTCACAATCGTCAAGTTATACTTCGAAAAAGTAACTTGCATATTAAACCAGAATCAGTCATCAATTAACTTTTAAATTCAACAACAATTCGTTATTCAAGTTTCTTGGAAAAAATTTTTTTCAGAATATTCCAGTTTAAGATTTTAAAATGTCTGAGAAAAACCAGTTTTAAAAAATGATACAGATATGCGACTTTTTTTTTAAAAAAACCTATGGAATTCTATATTAAAGTAAGTTACAGATTTTTTAAAATGATTAATGACTTCTCGTTATTGATGATAATTAAAGTTCGATTTCTGAAGTAACCTCGTGACTGTTATTTTTTTCTTATAACACATGTAATGTATTATATACAGAAATGTATTGCCAAAGGCAAAAATAATTTTCAGGTGTCAGGTTTTGTCAGTGAGTCAAGGCGAACCTTATGTTCTCAATTCAAAGAGTATTGCCGATGGAATATGTGCGAAGACTAACCGAAAAGTTAAATGACCTTGTTTCTCACTGATGTAACAATAACGCGCCATTTTCATATAATAATAAGACATGATCTCAAGTTTAAAAACTGCAAGGTATAAATATGATGTAACAAAAGTGTTAACAGAAACTTCTCTTGTACTAAAAAAAGTATAAGATTATATTTTTTAATTAAATTAATCTTCACGGTACTACAATATTAATTACTTAACTGATCAATTTAGAAGAAAAATACAATTTTCAGAGAGAAATTATAATCGATGAATTGATTCAATTATAAATTGCAATTGATTCTGACACAAAACAAAACATTTAAATTCAATTGAACCAAAACTTAAACCATCTATGTATACCGATATAAATTTTAACAAGTTGAAAATTACTAGCAGTGAAAGAATGTGAATTAAGTTGGAAAACTTATACCATAACTCATCTAATAAGTTGGAAACAGAGTTAGGTATACATATGCCTATGCAAGAGGATTTAACATATAACATTATAGTTTACTAACTACATCTAAAAGTTTTTCAAGTAATACTACTGATTTTATAAAAGTTATAAATAGTGCAATATCATCACAACACAAAATTGTTATTCGCATCAGAACATTTATAGAACTATCTCTTTTTAGATCGCCACACCCCTTCTTGAAAAACAATTTCATTTAATTAAAAGTTATTGCGATAGAAAACCTGATGGAATTACCACCTACCAAATATATAAAATTGATTATTGTACACGAATTTAGAGCTTTCATATAGAGGACTACAGAGTGACCTTTAGTGACCTTTTTGACAACAGATGCGACGCTATGAGCACTGAAAATTAAAGTATATTCCAATACAAAATGTTAAACTAATTTTACGATTTACTTAAGTGTGAATAAATTAAATTGTTGGATTAAGTGAATTAAATCTAATAAAGGTCTAAGAAGTCGATTCAAAGCATTATATCTGATTATTTATTTATGATATAATGGAAACTGTGTCTCTGTTGTAATTGGATCATATTTGAAAAGCTTCAGCTCAAGACATGAAATATCAAACCAGGAAATTATCAATACTTGACGATTGGCAAACTATTGGACTAATACTGGCTGATAAGGTTTCAATGTTTGGAGAATGTAACATACCCGACATTAAACCCAATGATTTTAGAAGCTTAATCGACATCTCTAAATGGGATAATATTTGATCAATATTTTTTCAAATAACTAAACCTTTAACCTTTTATACATAGCACTGGAAACCAGGCTTCCAATTTTGGTCCATATTAGTTCACGAATCACAAACCTCATTGGGATAAAAGTTATATACTTCTCATCAAGAAAATTCAATATCTAAAAGGAAACACTAAATCCCTAAGTTTTCACCTCTTCAACTCCGAGGGCCAAATAAACTCGATATTTAAGATAATCCCATTCGCTGCGTTAAGGGTACAATGATTGATTTCTGATATTCCTTATCGCAGGTGACCAGAATACAGCCTTTAATCGATCAAAGGGTAAGAGTCATATATACACGTTGTATGTCGAACGTGAGGAGTAGTTCCTGATCCCTTGGATTAAAATTAACGCGTTTAGGTCTGGGGTTGTAGAATAAAGTGGAAAGTGGGTTTGACAGCATCCATTGTATAAAGGCAGACACACACACATTTTACATGCATGTACAAAAGATAGCACGTTTAAAGACTTTATGCTGTGTGAGGGTGTCTGCTATTATCTAGGCCAGTGGCTCATGGAAGACAGCTCTTAGTTCGCTTATAGACGTCAGCCGAAAAAATAAAAGCCTTTTCTCACACACACTACTATGCACTTGGTACAGAATACACCCTGTTCCATTTTCTATACACGGACTACTTCAACCTGGAACCTCCTTCTCTGAAAGAGAGTACAAAACAAAAGCTTTTTCTTTTTCCTGATGTTTCCATTAATTTTTTCTTTTCTGTTACCAGTTTCAAATTTAAGGCTGTGCGTCACAGTAACACAGCTAGTGAAATGCGTGTGCGAACTAAAATGCGCACGCGTCAGAAATAGCGGATAGTTTTAAAAATGTTAACTGTAGCGAACTTTTTGGATGAAAACAGATATAAAAATTAAATAATAATAATAATTTCCGTAAACTCCTGAAGTTAGTTACTATTTATATTTATTCATTTTTTTTCTGACCACGTTTTAAAATCCAAAGTGAAGTTAGTCCCTGTTTTTTTTTTATTAATTTTGATTCTCTTTATCAGGAAATTTTAAAATTGTTCTAGTTTACAGAAAAAATATGCAGATGAGATAGACTTAATGGCGAGTTATTAATTATGAATAATACTAATTTATATATTATACAATTATATGAATTTTAATAATAATTTAGACTAATTTAACGTGTTGAATAGTCTAATTTATTAAACATTCAAATGACGTCATTTTACTTTATCGAAGAAAATTAAAATTAAAAAATTAAATGCAGTTTAAATTATTCTGTAACTTTTATAACCATTTTTGAAGATCCGAAACTTTCTTCAAGTTTGCTGCAAGTTTTGAAACTTCCGGAAAGGTTGTGGCAATGTTTTAGGGCTGCCAGTGAATCACCTCTTTTACCTTTACTACACTGAAAAAACGATATTCTAATTCTAAGAAACACTTCTTAAATAGGCGTCAAGAATATTTTCCACTTAATTTAAGTGGGAACTTAATTGGCGCCTATTTAAGAAGTGTTTCTTAGAATTAGAATATCGTTTTTTCAGTGTAACTCTTTTTAAAATTGCTCACTATTACTCACTTTTGAAAAAAAACTCACTTTTTTCACTTTTTTAGTAAAATATCTATTCCAACTGCGGGGGCGGAGTTTCTGATTTTTAGTGCCTAATTTAAATTTTACCTTATAAATCAATTAATTTGTTCATATTCCTATTACATCGTCAATTTTTTAATTACAGTTTACAAATACGTAATTTCTACACCTCTTTTCAATTATTTTTGTAATTTTTAAGGGGACGCCTAAGTGGAAAAATGACAAAAAAAACAATTTTCTTTTTATGTGATTATCCAAAACTAGACTCATTTAGGAATAAAATAATATTTTTTAAAACCTTTTCTGATGAGTAGAAGTAGCCTAAATGAATTTGTAAAGTTGGATACTTTATCTCGAGAATAATAAATCCTTAAGTTCATCAATAAATTATGTACGAAAGCTTCAATTGTATTAAAATTTCTTATTTTTATACTAAAAATGAATAAATCAAAACTCCATATATATTTCTCGACATGATTTGCAAATTCAAAATGGAAGATCCAATATGGCGGTCGAATTTTTAACAATTGAACGAATTTGTATGAATCTTAGTATATTGGGGTTTTTGGGGTCGCTAATTTTAAATTTGAAGTCAGATTTGAAAAATTCAAAATGGTGGATTCAATATGGTGGATGAATTTTTAAAAATGAATTGAATTTGCATGAATCTTGGTATGTTGGGGTTTTTGGGGTCACTGATTTCAAATTTTAAGTCACTATTGGAAAACTCAAAATGGCGATTCCAATATGGCTGACGAGTTTTTAAAAATTGACTGAATTTGCATGAATCTTGGTATATTGGGGTTTTTGGGGTTGCTGATTTCAAATTTCAATTCAGATTTAGAAAATTCAAAATGGAGGATACAATATGGCGGTCGATTTAAGATTTCAAATCAGTAAACCCGAAAATTTCCGATTAACAAGATACAGGTAAATTTTAACAATATTTGAAAATGCAACCCTCACATTAGATTCGAAATTATTAAATTTGAAATATAAATAACAAATTTGTACTCAGCGACCCCAAAAACGCCAAAGTAAAAAATTTCATGCACATTTAGTAATTTTTTAGAAATTTGATCACCATATTGGATTCGCCAATTTAAATATTTCAAATCTGACTTTGAATTTGAAATCAGCGACCCCAAAATCCCCAAGATACCAAGATTTATGCGAATTCCGATAATTTTTAAAAAATTTGTCCGCCATATTCGATCCGCCATTTTGAATTTTTAATATCTGACTTCGAATTTGAAATTAGCGACCCCAAAAACCCCAATATACTAAGATTCATACAAATTCGTTAAATTTTTAAAAGTTCGACCGCCATATTGAATCCGCCATTTTGAATTTTTCAAATCTGACTTTGAATTTAAAATTAGCGACCCCAAAAACCCCAATATACTAAGATTTATACAAATTCGTTCAATTTTTAAAAATTCGGCCGCCATATTGGATCCGCCATTTTGAAGTTTAATAATCTGACTTCGAAATTGAAATCAGCGACCCCAAAAACCCCAGTATTCCAAGTTTCATAAAATTTGGATTATTTGATTCTAAAATTCATCACTGAGAGAAATAGATGGTAAGAACTTTACTATCTTTGATGGTAGAGAGGTTATGTTACACTCTACCATCAGAGATACTACACCGTACCATCTAGATGCTACATCGTACCATCCAGATGCTATCAGATGCTAACCCGTACCATACAGATGCTATCTCGTACCATCTAGATTCTTGTCCGTATATTTAAGATCATATATGGTATCTGGTACCATCTAGATGGTATCCCGTAGTATCTATTTCTCTCAGTGATAAGATTTTTCTTCTTTTTAGTTATTTGTGTCTCCTGTGAAATTTGATTTTTTAATTTTTTTTTACCTTTCGGTACACTTTTTTTTTTGAACTACTAAACCGATTTACAAGTTCTTTTTTTTAATTTGTTCAGGAAGTTTTTAAGATTACGAATAAGAAGTTTGACATCATTTCGAGTTATATAAACGGAGATGTGAGTCATTTAATCAGAAAAATTGGGAGTGTTATTTACATTTTGGTATAAATGTCTATAAAAAAGTATCTATTTAAGATAACGTCTTATTACTTCTTATTCATACAATTGATTATACGTGTAATCGAACAAAACAAGGAAGAACGCAATTGGAGTAATAGTTTTTGAGAAAAGTATCAAATTCAATGTATTTTTGTCAATTTTGAAGTATTTTTGCGATTCTGAATTTTATTTTTTCAAATATCAATTATTCTCTTACACAAGTTTTCATTTACTTATGTCATTTTTCAATTATTTTCTTAAAATTTCAATTTTTATTTTATTCAAATTATTGAATCCGACCTATTAATATTTAATATAGTAATTATTATTGTTATATCAAATTTTAATTTTATTGTTACTTGAAATACATTTTTAAATTGAATATTGTAATGAGCTTTTGCCCGTAAATAAATAAATACATAAATAAATTCAATTTTTTTTATCACCATGATTCAATCATTTTCTTCATTATTTTTATTATTGACCTGAGTTTATAAAATTTGTACATTTTTTTTCAATTAATTTGAACAAAGCACAATTATTTTCTTCAAACTTTAATTATTCTTTATACATTTTGCTTCCTCATAGAGGAAGCTTTGTGATCGTTAAGATTTTCGATTTTCCAAAAATAGTCTAAATCGACTTATTTTCATCTAAAAAGCGTAAATTTTCATTCCTAAGCAAATGTCCAGATGTATGTGTGTGTGTGTGTGTGTGTGTATGTGTGTGTGTGTGTGTGTGTATAGCGTTTTTTGTGTACAAGATATCTCGAGAACGCTTTAATGGATTCCAATAAAATTTGGATGACATATTAAGCTTATGAATGTCTAAATTTGGACACAGGGATTTTTGAAAATACCCCACCAAATTTTTTTGGGCCCCTTTTTTCATCGAAAAAAATCGTTTTTTGACAAAAATTTTTTTCATGCTAAAAATACAACTTAAAGAATACAAAAATCATGTTCCTCATCTCAAAACGAATCGATTGACCTATATTACTTTTATAATTGATCAAGAATTCGTAAAATAATTCATATTTTTACATAAGTATTTTTGCATTAAAAAGTTTTTTTTTAACAACTTTCCCAATTAACTTATACATTATTAATTTCTTGCTTCCTCTATGAGGAAGCAAATTATTTTGCTTACTTGGAAGCGAAATGTCCATGAAATGGACATAATTCTCACCTAGTTTTATTTATACACCAACTTTCAATCATTTGTGTCATTATTCAATTAGTTTCTTAAAATTTCAATTGTTCGGTCAATTTTTCAAGTATTGTCTTTAAATTTTTAATTTTATGCACCAGTTATCAATTATTTTTTTCAAATTACAATTATTTTTGTTATTGTTCGATTATTATCTTCTTGTAATTTCAATTATTTTTGTAACTTTTCAAATATTTTTTTTAAATTTCAATTATGTTCTTCAATTTTCAAATTATTGTCAGGAATATCCAAATTTTCTACACAAGTTCAATTCACTTTCGTTATTTTTCAATTATTTTCTTCAAATTTCAATTAGTCATTAATCAATTATTTTTGTCATTTTTCAATTATTTTATTCATATTTTTGTTAATTTTGCCATTTTAAAATTATTTATTACAAATTTCAATTATTTTATTCCATTTTTTTATTGTAATGAACTTTTAAATTTCTTACACCTGTTTTCAATTATTTGCATCATTATTTTTATTATTGTCATGAATTTATTAATTTTTTACACCTTTTTCAACTATTTTCTTCAAACTTTAATTATTTTTTTCATATTTGAATTCTTTTGCCATTTTGGAATTGTTCTCTTCCAATTTCAATTAATGTCTTTAAACTTCAATTAATTTCTTCAACTCTCAATTAATTTCCTCAAACTATTTTTTTTTTAACTCAACAATTATTGTCTATAATTTTTTAATTTTTTTTACTAATTTTGAATTTATTATTTATTTCAATATTTCAATTCTTTTGTCAAGTTTTCAAGTATTTTCTTCAAATTTTTAATTTTTTTAAAGTTATCAACTATTTTTGTCATTTCTCAATTATTTTTTCAAATTACAACTATTCTTGTCAATATTTAAATATTTTTGACATTTTGGAATTATTTTCTTTAAACGTCATTAATTTTTTTTCTAAATTTCAGTTATTTTTAGCATTACTCAACTATTTTCTACGCACATAGATTTTCTTGATACTTTTTAATTATTTTTTTCAGGTTTCAATTATTTTCTTGAAAATTTTATTATTTTACACCAGTTTTTATAATTATTTATGTCATTATTCAATTAGTTTATTTACATTTTACTTATTTCTTCAATATCTCAATTATTATGTGAAAATTTAAATTTTTTACACCAGTCTCAAACTTTTGCTTCCAATTTTAATTATTTTTCTCATTCTTTAATTATTTTTTTGTAACTTCAATTATTTCTAAAACTTTTTAATTTTTTTTTTTCGAATTGTTTTTTTTTAAATTTGAATGCCTTTTCTGCTGGCGCCCCTCAATTTAATATTAGTAATATCAAACTCTATATTGCTTATTCACTTTTTTATTGAAAAACTTACTATTCAATCACTTTTTTTTATTTAAAAGCTCACTATTCACTCACTTTTTTTACTTAAAAACTCATTATTTATTCCCTTTTTTAAATTAAAAAGTATTTTTTTCACTATTTTCAATCTGCAAGTCCACTGTCAGCTTTCCTTATTTCCTTATTCCTTATATTATTCATCGATTTGTTTTATTTATTATTATAGTGTAATTTTTAAAATGTATGGAAAACTAATCGCGCGTAATATTTTGCTAGTAATCTAATAAAATCTAATAATCTAATAAAACAAGAGTGTCCTGTAAGTAATGACATAGGATCCTATATGTAGGATCCTATGTAGGAACCTAAGTAGGTTTCTATGCGGAAACCTTTCAGGGACCTTTGTGGGAATTTTTAATAGGGGACAGAGTTATCATCATTTCAATATGGTCATGTTTTTAATCCCATTTTTGTAAGTGGTCGCACAATTTTGTCCGGTAGTGTATAGTCTGACAAATGATAGTTCGGAGAGTTGAATTTTTTGACAAAAGCAAGTTTAGTGACTTAAAAGTTATTAGGCCAAATATAAATTTGGAGATTTTAAAATTGTGACAAATGCAAATTTGTGAAGTTAAAAGTTTGGAGAATCACAAATACAGATAATTAAATTTCGAGCAACTGCAACTTTGATTGGGTTTTGGAGAAAATGTATGCGATCCCAAAGGGATGTGCTACGCAAAAAATACAAAAAGGGTAAAATTGGATGTTAATGCTTTTCATTTTTTATGATACAGTACGAGGTTTGCTGTAATTTTCGATACAGGTGATTTAAACAACAAATTCTTGTAGAATATACAAGGAGTTGGGTATAAAAATTATCCAATTACATAGGAAGAAATAATAATAAATAATAATTTATACTAATTACCCAATTACATTTGCAGAAAGTTTGACCTCGAATTTTTTCAGTGTTACATCTAAAGGTCCCTCTATAATGCGGGTAGACACGTTCCAGTGAAATGTGTTTTGGATAATATGCTACGTTCCATTTAGGGTAGAAGGGGCGGAAGGCCAGCGAAAGGCTAATTTCAAGCAACTGATCCAATCTCGATCGAATCAAATTTCAATCAATTTTAATACCAATTAATCAAAATTTTAGTTAGTTAAAATTTTAATGGTTTGAAACATTAATTTCTCCAAGTTTAACAATTTTAAACATTTTAGACTATATTTAAACGCATTTCCGAGATTAGTAAGGCAGAAAATAAAGCTTCCTTAATTCCTGACACTAATCAAAATAAGGATAATGTTTTTGGTCTTGAAAATGTCCATTGCTGGAGGTCAGCACTAAGTCGCAAAAGATAAAGGAAGGTAACTGCAACTGTTAATTAATTAGTTTATGATTCATCGATTTCTTGGAAAATCAGGGGACAACGTTTTTGAAGTCTTACAAAAACTGTGTCTTCTAGGGATTCATTTACTGGCCTAGAGGTTTACTTCGAAGATTTAACATCAGCAATGGCCTACTCTTTAGAAGGACGTCACACACCTACTTTAAAATCAAGTGATACGCAAGGATTAGGCAATGAGGATCTCGATGAAAGTGGACACGTTCTTAGAAATATTTCAAGGATTAAATAATTTATTATTGAAATTTGTTATCCAACATTTTTAATAGTAATTTTTGGAAATACTTCAATATAAAAAGTACTCAAATTCAAAAAATATTTTCGAATTTTAAATTGAAATTATTTTTCTTTTTAATACAGATATTAATTTCTTCAACAATTCATCATTATTTTACTATATTTTTCTTGGAAAAAGGAATTTGATGTCATCTTTATTATTGTAGATTATCCTTTACAGAAAATGCTCATTCTGTAGGGTGTGAAGAATTTGAAGATCTATGGAACAAGCGAGGTCAAAACAATGAGGGATACGCAAAGGAATGCTACGAACTAGTTTTAATAAATGAAAATTGCTCCCTCGCTGTGCGGAGTTTTTTTTTTATTCAAAATGCAAAAGAAAAAGCGACTTTACCACTTTTATCTTTAACTTCTGTTTTCTCGAAAGTGGGACACAGATTATTAAAAATTTTTTTTCATTGTTGTTTTGACCTTTATCGCAACTGAGATGTTTTTTTTCGTATTTTTGCCTATGACAAACTGGTTTTATAGCGAAAATGCCAGTTTTAGTACAAGGTGGACAACAGAGATGAATGATCAGAAAAATGTTCACTCATTTGTCATATGTATGATAAAAAATTAAAAACTTAGAAAATGAAAGGACAAGAGAGAAACATTTTAATGGATAGAATCTTTTTGTGAAGCAATGTGACGGTCTTTAGTTTCTTTGCAAATAACAAAAGAGCGTACAGATTCGTTAATTCAAAATCAAATAGATTCTCTACAGTAATTCTTTTTTTTATTATTTGAGGTAATTGGACCTGAATTGCGCCGTAATGTTTTGGAAGAGGTGAAGGTGGTTAAGGTGTTCTCTCAGAATGGCGCGTATCGATTATACTCTGTCTAGACTTGAGAACTAGAAATTTCTCCAAATTTTATCTTTTTGTATCTTTATCAAAAACATGGTTATTATTTAGATGTTATTATAAAAACACTCTAATTAGTAAGTTGTTTGCTTATAGGCGGAAAAAATAATGAAGAAACTATTTTTGTTCTTTTTTTGAAATCTAATATTCTTTGACATGCGAGAAAATTAATATAGAAAATTTTAATAACCCTCTCGACCTATATGTCAGAATAAAAGGAATTCGAATAAATGCTTAATACAAAGTTTCCCCACCATCAACGTTCAAAGAAAAATAAATAAAATTAAAAGAAATGTTAAATAAAAAAATATATATCATGATGGATAGAATATTAATGTAGAGCATTAATATACAGGCAGGAAATAAATTCTTAAAAAGTTTCTCTGAGCAACATTTAGGTTGAAAGGGTTAATATCAGAAGTTAAACTTCCGTGCAAAACTGTGTCTCTTATTGACACACCTGTCTATATATTACTACTTGTACCAGAATCTATTTTCAGCTACTAATATCATGAATGAAAATTTTCTGTTTTTTAAAATAGAGAAACGTTTGTTTAATTTTTATAAAAAGCAGTTTTTAAATTTATTAACAAGTTTTGAATTTTAATACGTGGTCAATTATTATGTATAAAATTCTTGGAATTGATTTTCCAGAACTGCCTAGCTGCACTTTTCTTTTTCAGAAAGAATGTTTCTTTTATACATTCTTTTTCAGAATATGTATTTTTTTTACGATAAACAGTTTATTTTCAACAATAATTGTTGAATTTTAATACGTGGTAGATTAATTATATAAGAAAGCTTGGAATTGATTTTCCAGAAGAATCCAGCTGCAAATAATAATAAATAATTAATCAATTATTGCATTTCGAATCAAAAAGATTATAAAAATGTTTGTATGTCAAAAGTACTTTAAATTTTTTAAATGGCAAATGACTAAAAGAGAATTTTAGAGCTGACCAATGTTTAATCACCTCGGGTTATAAGATTCGCCTCAAAGAGCAAGTTGTATTTTCCTTACTAAAAGAAATTCCCTAACTAAACGTATTTTATCTTTGACAATTTTGGGTCGTGTTTTTCAATTTTTAACTGATAGACGCATTTGACAATAAATGAATAGACAAAAATAATCCCATTGCTTACATTATTATTAAAAAATTTCATTTTACTTTTTCAGGATAGATTCAACGTAATTTTGATTTATAAAAATGGTTCGCAATATTTTTGAGAATTAAAAATGTTTGATTTTCAAGATTGTTTATTGTCCGAACCATAAAAAATGTTAATTTAATAATATTTTAATGGTTTTCTAATTGAGAAATTATCTGAAAAAATTTTTCACTACAGAAGAATGAGGAGAAATTTTTGCTGAAAACAAGTTTAGAGATTGTCTATTAAAGTGATGTGTAAAATGTGCAATTTCTTTAAAAAGACTGTTTACCTTTCTAATGGTTCATCCAAGCACTTTGCGCCTTTGACACGTGGAGATATCGGTTTCCTTTTGAAACAAGTGACCTTGTCTTGATAAAAAAGAAGTGGTCAATTTAATTTAAAAACAAAAATATAGACAAGACAAACATTTTTTAAATAACTAAAAACTCTAAATTATCAAAAAACTTGTACCCAAGGGAAATAAAAGTTGCATAAATAAGTATACATCAAAAAAGAAATGATTTATTTTTAAGTTGGTCATTTTTTTCCAGATTTGCCATCTTCTGCACAAATTCCTTGACCTCAGGACACGTCTCAGAATTCACCCTTTCAGTAAGATTCGATCATGACAACAGGATAAAGAAATTCAAGAAAGTAAGTTCTTTTAAAAGATATAAAAAATGTACATATCTCTCCTTTCAAAGTTTGAGGACATTTTTTTTAAAAAGAGAAAAAATGGTCGTTATTGAAAAACGATAAAACTCTTAACTCTTGGTTAAAAAAAGAAGCTTTTAAGGATTTATAATCTCTATTTTATTAGCAGAGAAAAGTGAAAAATAGAAAACATTTCCTTGTTTCAATACTATCAAGTTACAAGTTTCTAAAGCAGACAATAAAATTGATCTGCTGGCCTCGGATTAATAACATCCCCAGTCATTGCATTACAGAGAAGAGAAGAGATTACTGTATTACGGTCTCGTGCGTCACCAATTTATCCGCTGTTATAGTACCTACTACTATTATGCATGATCGACAAATGTCTCATCTGGAATCTGATTTTCTTTAACGACTTTGCAATCTCTTTCATACACGTTCCTTGTATGTCGTATATGCAAATAAGTAGGTCAATTAAAACCAACGGAAACAAAAATTTACACAACGAGAGAGGAACTACATGTTTGAGTCTAAAAACTATACTACTTCCTGAGTAAAAAAATTGTGTTATAAGAAGCATATATAGATTTTTCCAAATTTTAAATTGACATAATTGATTAATTGAAGAAAAACTAATATAACCGAATAATCCTTTAACATAAATTTTAGTATCTTGAATATTCATTAAACATCATTTTTATTTTTCATTGATGCAAAAAGATGAATCAGAAAATGCTGTTCAATAAGTATTTATTGAAATGAAGACTCTATGTAATATGAAAATTAAACTAATAAAGATTAAAAATTATGTCTGGATAAATATTCTGAGTATTAAAAATTCTATGAATTTAAAATCACACTGAGAAAAAGATTTGTTTGAATCAAACATGTTCGATTTAAAAATTTAAACAAATTTTTTGGTTGATCTTTTTTGTTTGATTTAAAAGTAAACAACTATCGTTACAACAGTGGTGACATATTGAATGCGCAAAGACCTCTGATCATAAAATATGTTTAAATCAAGCATAAAATATATTATGTATTTCAAGTATAATGACTTCGTACACAAGTTTGGTTTCATTTGAACAAAATTAGGTTTTTAATCAACAAACAGAAAATTATTTTCAAACATAAAATATAATGCGATCAAAACTTCAGATATTTCTGATACATTGAAATTAAACTTAAAAACAATATTTCTTCAGTCGAAATCATTCAAACAAATACTTATATTTGAATCAATAAAATAGTTTTCTCAATGCATCCAGAATCAAAATGATATATCTATGTTAAATTAAAATTAATTGAATATTAAAATAGTTATAAAATGTAAAAATTATGCAAAAAACATATTTGTTTCAGTGGCGTAATAGGGAGGCCAAGGGCCCTGGGGCAAAAAGGAAAATGGGGCCCCAATTATATATGATTTTTTAAATAGATGTTTTTTTCTTTCTAAATTTTAAATCATATTTCACCTTTTTAAAATGTTCTCAGTTTTTTTCCCTTTTTATAAGACTTTTAAGTATTTTTCTAAAATTTCAATCATTTCCTTCAATTTTTATTTATTCTCATTAATTTTCAATTAATTTTCTAAATTTGCAGTTATTTTCACAAATTTATATTATTGTCATCAATTTTCCATATTTTAAATTTTTAATTATTTTCTTTTGCTTTAAAATAAATTTTGCAATTTTTCTATTATTTTCTTGAATTACTAATTATTTTCATTATTTTGGTATAACTTTGAAAATTTTTAAATATTTATCTGAAATTTTTCATCAATTTTCCATTATTTCTGCGATTTTTTAGATAATTTTCTTTAATTAACATTTTTTAAGTCAGTTTATAATTATTTTATTTCTTTAAATATATTTTTTATGATTTTTTCAATATTATTTCTCTCAAATTTTATTTACTGTTATCAATTTTTCATATTTAAATTATTTTCATCATATTTCAATTTGATTTCAAAATTTCAAGTTATTTTTAGAATATTTGGATTTTTTTCAATTTTGAATTATTTTCCTCGATCGTTAATTATTATAATTCTCTAAAATTATTTTCTACGATTTTTAAGAATTCTTCTAAAATTTTAATTATTTTCATCAATTATTTATTATTTGTGCGATTTTATAATTATTCTCTTTATATAATTAAAATTTTTTAAGTTATTTTGTAATTATTTCATTTTTTTAATCATATATTTTATGATTTTTTAAATTATTTCTCTCAAATTTTATTTACTGTATGCAATTTTTCATATTTAAATTATTTTTATCATATTTTAATTTTTTTGTTCTCAATTTTGAATTATTTTAAGCATATTTAATTTATTTTTTTTAAATTTTCATTAATTTTATCATTTTCTAAAATTATTTTCTAAGATTGTTAAGTATTCTTCTAAAATTTTAATTATTTTTATCAATTTTCGATTATTTCTGCGATTTTATAATTATTCTCTTTAATTAGAAATGTTTAAGTAATTTTGTAATTAATTCCTTTTTTTAAACACATTTTCTACAATTTTTTCAACTATTTCCTTCAAAATTTTTTAACTGGTTGCAATTTTTCATATTTCAATTTGTTTTCTCAAACTTAAATTATTTTCATCATATTTAACTTATTTTATTCAATTTTGAATTAATTACTTGTTTTCTTAATTTCCAAATTTTTTTTATTAATTATCGTAAATTTCAATTATTTTTAGTTTCTTCAATCCTTTTATCCAATTTTTCATTAATCTGAATTTTTCAATTAATTTTTAAGATCTTCATTTATTTTCTTGTAGAGCACATTTTCACTTATTTTCCTCAAATTTAAATTATTATTTTTTTATTTAAAAAAATTTCCGAAATTTTTTCAATTATTTCTCTCAAATGTCATTTATTTTTTACAACTTATTATTGTTTTTATTACATTTCAATTATTTTCTTTAAGTTTCAAGATTTAAAATCATTTTTCAATTATTTTCCCCAATTCAATTATTTATATTATTTTTTATATTATTTCTTCAATTTTTAATAACTTTCGTTGCTTTTCATAATTTCCAAAAAGTATTTAATTATATCTTTTTAATTAAAAATTGTTCTCTTTAATTTTAAATACCTTTATCTTTTTTTTATTCATGTTCTCTAAGTTTTAAATATTTTCTTCTTTTTTTTAAGGAACTTCTGAAAATTTTTTTTTGAAATTTTCTTTAATTTTCCTTTATTTAAAAAATATTATGTAGATAATTTTTTCAATTATTTTCACAAATTTTACTTTTTTTTTTATTTTAATCATTTATTTTTTAATTCACAATTATATTCTCTAATTTTTCATTATTCAATGTTTTCAATTTATTTTTAAAACATTTCCATTATTTTTTAAATTACTTTCCCCAATTTTTAATTGATTTCATTTTTTTCTATTAATTTGCAAAATTTTGAATTACCTATTTTGTTTAATTTCAATTATTTTTTACAATTTCTTTTAATTCTAAAATTTTATAAATTTTCTCTTAAATAATTATTTATTTAAATAAATTAATTTTTTAAAATCATATTTAAAATATTTATAATTGTTGATAACACAAGGTGTAGAAACTTATCGCGGGATAGCGCGCGTTGTTAAAATTAGTCAAACTTTAAATTACTACAATTAGTAAAGTTTTTGGAATTTTTTTTAAAGGTCTATTAGGGTTGCTCAAGGGCCCCGGGGCACTGCCTCACTTTGCCCCTTAACAGTTACGCCACTGATGTGTTTAGAAATTTCGATAAATAAAAATTCTGTCTGATAAATACTCTTACTAATAAAAATGATGTGTGATAAAAGCTAGAATTTTGGTGAATTTAACTGAAAAATTTTCTACATTTTCTGGAAAACTTTTCTATCTAGGGGAGAGTTGGCCAAAATGCCTATAGTAAAGTTTGGAGCCAAAAAAAAAGTATTTAATTATAGTTTTGAAAAATATAAACCATCAAATATTTAAAAAACAAACTTTAAGAATATAATGAGGTAGCAATTTTAAGTATTTATTTCAGAAAAAATAGACAAAATAATTATTTAAATATTGATGTCAAAATTCGCCATTTCGACTCAAGACTGGGTAAACCGCCTGTGCACAAAAATATGAAAAAATATGAATAAAAGTAAAAAAATTTTTTGTATATGTTTTCTATAATCAATTATCTTGTTAATATTAAAAAAAGAACTAGCTTTGAAAACAAAAATATAATCTTTTCATCATAAAACTAAAGTTTCAAGCCAAAGCTGTACGACAAAAAATGAAAATAAAGTCTATAACAAATAAATAAAGCTTCTACAATTATAAAATAACTTGCAAAAGTAAATTAAACACTGTAATAAATTACAAAAATACCTGCTTGCTTCAAAACAGCGTGAGTTTTAGAAGGAAATCGAAAATTTTAAAATTCAATGCCAAATGTGACAAGTTAATCCGCCATGATTCTTTATAGTTACGTGACAACACGTATCTCTCGTAATCTTATGTATTTTTTCTGCGCATGCGCACTTCTCTTTATTCATCCCGCTGTTATTTAAAATCATGTTTTAAAAATATATTAAAAATGATTCTTCAATGCATGATTATTATAATTATTATTAATATAAATGCAATTTTCAAAATTTTTTTAAACTTTTTAAAAAAAAAACTATGTACGTCTGTGCGATAGAAGTGCATATTTTCTAAAATTTAAAAATGAAAAAATTATTGTTGGAAAGCACCATTTTTACAATTCTTTAATAAATTCTTTAATAATAAACTGATAAACATGAAACTTTATAGAAATCATCTTTACCTCAATATACATCATTAATAAAAACAATTATGATTAATATTTATTTTTGGCCAAGCTATTAACGATTGACAATTTACCCAATTAGGCATTTTCTCCGACTCTCCCCTACATAATAAAATTATTAAAATAAATTTATTTGCCTAGTTTATTGAGCGGCTTTATTACTTGGGCGTTGAAAATGTATTAATTATTAATTTTTTGCTTACAGAACTAAAAAGTCATCGAGGAAGGAGGGTGTTATAGATAAAGAAGAGTGATTCGTCACCACGCGTCACGCGGGGGTGGTGGGTCTATGGGGGGCACCGCCCCAGAGGCCCCCCGGTTCCAACCCAAACGGAAATTGTCGAAACGGCGCTATCTTAGCCCGATCGAAAACATCTTCGCTTCCGGTACCACCGGTCAAGCAAATGAAGAGCCCTAGTATCATGAGGCAATCCAGCCTCACCAAACTTGGGTCCATGATCAATACTGCCGTAAACAAGAGGGGTAAGTGGAAGCACTTTATCTTAACTAGAAGTTGAAACACGTTTCGCGAAAGTTTCTTTCAGAAAAGTCGTTTTTTAAGAAAACACGATTTTCAAATTCCCGGATTTAAAATCAAAATTTTCCCTGATTTCTTTTAGGGGCCATACTTAAATTACGTAACGCTCTAGAGGGGCGGGGGGGGGGGTGGTTCTGAGAAGTTGTTACACATGTGTAAACTGTCAAATGTTTACATTATAAAAACTGTTACAGGGGGGAGGGGGGGGGGGGTCTAAAAGTTCCTGAAAAAAGCGTTACGTAATTTAAGTATGGCCCCTTATGTATGATTAATAGCTATATAATATTAAAAAAATTATCGGTCAATAAAAAATATTAAGCAGATTGGATATAAAAAGTCAATTCACGTCTTTCTTAATTAGAAAAATATAATATAATTTATTTTATGAACTTATCAGTCTACAATTCACAATCGCGAATCCAATATCAAATATCAAAGATAATAAAATTTTGAAGAAAATAATTGTAAAATGACAAAAATAATTGAAATTTGAAAAAACAAAATAAAAGATGACAAAAATGATTAAAAATTAAGTAAATAATTTTAAATTTGAAGAAAAGACTTGGAAAATGACAAAAATAATTGAAAAATGGAAAAACAAAAAAAAAATTTGATGTCAATAGGGTAGGTGGGGGCAAGACGGGGTACCTAAGGTTTGAAGCTCAATAAAACTAATATTATCGATTCAAAAATATTTTATTTATTATAATAATAATCTTTAGCAATCAGTCTTCCATGAAAAAGTCTTATTTGGAACATTTGTTACTTAATTAAATATAGAATTAAGAATAAGTAAAAAAATTCAAATTTTCCATTTTAAAAAACGTGTTGGCAAGATGGGGTAGTATAAAAATCGACCTATTTTTGTCTACAAATTTCGCAAGCACCTTTATTGATTTTATAAAATAAACTAAAAAACCAGTTTAATGCGTAATTTTAATTCTTCCATGTAAAATTAAGTTACAAACCTAACCTCAAAAAACAACAACTTTTATAATAAAAATAAACAAAAGTGGTTACCTGGTCCTGTATTTGAAATATATTATTTACGTAACAAAACGTTATAAAAAGTGTGTAAAATCACCAAAAGAAGATTTTTTTTCATAAAATAAAAAAATGATTGGTTTTCAGTACCTTATCCTGCCTTCACTTTCTATACCCCGTCTTGCCCCCACATACGGAATTTCATTAAAAAATTAATTTCTAAAAATTAAGTTTCGAAACGGAAATAAACGAGTGCTTAACTTCAAGTGTAATCATTGTTGAACATGAAAAAAATTATATAGTATATAAAATGTTGTTATTAAAATAACAAACACGTTCTAAATAAAATGTAAAAATGACAAGAAAATCGTCAAAAACAGTTTTTTTCATGTAACAAATAAAAAACTCAGTTTCATCAATCAATGACTTGGCCAGTCAAAAACTATTGTAACGGTGCTATGTTATGCAAAAAATGATCATGATTGGTTAATTAGTTTCTTAATTAAGGCAGGTACCCCGTCTTGCCCCCACCTCCTCTACACAATTAAAAAATTGGAGAAAAAATTGACGATTAAAGAAAATAATTAAATAATTGAAAAATCATAAACTTGGTAGAAATTTGAAGAAAATACTTGAAAAATGATAAAAAATAATTAAAATTAAAAAAAAAAAAACAATTGAAAAATAACAAAAATAATCGAAAATTACAAAAATAATCAAAAAATGGAACAAATAGTCGATAAATGACAAAAATAATTGAACTAAGAAGAAAAAAAATAAAAGATAATAAAACTAAATTAAAATTCTGCACTGAGAAAATGAGAAATGACTGAGTACTGTCCAGACAGGAATGGTTCCTGTCCAAATAAAAAATTTTAATTAGACAGCACTCATTGCTTTCTAGACATGAACCATTCCTGTCTGGAAAGGACTCAGTAATGTCTTGGACATTAATGAAATGGACAGTAGTGAACCCTGTCCAGACAGGAGTGGTTCATGTCCAGACCTGAATGATAACTCTCCGATGGTGAAATTAAAAGAAGGTTAATTTGTAAAATGTGATAAACGTTATTCAAAATAATTGTATATAAGTAGCATAATAAAAGGTTGTCAATAGAAGTCAATAGAAAGTACAGTGAAATTAATAGAATGTTAGTAATCTTACCATCAAAATGATTTAAGATGAAATCCGAATGAAGTAATGAAACAATTCACATAGAAATTCAAATGGGATCTCTTTCATCCTTTTTAACCTTTACAGATATTTGAGAATACACACAAAAAGATTAGGAACACACGTATAACTTTTTTTTATATTTGGACAAAACTGCACTGAGGGATTGAAGATTTGAATCTTTATAAAAACAAAGTTGAAATTTTATTAATTACAGGTTAGAAAAAAACGTACTTTTCTTAATATTTCAAATGTTTTATTCAAAATTTACAAAAATAATAAACCTTCAAAGACTATTTTTTGTGAGCAATCTCTTTTATTAACTTTTCTAAGAAACATACTAAAAATCGTAAACAACATTTCAGACATCAATATAACCTTTCTAGCGTTCAGTGTGATATTTAGAAAATTCATATGAAGCATATGAAATATTAGGAAAAACTGCGTTTTCCCCTAACCTGTAACATTACGCATTAAAATTTCAAAGATTTTTATAAACATTAAAATCTTCAGTCCCTTAGTGTGTCCAAAGAAATGTAAACTTTTATTTTAAAAATGAATGTTTTTTTTTAAAAAAACCTTACTTTGTAATATAAATAAAAGAACATGTAAACAATTTTTCCGGATATAAAATAAGATTTACACGACTGTTCTTTACTTTGTTGCATCTATTCTTGAATATCTCTTTCTATTAACACTATTAAAACCTTCTATTATGCTACTTATAAACAATTATTTTGAATGACGTCTATTACATTTTACAAATTAACCTTCTTTTAATTTCACCATCGGAGAGTTATCATTCAGGTCTGGACATGAACCACTCCTGTCTGGACAGGGTTCACTACTGTCCATTTCATTAATGTCCAAGATATTACTGAGTCCTTTCCAGACAGGAATGGTTCATGTCTAGAAAGCAATGAGTGCTGTCTAATTAAAATTTTTTATTTGGACAGGAACCATTCCTGTCCGGACAGTACTCAGTCATTTCTCATTTTCTCAGTGTGTAAAAAAATGTATGATTATGTAAGAAAAGACGTAAAAAATGACATAAATAATTGAAAAATGGAGAAACAACATAAAAATTAGAAATCAATACTTAAAAAATTGGAGATAAAAATTGACGTTTAAAGAAAATAATTGAATAATGACAAAATAATTGCAAAATTAAAAAAAAAATTAAAATTTGAAGAAAATACTTCAAACATGATAAAAATAATTAAATTTAAAAACAAAAAGCTCTTGACAAATGACAAAAATAATTGAAAAATGAACAAATTAAATGTAAATTAAATTAAGAAATTAAAGAATTCATGACAATAATTTAAAGATATAATAAAATAAGTAAAATTTGGAGAAAGTAATTAAAAAATGTCGAATATATTGATATTAACTGAACAATGACTAAATTAATTGAAGATTTTAAAAAACATTTAAAAAATGACAAAAATAATTTAAAATAGGAAAAAATAGTAGAAAAATAACGAAAATAATAGAAATTTGAAGAAACTAATTGAGAAATCACAAAAAAAAAAAAATTTGAAGGTAATACTAGAAAAATAAAAAAAATAATAAAAATTTGAGATAAATAATTGAAAAGATAACAAAACTAATTAAAAATTAAGTAAAAAATAAAAAATTGGAAGAAAAGACTTGAAAAATGATAAAAATAATTAAAATTTGAAAAGATTTGAAGAAATGACAAAAATAAATGAAATTTTAGTAAGAAATTAAAAAAGTCATGAAAATTATTTAAAGATATAAGAAAATAAGTATAAAATTTGGAAAAAGTAATAAAACAATGTCAAAAATATTGATAGGGGAATGTCTTAATGCGCGGGCCACTTTTAGATAGAAATAAAAATGTGTTTGCAACTGAGTTAAAGAAATTAATTTACTTCGTTAATTAACTAACACCTTTAGCTATCTAACGGAGTACATTCATTCTTTTAACTCAGTTGCAAAAACATTTTTATTTCTATCTAAAAGTGGCCCGCGCATTAAGACATTCCCCTAGCAATTGAGAAATTACTAGATTAATTGAAAATTTTAAGAAACAATTTAAAAATGACAAAAATAATTGAAAATGGGAAAAAATAGTCGAGAAATGACAAAAATAATTGAAATTTGAAGAAAATAATTGAGAAATCACAAAAAGTTTAAAGGTAATACATGAAAAATAACAAAAGTAATAAAAATTTGAGATAAATAATTGAATAATGACATGAATAATTGATAACTGTTGTAAATAATTAAAAGAATGAAATATTATAAATAAAAATAATGGAAATTTGAAAAAAATAAATGAAATTTGTAAAAAATAATTGGCAATTGGTGTAAAGTATTTAAAAATTATTCATACATAATAATAAATTTATTACAGGAAATTGCTGTAATTTGAAGAAACTAATTGAAATTTGTAGAAAAAAAATTGAAAACTGTAATAAATTGAGAAATTCATGACCATAAAAAAGAAGATTGAAAAAAATTATTGAAATTTAATGATAATAATTTTCAAATGTCAAAATTATTAGAAATATGCAGAAAATAATTAAAAAATGTTAAAAATAATTGAATAATAATAAAAATAAGTGAAATTTGATAAAAAAATTGAAAGACGACGAAAGTAATTGACAATGCTGGTTTAAAATTTTTAAATTTGTAGACATTAATTAAAAAACTTTGAAAGTAATTAATACTAGAGGAAACTAATTAAACAATGTCAAAAATAATTGAATTTTGAAGAAAATAATTGCATGTAGTACTAATAGTAATAATAATAATAATAATAATAATAACCATTTTACAAAGAAAGTGATAAAAGTTTTTTTTTTTATAGTGAGTAATAGTAAGTGATTTTAAAAAAATTGAGTCACAGTCAGATTAGATATAAGTGTAATTATACCTGAATTTAAAGAAATTTTATTTTGGTAATAAATAATTAGACAATATGGGATTAATCCTAAACCATCTCATCCAATAATTAATCTAGAAATATTGGGTCTGATAATTAATAAAATTATAGAAATTACAAATATTATTAAAATTATAATAAAATATATATTTTTTTAATTCTATAATTATATATTATTTTCTATATAATATAACTATTGAAGAAATTAATGTTACAGTTCTTAGGAAACTTAATGATATTCAGTCAATAAAAATTAAAAATTCAATATTTCACTTTATTAATGAAAAAAATAATCATTTAATAACACTAGTTTACAAAAAAAAAAAAATTTTATGTACATTCAATGTCACTATTTTTTTCTTATGTACTAAGCTTCTCGTTACTTAAAAATGACATTAAGAAATGTTGTTAAATTTTGTTCGTTAATAGATGAAAAAGTTTGAAATTAGCTATCGAAATATGAAAAATAAATGATATTTGACTGAAAATTTCTATATTTCTATATCTTATTTTAAACTTTTTTTATCTATTACCGAACAAAATTCAACAAAAATTGAACCACTGCGCATCTAATGCAACTTGTCAAAGAAGCAAATTTTAATCAGTTTATGCCTCTCCAGAAATTTTTGTCAAACACTCCAAAAAAATTTTCAGTCAAATATCAATTATTTTTTATATTTCTATATCTAATTTCAAACTTTTTCATCTATTAACGAACAAAATTTAACAAAAATTGAACCTCTGCGCATCTGATTCAACTTTTCAAAGAAGCAGATTTTAATCAATTTATGCCTCTTCAGAAATTTTTGTTAAAAACTCCAAAAAAATTTTCAGTCAAATATAATTTATTTTTCATATTTCGATATCTAATTTGAAACTTTTTCATCTATGAACAAACAAAATTCAACAAAAATTGAACCTCTGCGCATCTGATTCAACTTGTCAAAAAAGCAGATTTTAATCAATTTATGCGTCTTCAGAAATTTTTGTCAAAAACTCCAAAAAATTTTTCAGTCAAATTTGAATTAGTAAAGCACTGAAAATTATTTGAAATCTGTGAAAAAAGTCCATTTTTTAATTAGATATTGTATTCATTAAATTAATCGACATAATCACTATAAAAGGAGGTAAAATACCGAAATGGCGTAAAACGAGAATTTCAGTACCCTGGCTTATAACTTCAATAATTACATATAGATTTTTTTCATCCATACATTTTTTTCTTCTTAAAAGTGAGCCATATATGTAAAAAATTTAAAACTGGACATAATTTGACGTTTTCTATTTTTGCATGGCGGTAGAATGAATTTGTTTTTTAGATTTTGGGCCAAAAACTCAAATTTAAAACTTTTTTTGGACTATATCACTTAAAATATTTAACTGATTGAAAAATAATGTTAAAAGCGATTGTTTGGAATTTGATTACCTTTAATTTGACACCTAGAAAAATTTAATCGGACGTCTGTAACTCGAGATACGGCCTAAAACGTGAAGTCACCTCCGAAAAAAACGTAAAAAATTTTTAAAAATTCATATTTCGGAAACCTATCCATAGAAAAATTTCTTAATGTCATTTTTAAATTTAGAGAACCATAGTACATAAAAAAAAAATAGTGGCATTAAATGTACATTTTGGCTTAAACTAGTGTAATCTAACTTCAGATTAGTAACCATCGACATGGATTACCACTGAAGTACAAGTTTGAAGTGAATTTGAGCAATTTTGCAAAATATGTCTGCCATATTGGACCCGCCATTTTGAATTTTTAAATTTTGGTAAATCTGACATCGTATTCACAATCAGAGACTTTGAAAACCCCCGAGTGACAAGTTTCAAGCGAATTTGAAAAATTATGAAAAAAATGTCCGCCATATTGGTTAACGAATTAGCAGAAATTTTTAGAAATTCCCGGATATATATTCCGGGTGAGTAGACACCCTATATATTTTAAAAAATAGAATAGGGTAAAGGTACCAGTTATTAGACACGTTCCAGTTTATCGAACAAATTTGTATTTTCTATATAATTTCAAAACAATACGACTTACAAATTGTCTATAATATTTTTTATTAAAGAAATTTAAGCCTTTTTTAAATGATAGAAAAAAATTTTTATTATAAAATAAAACGACAGTTGAGAAAAATATTATTCAATTTTACGGAATATGAAATCTGCGATTTACGGACATTTTTCTTAACAAAAATAAGTTAAGAAAATAACTTTTTTCATCAAGAGCGAAAAAAATTACCATTTTATTGTTTTTCACTATGAATCTATGATGTGCAGACTCAGTATACTTTAAATTAATCATGCAAACAAGAAAACTGAAGCTTTCAGAAATAATTTGCAAAATAATAAAATGGCTAATAACAGTATATTTTTTTAGCATTTCCATTTGTTAGACTCAATGTAATTTGTATTGTGATTATAAACTAAAAATTGTTTTATATATATGAATGTGAGTTGTGTATTAACATTAATTATTATATTGCATGATTTTAAAAAATTATTTTAACTAAATTAAAGTGCATTTAAATATGTTCTACATTTAATTATAACCTAAAAACGTTTTGTTTAATAAATATAAACATGTAAATTTTCTTTAATCTTTAATTATTTTAATTCTTCTTTATTTTGGAAGATTTTTAAGAAATGTTTAATAATTAAACCAAAACACTTAGCTTTCAAATAACTCGATTTCCAATGTTTTTCAAGTTCAATAACTAATAGAGCAAGTGACTTATCTTATTTTTATTTTTCTTATACATTTTTTTTATTATATAATGTATTTAACTTAAACAAACATTTTTATATGTATACAGAAAGACTTAATGTATATATCTGTTTCAACTAATATCTTTCATAAATACATGCTCAATTCTCCAAAAATTATTTAATATTCGACGATCTATAACTAAATGTCCAAAAACTGGTACCTCTACCCTAAATAAATATTAAACGAAAAAATAAGAAAAGAATAAAAAACGAAGGCGAACATATTTAATATCATCTTATTCTGAGATAAAAATGTAACAAAAAAAAAAGAATTAACAAAAAATTTTTAATTTGGCGTCTATAAAATCCAATTTAAAATTTATTTAGGTATCCGAATTTTTATATAACAAAATTTTTATTTTTGTAAATCATCATTTTGTAAAGCTTTTAACACAATTTCCAAATGATAAAACTTCTGGTTAATTTTTGTTTAAAATGATTCCTTTTTAACAGAATTTTCATTTAGGAACAGAATTTTATTTACTGTCAAAAATAAGAGAAAATTAATATTTTGACCATATAGGGGTCATCCATAAATTATGTAACAGGTTTAGGGGAGACGTCAATCGACCTTATTACTCTCTAAATTTAAATTAGTAACCCAGTGGGCAAAAAAAAAAAACAAAAGACGTCCTTAAGACGTCTTTTGGACATAAAAGCCGACATAGGGATGTCTTTTGGACATGTGTGCCCACTGGGAAGAAACTACTATTTAGTGGTTAAAATTGTGAACGAGTTTTCTCATTTTAAATTAGTAAAAAATAACTAATTATTGATAGAAAACTACTAATTCAGTAGTTAAATTAAACTAATTAAATAATAAAAATAACTAATTTAATTAGAAAATAGAAATCTACTAGTTCTTTTAGTAGTTTAACATAACATAAAAAATACTTTGACTAATTAAATAAGTAGTTTTTTACTAAATTATTAGTAAAATTACTATTTGAAATGGTAATAATGGCATAACAATTTTTAGAGGATATTCATTTCAAAAGTTTAGTGCCCCATATATTTAAACTCTGATAAATATGTCCAAATGTACAATTTTATCTCTAAAACAGATTTGTTAACTCAAGCTACTGAAATTGCCATAATTAATAAGCATAATTGTGTAATTTATTTTGTGTACATAGTATAAGTAACAGTGCAACAAATAGTTTAGAGACGTCTACTCCAATAAAATAATAATGCAAATTTATCGCAAGTGGTACTGAACATTTTAATCACGCTTATTTGCATACAGAACAAGTGTTTTGTTCACATAAATTTTTTTAAACAGAGAAAGCAAAAAGGTCAAGTTAATAATATCTGTATACAAATTTAAATAATAATAATTATGTAAAACCCTTGTTTCAATTGTTCTATGACGAAACAATATGATTGTTTTACATTGCATATTATTTGTTTTAATGTTATTTAATTCCTCTAGGGCTACAACAAGTTTTGGTAACTTCAAGTTTAGCTATTTCAGTTTATGTGACAAGCAAATTAATATTGCATGAATGCGTGTCGGGTTGCCATCACATCGGGGCAAATAGAAATATTTAAAATTCTCTATAAACCAGAGATGACTAAAATATTTATTTATACATCAAAAGAGTACTTATATGAAAAATAGAAAAGTAAAAAAATATTTGAGAAAACAGTATTTTGATTAAAAAAAATTATAATTTTAAAAAATTGTATTTAAGGAGGTTCTCTTTATTTACATAACCGCAAACTAGAAAGTCGTTTTTCACCCAAAATAAGAATATTTTTTAAATCAATTTCACCAAATCTTGAAAGATTCAGCATTGTACATTTTTTAGAAAAAATTAGGTTGAGATAGAATTTGTTGTCAAATAATAATTATTTTACATTTTATGTTTTTTATTTTATTTCTTGAATAACTTTAAAACAAAATATTATTTAACATAGTCCTCTAAATAAAATTGTAGATAATGTTTCAACGAGAAAAATGAGCTATTATTTGTTACAATTAGATGAAAATCACAAATTTTAACTAGATTTTAAGAAAAAGGATAAAATGTTAAATAATAATTATTTTTTAACGACAAATTTTAACTCAACCTAATTTTTTTTTAAAGTGTACAACTGGGTCTTTCAAAATTAGAAATTGATTTCAATAATATTTTTATTTGAGGGAGAAAACGATTTTCTAGTTTAAGGTTATGTAAATGGGGAGAACTTCCTTAATTTAAATTTTAATTAGTAAGTTTTTTTTTTGTTGAAATAGGGAAAGTTTATATTTTCATTTAGTAGAAATGTCTCTTCCAAATTATAGTAGTTTTCTACCTATAATAATTAATAATTTTGTACTAAAAATTAGTCAAAGTTTTTACTATTTAATAGTAACCGATTTTTTGCTAAATTATTAATATAGAAAATTACTAATTCTGATTTCGAGGGAATATTTCAATTGATCGATCGCATTCAAAAATAAATAACTAAAATTCTAGAAAATTTTCTGTTAGCTGATCAATCAGACAAATTTTATAATTTTTTCAGTTATTTTTTACTGATAATCAATTTTTTTTTTATTAATCACTCTCTAAATCTGAATAATTAGAATTTCAGATATTTTAAGTTATAAGTTGTTCACTTATTTTGAATGAAACTTCACTTATTTTAAGCGCATCTAAACTAAAACTTAATGTCAAAAACATACATATTTTTTATTTTAAGTTTATTAATTAATACTCAATCTAATTATATTTTCTTTGAATCTGAATTAGTGTTTTTCTAGTAATGAATTAGCGAAAAAAGAATCGTAAGAATTTATTAATTTTTTGGTAGAAAACCACTAATTTTTAATAGAAAACTATTAATTGAAATAATAGAAAACTACTAATTAAAATCGTTAAATTTTACTACTTCAATTAGTACTTTTAACTAAAAATGAGTAGTTTTCTACTAAAAAACGTTTTGTTTTGTTTTATGTTTTGTAAAACATAAAACATAATTATTATTTTCATCAATTTTCGTTATTTCTGTGATTTTTTAATTATTCTCTTCAATTAAAAATTTTGAAGTGGTTTTGTAATTATTATTTTTTTTTAAACATATATTCTATGATTTTATCAGTTATTTTTCCTCGATTGTTAATTATTATTATCTATTTCTAAAATTATTTTCTAAGATTTTTAAGTATTTTTCTGAAAATTCAAATATTTTCTTCAATTTTTAATTATTTTCATTTGTTATCAGAATTAAAATTTTTTTTATTAATTATCGTAAATTTAAATTATTTTTAGCTTTCTTCCAGACATTTCTCCAATTTTTTTCCTTTTTTTAAAAGTTTAAAGTATTTTTCTTAAATTTCTATTATTTTCTTCAATTTTTAATTACTTTAATTTGTTTTCATAATTTCCAAACAATTTTATTAATTATCGTAAATTTCAATTATTTTTAGCATTCTTCCAGTATTTTTCCAATTTTTAGTTATTCTCATTTTCTAAAATTATTTTCTTAGATTTTTAACAATTTTTCTAAAATTTCAATTGTTTTCTTCAATTTTTCATTATTTTCATTTGTTTTCATAAATTCTAATTTTTTTATTAATTATCGTAAATTTCAATTACTTGTAGCTTATTTCTTCAATTCTCTTCTCCAATTTTTAGTTATTTTATTTTTTTAAATGATTACTAAGATCTTCATGTATTTTTTTCAAATTTCAATTATTTTTTCTTTATTTAAAAAAAATTCTGTAATTTTTTCAATTATCACACTTAAATGTCATTTATTTTTTACAACTCATCAGTGTTTGTAACATATTTTAATTATTTTCGTCAGTTTTAAAATTTACAAACATTTTTCAATTATTTTCCAAAATTTATTTCCTTCATTTTTCAATTCTTTACATTTGTTTCATAATGTCAAAAATTTTTAACTATTTATCTGACATTTCAATTATTTCATTACTTATATTATTTTTTACATTATTTTCTTCAATTTTCAATTACTTTCGTTCTTTTTCATAATTGCCAAAAAGTTTTTACTTATTTCTCTTTAATTAAAATTTGTTCTGTTCAATTTTAAATTATGTTTATCTTTTTTCATTTATTTTCTCTAATTTTTAATTATTCTCTTTTATTTCAATGAACTTTTGAAAGTTTTAAGTATTTTTCTCAAATTTTGTTTAACTTTCCTTTATTTAAAATATTTTATGTAATTTGTTTAATTTTTTTTTTAATTTTAATTTATTTATATCAATTTTTAATTGATTTTTCTATTTTCAATTATTTTCTCTAATTTTTCATTATTCAATTTTGTTTTAATTTACTTTTAAGATTCTTAAGTATTTTTCTGAAATTTAAATTATTTTCTTTATGTTTAAAACATTTTTATGATTGTTTAAATTACTTTCCCCAATTTTTAATTGATTTCATTATTTTTTTTCAATTAATTTGCAAAATTTGGAATTGTTTTGTTTAATTTCAATTATTTTTTGCAATTCTTTTTAATTCTAAAATATTATAAATTTTGTCCTAAATAAATATTTATTTCATTTATATTAATTGATTTTTAAATATTATATTTAAAATATTTATTTCTTCTTATTATATAAATATTATTTACCAATTTGTTACATTTATTATTGTATTTTATAATTTCTAAATCGTATGAAAAACTAATCGCGTTTTATTTAGCTTGTTAATCTAATAATCTTATTTCTTAAATAATAAATTCTATTTAAACAGTATATTGATTTTTTCTAACAATTGTTACTTAATTAAAGTTTTTAATAACCAATTGTTTATAATTTTGAATAATCAATAAGTTTTATTTTAGTTCACTGATACTTCTTGTTTATGAATTTATCAAATTACAGCATTAGATTAATTAAATATTGATTAATTATTTATTAATTAATAGTTAATAGGATGTGACTAATTTTTAATAAATACTAATTTTGGTTAATTTTTTAAAACTCTTCATTGTTTTTTTATTATTATGTTCGGAAATTGTGTATAAATATTTGAATTTTCGCGCATTTCAAACAAAGACTAATTACAATTATTTTTCGTGATCAAAATATTGTGCTTGTTAACTGAATGATAACAATAAATACATATTTGAGTAGATTTCAAATTCCAGTTTGACCGTTAATTATTATTGTAAGATGAATAGCCGAAGTCGTGCGCGTTATAAAATAACTCCAAGAAACTTGAGAAGAAGTACTCGAAAAATTAATAACAATATTACAACTATCGAAACTGATGATGAGTTCAATGACGAGAATGAACGTACGTATAATTACAAATTCTTTTGTTCAATTTCAGTGTAAAAAAAATGTTACATAGTTTTACAAAAAAAAAAACTTATTTCTCGTGTGATCAAACTTAAAATTTGAATAAGTAAATTACTCGCTTATTAAAAATTACGTAAAATAAAGAGATTAATTTAAAAAGAAAATAATCCGTTAAATTTTGCATTATTTTTTGCACGCTTGGATAAATTATGTACCTACTTTACAGATCTTTTTACAATTTATAAAATTATTCATAACATTTCTATTTAACCAGTTTTAACGATTATCTGCAGAAATTTTTGCAAATTTTACAAAACTGATCTGTAAATAACACAAATCTTATTTTTGAACTTGGATTCAAGAGTATTATGAACTATTTTTTATATTAAGCAAAATATTAATTAATTAAACAAATATTATAGAGTTTTACTAGTTTTTTTTTTTTTTTTAATTAAAATTCAACTCATGTCAATTTTTCGTGAAAATAATGTTGGTGACCTTGAGACAAAATCAAATCTCAGTAATTTGAGTAATAATTTTACATCTGCCGAGTCTGCTGAGAAGTTGTAGGATACTCATTAGTGCAACCATTTAGTGAGGACTATCTAATTTGTGTTGGGTTCTTGTGCATCCATTTTCAATGACGAGACTGAAAATAACGTCAGTTAACTATTAGTTTCTTCTTGAAATTCATGTTTAAAAATCCCCCATGATGAGAAATCGATCATTCGTATGCTTATCGTGTAAAATTTGCATTTTGCGTGAGTCTTCCGGAATTGAAGTGTGTTAGACTTTTAACCTTCCTATATATTCAATGGACAAATTATTGTCAAGGAATTATTATTAACGGAATGAAATTTCGACCACGTACGTGTTTACTTCTCTTTCGAAAGGTGACCGTGTTTAGCATACAAAAGGAGAGGATGTCGTGTCTTATGACGACGACTCATATTAAGTTGCCAATAGCTTCAGAATTTCTGTTGATTGTTTAAATAATTTTATTTCAAGTTTGCTTCCATCACAGGTGACTTTTCAAGTGTTTTTACAGTTTTGAAAAATAGTTAAACAAGTATTTTCTTTCATTTGTTTTCCTGAATTTCAACACCGAAAGAAATATAGTCTTTAAATAAAAAATTTAATTTAATATTTAACACTGAGATGATAAGATTTAATATATAAATTTGCCTATATAAAATAATATGGTATTTTCAAGGTTTTTTTTTTCAAAATGTTAATTGATAGAAAGTAAATATTTAAGATGTATCTCTAAATTTGAATTAGTCAAAAATTACTAATTTCAGAGTTAAATTAATTTTAGGTTATGTTACATAACAAAAAATGAGAAGATTTCTAACTACTAAATATTTCAGTCACTTTTAACTAATAATATGTAAAATTTTTTAATTGAATTTTTAGTTTTCTATACTAATAATAATTGGTTATTTTTTACTAATTAAAAACGTCCACAGTTTTAGTTACAATTAGTAAATTTCCACTAATTTAGATTTAGTAGAATATAAATTATTTCTTTATCCAAAACATTTTCACATTAAATTAAGAATATGTTTCTTTCAGTGACGATGAATTTTTGATTTATTGTAGAAAAACAAAAATTAAAAAAAAATAATATTGTTATTTGTACAATAAACAATTCTAAATTAATAATACATTATTTTATACATTTGAGGCACACTCTCTTTCAAATAAAATATTTCCTCATTTTAGAAAACCCGAATTATAATCGAGGAGCTCTTTTTCAAAAGTTGATAAATCCATTTTTCAAAAAAGTTCAGATAATCACAAATTTAACAATTTCAGAATTTTACAAATCTATCTGTCAATGTCAAATTAAAAAAAAAATATTAACAATGATGATTTAAAATTTTAATTCTTTTTCCTGGAAAAAATTACAAAAATCTTTAAATCCCCTAATTATTATAAACTTTTATTAATAAAAAATCAGCTCAGGTCCAGATAACAATCTTATATAAATAATTTCGTATAGTTTTTATGTTTTAGAATTAACTCTAGAGGTTATGTATTTGTTTAATTTTCTCAAAATAACAAAATGTGAATTTATCAATTTTTGAAAATGCCCTCAATTTAGGTTATGTTAATTTGAAGAAAATTTTATTTAAAAATTGTCTCTTGTCAGTTGTTTACGAGTTAATAAATATAAATACATAATTAGTGTCATTTAAATATTCCTAAGAAAAAGTTTTAAGTCAAAAATAATTGTTTTGTGTATCAGTAATGAAAAGGAATTTTAAAAAAAGTATCTCTCTTATGCAGGAAAAAATATTGTCAACAATATCACTTTTAGTTTTGCCCTCGTCATCGATAAACACGCCCTATAAATTGAAAAAAGTAAATTTAAAACCCCTTGGAATGGAGTCATTATCGCCGGGAATACGAACCCCGAAAAATATGACACATCTCATGAGAGAAGAGCCGCTATTTTCATCACTTGAAGAATTACATGAGAAACTAGCAGAACTTTTAGGTAACTTGTTGAAAACTAGTGAAATTAGCAAACTATTAATTTTGAAACAAAATAGCTGGAAAATCTCTATGCAAATTCACATTTAAAATGTAAATTAACACTCCCTCATTTATTATACGTATGAACACTATACATATAATTTACGTTGGGGCTTTCCAAAAAATATGCAACCCGTTGTACACAACTGTCAGAACGAGATTATTCTGCAAGTTAGGTTATAAATTCTACAATAAATCATTTTTTTAATTCTAAAAACTTTTAATTATAGCTCAAGAAATAAATAATATCTGAGAAACTTTACTTAACGAATTTTAAATTAAATTGATTTTGAAAATAAGATTGAATTTAAAAATGATTAAAAACGAAGTTGCAAATTTCCACAAATTTCTTACAAATTTTAAGCGATTTGTATCATTTTTTAAATATTTAATATTCTATTTTCTTGTTTATAAAAACACAAATTATTATAAAAAATTTAATATTGACTATAAATATCGATAATTTGACACTGTTATTGTACAAATTTTTTTTCGAATAAATTAAATTTGATTTGAAAAACCATTTAATTGTTAAAAGTGGTTAAAAGAAAAACGGTTATAATACAAATTTCTGTCCATATCTAAAGTTTGTCAATAGATATTTTTTTGTTTTAAACTTTTACATCATATTTTACCATTTCAAAATGTTCTCAAATTTTAAATTTACAGAAATTTTAAATTCTTCACATTTCTGTTAATTTAAACTTGCATTGATTAAAAGTTCAATTAATTCACTGTTCAAATATACTTTTGAATTATATAAAAATTTCTTTAATTTTTAATAATTCTTTTCTCTTAAGATTTCAATTGCTTAAACTATAAATTTTTGACTATTTTTTTTTTGATTTTGCAATTATTATCTTCAATTTTTAATCATTTTTATTATTTCTGAATTAATATCCTAAACTTTCAAATCTCAATTTTCAATTATTTTGTTCAATATTCATTTCTTTTTTATCATTTTGCAATTATTTTCTCAATCTTTTAATTATTTTAATTATTTTTTTATTAATTTCCTAAATTTTCAGTTATTATCTCAAATTTAGATTATTGCCTCCAATTTTCAATTTTATAAATGATTTTTCAAATATTTTTTTTTGCCCAACAATAAATTCTGTAATTTTTCTATTATTTTCTTCAATTTCTAATTATTTTTATTCTTTTGGCACAATTTTCAAAAATTTTAATTAATTATCTGAAATTTCAATTGTTTTAAAAATATTTCTATTACTTTTTTTTTAATTTAAATTATTCTCATCATATTTCAAATATTTTTTATGATTTTAAATCATTCTTATCATTTTTCAACTATTTCCTACAATTTTTAATTATTATTCTCATTTGGTAAAATTATTTTTTAAATTTTTAAGTATTTTTATCAAATTTCAATTATTTTCTTCAATTTTTAATTTTATTTCGATTTGTTTTCATAATTTCCAAAATATTGTTATTAATTATCTTAAATTTCAATTCTTTTTAACTTTCTTCAATTCTTTTCTCTATTTTTTAATTATTCTCATTTTCGTTAATTAATTTCTAAGATTTCGAAGTAGTTTTCTCAAATTCCAATTATTATATTTTTTTTGTTTATAACAATTCTGTAATTCTTTGAATTATTTCTCTTAATTTTTTTTTTAATTATCATTTTTTTAATCATATTTCAATTACTTTCTTCAAGTTTTAAATTTTAAAATTATTTTTCTCAAATTTCCAATTACTCTTTAAAATTTTCAATTATTTTCAATTTTTTTTATAATTTCCAAAAAATTGTTATTAATTATCTTAAAGTAGGTAGTTTTCTCAAATATCAATTTTTTTTTATTAACAAAAATTCTGTTATTTGTTGAATTATCTCTCTCGAATCTAATTTTTTCCAACTTATCAATGTTACGAATTTTAAACTAATTTTTCAACTATTTTCTCCAATTTTTATTTATTCTTACTTTCTAAAATTATTTTCTAAGATTTTTAAATATATTTTACTCAAATTTCCCATAACTTTTTAAGATTTTTAATTATTTTCAATTTTTTTCATAATTTCCAAAAAGTTTTCAATTATTTGACTGAAATTTCCATTATTTTATTCAATTATCAATTATATTTCTGATTTTCCTGTATTTTATGTGTATTTTGTATTTTTTGCAATTATTTCTCTTAAATTAAAAATTGTTCTCTTCAATTTTAAATTATGTTTATTTTGTTTTCATTTATTTTCTCTAATTTTTAATTATTTTCGTTATTCTTAATGAATTTTTAATAGTTACAAGTATTTTTTGAAATTTACTTTAACGTTCCTTTATTTAAAATATATAATGTAATTTTTTTAATTATTTTCTTCAATTTTTAATTTTATTTTCATTTGTTTTCATGATTTCCAAAAAATTGTTATTAATTATCTTAACTTTTAATTATTTTTATCATTCTTTAATTCTTTTATCTATTTTTTAATTAGTCTCATTTTTTTCAATTAATTTCAAAGATTTTCACGTAGTTTTCTTCAATTTTAATTATTCTTTTTTTTATTTAAAAAAATTCTGTAATTTCTTGAATTATTTTTCTCAAATCTATTTTTTTCAACTTATCATTGTTTTAATTATATTTTAATCATTTTCCTCAAGTTACGAATTTTAATATTATTTTTTAACTATTTTCTCCAATTTTTAATTATTCTTACTTTTTAAAATTATTTTCTAAGATTTTTAAATATTTCACTCAAATTTCCCATTACTTTTTAAGATTTTTAATTACTTTCAATTTTTTTCATAATTTCCAAAAAGTTTTCAATTATTTATCTGAAATTTCCATTATTTTATTCAATTTTTAATTATATCTCTGATTTTCTTGTATTTTATGTATACTTTGTATTTTTTGCAATTATTTTTCTTAAATTAAAAATTGTCCTCTTCAATTTTAAATTATGTTCATTTTTTTTTCATTTATTTCGTAAAATTATTAATTATTTTTTTGTTTTTTAATGAATTTTTAATAGTTTTAAGTATTTTTCTGGAATTTACTTTAACGTTCATTTATTTAAAAAATATTATGTAATGTTTTAAATTATTTTCTTCAATTCTTAATTTTATTTTTATTTGTTTTCATGATTTCCAAAGAAATTGTTATTAATTATCTTAAATTTTAATTATCTTTATCATTTTTTAATTATTTTATCTATTTTTTAATTAGTTACATTTTTTCAATTAATTTCAAAGATTTTCACGTAGTTTTCTTCAATTTTAATTATTCTTTTTTTTTTTTTTTTTTAAAAATTCCGTAATTTTTTGAATTATTTCTCTTAAATCTATTTTTTTTCAACTTATCATAGCTGTAATCATATTTTAATTATTGTCTTAAAGTTTTAAATTTTAATATCATTTTTTAATTACCTATTTTCCTCAATTTTTATTTATGGGTGATTCTTCCGAAATATTACTTTTGTATGTCCTCAAGATTTTCTCAATAATAATAATAATTTATGACAATTTCTCTCTATACGTCAATAGTTTACCACTTTTTCTAAAAATCCTGCAAAAGAATTTATTTATTTTATAACTTTAAATTACTTTTTTTTGTAATTTTAACTACTAAAAGTGAGCCTTTTAACCTGTCCTATGTCAATTTTTCATTCTTTCAAAACGTAAAACAACTATTTAATATTTGAAAAACAATACTTTACAGATATTTTCTAGAAGCTAAGGGATTGTAGAATATTTGTACAAAGTATAAATAAAATAGATCTTATAGATTTTCCATAAATGGAAAATGAATTTTGTCCTCTGGTTTTGCATCATTCCTCTGGCTTGTTGTATATTATTCAATATTTTTTATATTAGTTGAGTTATTTATTTCTTTTCATACTTATTAAATACATTGACATCCCTAATAATAATTTGTCAAGTGGGTTTTGTAAAAAAATCATTATTTAAAGTTAAAAATATATAAATTGAAGCTTTTACAGCGATTCACAACCTAAAGCGTCATTCCTCTGGCTCAAATTAAAAATAGAATGACAGTAGATAAAATATTTTTGCAATTTTTCTACAATAAAGTTAACTTATACAAACATGCTAAACTATTTTAAGTTTAAGAAAAATTGCTTAATTCTAAATAAAATGTAAAAAATGTTGAAATCATCATTCCTCTGGCTCGTCATTCCTCTGGCTCATATTAAAAATTAATATGAATATCAATTGTTTTTGAACTGTCAATGAAAAATAAACCTTCAAATCTTGACAAATAATTATTGGTGGTCAAAAGATTTCATATTTTGGTAAGTGTTTTAAAATCTACAGTTTTTTAAAATTATAATTAATAATAAATTAATAATATTAAATAGCTTTCTAACTATAAAAAATATTGTTTAAAATAAATTCAAATGACATGAAGTTGTTGTTTACTTTAAAAAAAAACACCTGCTCTACATTTTAACCTTTAGATTTATCTACAAATTTTAATATTAAAAATCTTTTTTAAATGCTACAAATTAGCATGATCAAGTTATGAAGGTGTTAAATCTTTAATTGCTTAAAATGTTTATAAATTTTAGAGGTCCTAATATGTATTAAATAAATTTTCATTTCTGATGCACAAAAAGGAATATTTCTGGAGAATCACCCTTATACCAAAGTTTTAACAATTATTTTCTAAGATTTTTAAATGTTTTTCTCAAATTTCCAATTACTTTTTAAAATTTTTAATTATTTTCAATTTTTTTTATAATTTTCAAAAAATTGTTATTAATTATCTTAAAGTAGGTAGTTTTCTCAAATTTTCAAATATATCTCTGATTTTCTTGTATTTTATGAATATTCTTTATTCTTTGTACTTATTTCTCTTAAATTAAAAATTTTCTCTTCAGTTTCAAATTATGTTTATTTTTTTTCTCATTTATTTTCTCAAATTTTTAATTATTCTAATTTTTTTCTCAAATTTAAGTTAATTTTCTTCAATTTGAAAACATTTCTACGATTTTTTAAATTACTTTTGCTAATTTTAAATTATTTTCATTACGTTCTTTGCAATTAAATCGCAAAAATCATTTTTTAAAATTGCAATTACTTGTTCCAATTTTTTTGAATTCTAAAATTTTATAAATTATCTTTATTTAAATAAAGCTTATTTTATTTAATTTCAAAATATGTATAATTGTTGATAACATAAAGTGCAGAAACTAACTGCGTTGTTTAATCGAGTCTGAAAAGAAATTTAAAAATTTGCCGCGTGGAAGTTCGCGAAAAGACGGAAGTCTTCGGTTAAGACCGTGAGGTTTCGCGCCCTTTCGTAACCACGAACAAAATGGCGTCGTCCAGGAAGCCCGAAGCAGCAGCGACGAAACTTCAACCTGTGCTTGTGTGACTTGCGTGACGTCACGCAGTGTTGGTGGTTATGCACTCTAACTCTATTCGTGTTGTTGGCCGCCATAGAAAACGCTAGTGCGTGCAGATTTCAATAGTGCGTTTTAGTGAATATGTGACAAAGCAAATCGCGTATGACTCTCCATCTCACGTCTCTCTTGTCGAGAAGCATCCTCATCCTGTGCTCCTCGTGCAGCCGGCTGCTCTTCACAGGAACGAAAAAGGCAGCGTGCGCGCCCGCGGGCTATTAGCCCCTGAAGGATAATTAACTCACGAGAAACAATTTTGGGATTAATTTGAAAAAAATCGAGCGTATTTCGTACTGAGACTGCTTATACATCGCGACTTCGATAAAACGAACCTTTCGCGTTCGAGATGGCCGGTAAGTAGCAGCTAAGCAACCGGAGCCTAGCCTAGCTGATCAGATACAAATTCACTTTTCGAGAAACGGAAAGTTCCGCGCCAGGTGCCAACGTTCTCTTTCTGACCCTCGTATGCCGTCTTTCCAACTTATTCTCTTGCCTGAGCTCTTGCTATTTATTTCTTATCTGAATTTGACTCCAAACTACTGCGGCATATCGAACCTTGACCCAATTTAATGCACGGACGTCTATCTTCTATTGGTGTACTTCGCGGGATACTCTTAATCCGCATCTTCATCAAAAGGCTGTTTACTGCTAACTCACGTCTAGACGAGTACTATTTAAGTGCCAGAGTATAAATCACAGGCGCCGGATCCAACAACTTGTTCTACTCCCCCAACTCCTTTTTTCAGTTTTTTACTTGACCACCTCCGCAAAACCGGGGGCAGATGTACCTTAAGAACCCGTTGGCGGTCTAAAGACATGATGGATTGCGGCGAAACTTCAAGTAGGCTCCGTTTCTTCTTCCACGCAAAATGCATTCTTACACACTGCTCTCTTTTAAGTCCTGCTTGGCATTCGTTTCTTGCACTCTTTCTCTATCTCTTTTTTTTTCTCACTCGAGCATACTAATTATCAGTCTACGCAATATTTCTCAAAAGCAAGCTCATTCAGGGAATTTGGTCTTTGGTTAAATAATAAAACCAATTTAGTCACGTGCACTATGATAATTGTTTAACAGAATTGTAATTTTATATGAATATTTTTTATAACTTTACATAAATTCTGTTCTGTTTAATCAAAAGGAAAAAAACAATGACTTTAAGAAAAAAAGTAGACTCTAATTAAAAACTGTAACTAGACAGTGCATCATAATCTTGAAAAGCTTCTTGAATATAAAAGAATTTACCGCTTTTAATTAAGTTCAATTTACAGTGTTTTCAAACTTTTTGCTTTTTCTTTTAAAATTCAACAACTCTGAATTGTAATTTCACCTTCTTCAAAATAAATCTTTTCTCTTTGTTATTTTAGGTTAAAGCTTGCTTTTGAGGTTAGGAAACACCACAGTCAAATAATTCTCTAATTTATTTCAACTGGAATAACCCAATGGCAAATTTCTATTAAACATTACTTTAAATTTCAGTGACAAGTTTATTTTTTAAGTTTGATTTCTTTTTAAGTATGCAATTTTTAATTCGCTTTTTGTAATTTAAGTGAACTGAAAACTTTTGTTATCAATTGCTTTAATTCTGTTATTAACTTTGAAATTTAATTTAATTTTCATTTATTAACAAATCTATTGGAATCGAGAGCACTTTTCTTATGTTTTATGTTTTGTCCAATGTTTTTCTGAGTTTAATTGGTACAATGTACAAATGTGCGTCACATTAACAATAAATTATATCATTTATGAACGAACTTAATACATGTTTGGCATTCTGTCAATAAGAAAATTTACTAAAGTTTCTATTTTTATTATCCGACGTTAGTTTATACAAAAGAACCTTTTTGCTTTCTCTTCAAATACAGAATCTTGTATTACATAATCAAACAAATACCGGTTGCTACTGCTTTCTCAAATTTCCAAACTAATGGAAATGTTGATTTAAAAATACTATTTCTGTCAGTTAATTAACTGGAAATAAATTGTAGTTTTTAAATTAAATTGTACTTTAATTCATTATATTTTGATATATTGCATTTTTATTATTTCTACTTTGATGTATTGTTTTTTTAAATAATTAACGAATATTTAGAAGAAATTCTTTTCAACACGATAAACTTGTTACTTTAAAAGATTTAAAAGTTCAGCCTTAATTTGCAAAATGCACATTTATCCTTATTTTTCAAATTGTTAATAAAGCTCTTTCTGTTTTGTTTAATTTTAGGTAATGGCGATATTCAATGGTGTTTCTCCCAAGTAAAAGGAACCTTGGAAGATGATGTCACGGAAGGTAATTATCAACTTCATTTACGTAGATTAAACAAAGTTGAGAAATTTTATCTTATCAGTCTTTATGCTCCAAAATTAGGCCTATGCGTACATTTTTTAGCAGAAGGATTTAAATCTCGCTTTATTAACAATGCTTCTGAATATTTTTTCAGGATTTCTACTATTTTAAAAAATTTCAAATCTTTATGGAATTATGTAAATCTCAAAATTTTCACTTGGATCTTGAAAATTAGGTTTTTATTCAATTTCTGTTTGTTATAAACTTTATCTTCCACAAAAGAAAACGATAAAGTTTCTTAACTTTTTTTAAGGAAAAACATTTTTTAATTTATAAAACAAGCCAAATTTATTAGTAATATTAGTAACGATCCGGAAAATTTCCGGGAATTTGCAAGAAACACGGAGAATTCGTATACATAAAACTCGAAAATAAATTTAATGTTGTATTCTTAGATTTGAACAATTTAACAGAAAACGTTCTAGGAAATTTTGGTATAGAATGTAAAAAAAATATAGTTTTAACATCTCCAAAGTCGTATTTTAGTTTATTCGAACTTTAAAATTTTAATTCATCCAAATGTCAATAGTCAAAAATTAATTATTTTACATATTAACAATAATTCTTTTACTATTTTTTTAAAAAATTCCTAAGAAATTTCACTTCACAATTCATTTTTTCATTTTGTGTATTTTCAAACTCTTTCATACAAATTTTAATTTTTTTAATGTTTCTAAAGTTTTATGATTTTGATTGTTTTAAAAATTGGTTCTTTTTAATTTTCAAGGATATTTCTTTCTTTTGCAGACTTTTTATTTATTTTCTTTTATTTTTTTATTTCATTTTCACTACTTGGTATTTTTTAGTATTTTTTTAAACCAAATTTTATGTTTTTTCATAGTTTGTTAAATTTTTTATAAGGTTTTCTCTGTTTCACAAATAATGTTTTAGTTTTTCTTATTGAATGTTATTTTTTTTATTCTTTCAAAATTTTTGACTTCTCCTTAAATTTTCTTAATTTTTTCAAACTTTTTGTTGTATCATAATTTTTTTATCATTAATATTTACATTTTTTATTAAGTTTTTTTAACATTATCATCAGTTTTCTATTTATTAGATTTTTTTTCAACTGTTTAATTTTTTTTGGTAAATTCTCTTTTTTCAAATTTAAAAAAAAATTAATTTATGTCCTTAAGTATTAAATAATTTATTAATATTCATCATTTCCTAAAGATTTGTTTATAAAATTTCAACGTTTTTATTTTTCTCTTATTTTTTAATGAACAGAAAATGTTGGTAAATATTTTGATTTTTTAAAAGGATTTTTTAATTTTATATGTATTTTTTATCATTCTTTATCAGTTTTATGTAGTTTTAAAAAAAATCTCTTTTCTTAAAAAATATTAATAACGTCTTCAATTTTAAAGAATTTGTTCATTTTTTTTATGGTATGCTGTCTTATCTTGTTACAGCTTTCTTTTTAATTTTTTTATTTTTGCATTAATGAGGTTTTAAATAATGTTTGGTATTTTTCACTTTTATTCATAATTTGTTTGATTTCTATGACAAATTTTCTCTTTTTCTTATTTCTTATTAAATGTTCCCCTTTTTTCTTATTCGTTAAGTTTAATATTATATCGTTTAATATCTTTTATAAACTTTTTGTGTTTATAAATCGTTTAAAAACTCTTGTTTTCGTTTCTTTTTGTTTTTTCTGAAACTAAGTTTATTATTATTATTATTATTTTAATATAAATAACGTATATTAAATGTTTAAAACTACTCTTCTTAATATTTCGAAAAAAAATGCAGATACTGCCCTTAACTTTTTTCCGTAAAAACTTAGAATTTTACACCTGGAAAACATGAAAAATCGATGAAATTTTAAGAAGTAAAAGTTGTAGAAATCTTGATTCTTTTTTCAAGAATTTAACGGTCTTTTCTTTTTGCAGCTGACATTATTTCCTGTGTTGAATTCAACCACGATGGTGACCTTCTTGCAACGGGAGACAAAGGTGGTCGAGTAGTTATTTTTCAAAGGGATCCAATTGTAAGTAGTTTATTTATTTTTTCCGTTTTAATAATAATTCGAAACGTAAATTGTCTGAAAAGAAAGAAACTTGCGGATAAATCTATCAATAAATAAATTTACTTTCACAAATAAATTTCAGCATTCCTGTTTTTCCTTTCTTTTTTCAAAGCTAATTGTTTTACTAAAATATTTATTTTTGTTTATTTATTTACTATTTATTTTATTTTTTTCATCAGAAGAAACATAAAAGCAGTGTTTATTGTCGAAAATTGAGTTTAGATACATTTTAAAGATTTAATGTTGAAGTGGAGCAGAGATTTAAATTATGAAGAAAAAAGTACTAAATATGAGAATGCTTCTTGTTAAAAATCATTAAAATTCTACAGCTAGAATTGGGTTTGAGCCAATTCTGCCTATTGTCTATAACTAACGCTATCTTTAGAGTTGTACTCTGAGATATATTTGAAATGAGAAAAATTGGAGAGCTACTATTTGTCTATATTTATTATAAGGTTATCTCCAAGATTTCTTATTTGTTTATCTACTGTTTTACGTTCTATACAAATCAGTGAATTTAAGCTGATCAAACAGTTTTATCTGCTCGCTGCTAGTTTCTAAACTTCAATTATGATTTTTTATAATTCTTGACGTATAAACCACAATAATCAGTATTTTGTTGATAAATGTGTATAACTATTTTCCTAGTAATAGTTTTAATAATTAAAATTGATTTCTAATTGCATTCTTTCTTTACTCTTTATCACATAGTTTTGTCTGGCAAAAGTTTGTGAAAGTAATTTAATAATTTTATTTTATTTAAACTAATTTTGAATGTTTTTCAGAGTAAAAATAGCATCCCTCGAAGAGGTGAATACAATGTATACAGCACTTTCCAAAGTCATGAGCCCGAATTCGACTACCTAAAATCGTTAGAAATAGAAGAAAAAATAAATAAAATCAGATGGCTAAAAAGAAAAAATCCCGCCCACTTTTTGCTTTCTACAAACGACAAGACGATCAAATTGTGGAAAGTTTCCGAACGGGATAAAAAAGTCGAAGGCTATAATACTAAGGAAGAAAATGGCTCTATTCGTGATCCTGCCTGCGTTACTGCCTTGAGGGTAATTCAAATTTGAATTATATTTAATAAATAAATCTCGGAAATTAAGACAATTATTATTCACTGTTGCCGAATAGGAAACTCTATTTCAGATTAATTCAAATGCCACAAGTATGTGTAAGGTCATCAATTGTTCTCAATTGTCAATTATAAAGAGGACAATTTGAGCTGTACATTAAAAACCCAAGCTAACAAAATTACTCTTCTCTAAAAGAGCAGTAACTTCTCAATAGAGCAAGACATTTTTTGTTAGGATACCAATTCACTAGAATAAAAATCTGTCACTAATTTTTTGAAAATTAATTTTAAATTATTATTACAATTATTAATTTCATGTATTATTAAAAATTCAATTAAATTGACGAAATGTGCAAGGATTGTTAAAATATTAAAGTTGAAGAGAAAATAAAGTGATGAGAGATTAGTATAGAATTTGGGTTCAACGAATGTATTGAATAGAAATCTCACTTGTAGTATAGGGTTAAATATGTACATGAAATTATCATAATGCCGTGTCATAAGTATCGTTCTGCACTCATCAAGTTTCGAACTTTTTTTTGCAAAGTTAAAATAGTTGGAGAAGTTTAGAAAAAATCTGCTTTTCGAACATAATGTTTTTGAATATTATCTATTTTTTAGTTGATGTTTTGAACGTGGTTCTATTGGTTAAAAAGATAAATTTTGTTAATTTTTTTTGGAAAATAATAATTTGTCTTAATTTTACTGATTAAACTAGATTTTAATTTAATTTTTGTTGATTAGGTACCTACTATCAAACCAATGGAATTGATGGTGGAGGCATCGCCAAGGAGAATATTTGCTAATGCGCACACCTACCATATAAACAGTATAAGCGTCAATAGTGACCAAGAAACATACCTCAGTGCCGATGACCTTAGAATTAATCTCTGGCATTTGGAAATTACAGACCAGAGTTTTAGTATCCTTTTTCAATTTACTCAATTGCAGTTTAAATTATTCCGATAGTGATGGGAGATAATAATAATGTCAATTATTTATTTCGATACTATTCATATTTGATAATCAGCAGTAAGACCACTAATCATGTTACATAATTTTTTTATTTATAAAAATCCTTGAAATAAAAGGATCTCAAAGTTCTGAACGAAATTATTATTTCAATGTTCTGCATAGCAAAAAATTAATTTAGATATTTTAAGAATTGAATTCCTCTTTTATATTTTGTGTTGCAAATTTTATTCTTGAAAATATTTCGAGAGAAAAAGAAACATTTCATTTAAATAAACGTTCAGAACATCAGGGACATGAAATAAAGAAATTGAGTGATCGGTTGGGCGGTTTTCTGTGTTAATGTGATAGGAAGTTATCTGCGCAATAACGATAGAAATAGGATAGAAATGTATATAGTCTTTTATATATATCTATACAAATGTATAGACAAGACTAATGTAGGCAACAAATTATTTAGCGATACTTTTCCTAACCATTTCGTACAGATATCGTAGATATTAAGCCAACGAATATGGAGGAGCTGACAGAAGTGATAACTGCTGCCGAGTTTCACCCGGTTGAATGCAACCTTCTAGTTTATAGTAGCAGTAAGGGTACAATCCGCCTGTGTGACATGAGGTCAGCAGCTCTGTGTGATCGACACAGTAAACTGTTCGAGGAACCAGAGGATCCGACTAATAGGAGCTTTTTCTCGGAGATCATTTCGAGCATAAGTGACGTTAAACTCAGTAACTCCGGCCGTTACATGATTAGTAGAGACTACCTGAGTGTTAAAGTATGGGACTTGCACATGGAAACAAAGCCCATCGAATGTTATCCCGTAAGTTTGAAAAATGCATATTTAACATTTAGAAAATTAACAATATATAGAGTACGATAGAATAAGATCAAAGAAAAACAAAAGAATAACACGGATTTAAATTTATTTTTTTAAATAATACAGGATCCTAGGGCTAAATAGACCTTTAAGGTATCAAAAATATGAAACATACAATAGTAAGTTGATCGAGAGAAAAAAAATTATACAATATATAAACAATACTGAGCAGTATAGAAAAACTACAAATAAGTAACAAAGTAAAGATAATTTTAACATTAAAGAAAAGTATATCGAGTAACAAGTAATATAATAATACTTCTAACAAAATGAATAAACAAAACGTAACCAATCAAAAAAGAAGAGTGAAAGAAAATGTATAAATAGATCAATTTCATTTCAATTCAGGCTGGGCATGGTCGGAACTGAAAATCAATTTTATCTCCAAAAAGTTGTTTTTCAAAGAATTTAAGACGACACGTACTTTTTTGTCTGGCTGAAAAAAAAAATTTGATGAAGTTATAGAGATTTTAATTTTTGAAGTCGAAACTCTCGTTTATTTAAAATTTGAGAAAAAAACCTTATAAGCGTAATAACTTTTTAAATAATTGAGATTTCTTATTCTTTTTTTACGGCCTGAAAGAGTTGTTAGTACTCTTTAAAAATCAATTGAAAAATTATAAAAATGTTCTCAAAAAATACACTAGATATCAAAAAATTTCCAAAATAAAAGTTGCTTCTTTTCAAAAATATAAAAAAAGTTGCTTTTGATATTTTTCTTCATTTCTCGTTTTTTCAACAAATTTCCTCAAAATTCGGTAAAAAGCTAATTTTTAGAAAACGTGTAATTTATCAGAAGCGTTTATATCTTAAACATATCACATTTTTAGTTTAAGGAGGTTCTGTCCATTAACACAACCATAGACTAAAATAAATGTCTTTTCTTTTCACATCGAATAAAAATGTTATTATTTAAATTAAACAAATTTTGAAAGATACAAGTGTACATTCTTCATATAAAATTAGGTTGAGCTAAAATTTGTTGTCAAATAATAATTACAATTGGTGTTAAATTAGTTAAAATCTCATCCTATTTTGACAAATAATAGCTCATCTTACTTGTTGAAACATTTTCTACAATTGTATAATTAGATTTTTAAAAATATTTTATTTAAATTTCTTGAATAAATAAAATTTTATTTAGATATATTTTTAAACAAAATGTTATTTAACAAAAGCCAACAAATAATATTGTAAATAACGTTTTAAAGAGAAAAATGAGCTGTTATTTGTCAAGATTAGATAAAAATTACATATTTTCACTAAATTCAAAGAAAAAACAGAAAATGTTAAATAATTATTATTTGATAATAAGATTTCAATAAGACGGAACCTTAATTTGTCAAAATAGGGTTTTGGTTATTAAAATTTCAGTCGGCTCCAAATTTAATTCATTCAAACGGTAACAATTCAAATTTCAATGTTTTCAAATGTTAATCGGTTTTAAAATTTCAGTAAATTTTAATTTTGTTTATTTTTTTGCTTTATTTCACGAACATTTCAAACGATTATAAGTTTATTTCTTCTAAATTTCAATCAAATTTTAATTCATTATAAATTTAGTCAGCCTCCAATTACAATTTATCTAAATTTTTATCGTTTCTACATTAAATCGTTGAAGTTTAATTCATCTCTAACTTAAATAATTTAATTTTAAACGGTCGAAATTAATTTCCTTTTAGAAAACGATATAAATTTTGATTTATTCTACTTTTAATCAATCTCAAATTCAATCATGTCCCATTTCAGTTTATACTAATTTCAATCGAATTATATTTCAATTGCAATAGATAAAATCTCGATCAAACAGAAACTGTGTTAAATGACAATTTGTATACATACTTAAAAATTAGATTAGGTGTATGATAGCTCTGTAAAATGAGAATTTTTGTCAAATAGAAGTTCTGTCACATATAATTTTCGTTACATACAAATTCGGCCTCATAAAAATTATCTAACTAAATATTCTGTCAAATGATCTTTCGGTTTAATGGAAATTCTACTTTTAAAAAGTTCGCAATTTTAAAAATTGGGTAAATAATATTTTTATAAAATGGAATTTTGACTAAACGATTCGGTTACCTATAGATTTCTGTCAAATGAGAATTCACTTACATCGAAATTCAATTAGTTTCGTATACCATTTTTTAATATTATAGGAATGTTTGTGTTTGCGAACTAAAAAATTAAATTTCAAAAAGCTTAAAGAGGTTCTCTTTACTGACATAACCTCAAACCATAGTGGTTTTTCACATGAAATAAAAATATTATGAAACATTTGTAATTTTTATTCAATTTTGTTAAATAATATTTTCTTTAAAAGTTATTAAAGAAATAAAAGTTGATTTATATATTATAATTTTAAAGAAAATATTAATTAATAAAATACAGCTAATAAAATTGTAAGGAAACAAATTTTGGCTCAGCCTAATTTTTGCTGAAAATTGTACAACTGGTTCTTTCAAAATTTGATTTATTTGGTGTGAAAAACCATTTTGTAGTTTCAAGATATGTCAGTGAAGAAAACCTTAATATAAAAAGTAACATTTTCTTAAATAATTAAATTATGTATGATTCTTTGTTCCGATTTTTCGATAAAAAAATTTAATCAACTATTCTTTTGTTTTTCGATTTTTAAATTTAAAATTTGTCAGTAGCTCTTACGATTTTTAATGTTTAATAAAAAATGTAATTGATTTTAAAATTTACAGGTTCACGAGTACCTGAGATCGAAGTTGTGCTCACTGTATGAAAATGACTGTATTTTTGACAAATTTGAGTGCTGTTGGAGTGGAAATGATTCTGCAATTATGACTGGTTCTTATAATAATTTCTTCCGAGTTTTCGATCGCACTACCAAACGGGATCTTACTTTAGAAGCGGCGCGTGATATCGCAAAACCTAAAACACTTCTAAAACCTCGTAAGGTAAGGAAAATTTTGTGTATTTTAAGTAAATATAATTTAAAAAAAAAAGAGAGAGAGAATGATACTAAACATAAATTTAACACCAGGTCTGTAGCGGTGGCAAGCGAAAGAAAGACGAAATCAGCGTGGACTGCCTCGACTTTAATAAGAAAATACTGCACACTGCATGGCATCCTTCCGAAAATGTGGTTGCGGTTGCGGCCACCAATAATCTATTTCTATTCCAAGATAAACTTTAGCACATCTGTATGCAGGTAATTTAATTTTAAAATGTAAATATAAATTGTCAAAATTTGAATTTTTTGTCTTTATTATTTAGAAACCTCAAAGAAATTACCTTTTTTAAATTTAACAAATAAAGAGAAAAGTTTTTCTCTATAGGGTCAGACCATTTTATTTCGACCAAAGTCGTTGCGGACCAATTTTTGAAAAATCTTATACTTTCAGAAATGATTCTTTATGGTTTCTATGAGTATGAAATGAAAAGATTGGTGTAAAAATGTATTTTGTTAATCTTAAAATATAATTTTAAAGTGTAAAAGGTACGGAAAAACGTAACTTTTTTAGCTAGAAGAAAATATAGAATTATCCTGAAAAGTAGGAAAATTATGGTTTGTATTTGTTTAGAATTATTATTCTTGAATGAATAAATAACTCAAAGATATAAAATAAGGAGCACTTTTTCAAAAGTTAATAAATCGATTTTCCAAAATAACCATAAAAATCGATCTGTCATTTTTAAATTTAAGAAAAAAAAAAAATATTAATAAAGAATTTTCAATTTTAAAAAATCTGAACTCAACCAAGATGGTTTAAAATTTTAATTTTTTTTCATAGAAAATCTATAAAAACCTTTAAATTCCCTAATTATTATAACTTTATAAACTTTAATAAAACATAAATATCGGCAAGTACAAAAAACATTCCTATAACAAAATGTGAGTTTATCAACTTTTGAAAATGTGCCCCTCAAATATGGTTTTAAAGTTCGCTTATCAAATAACCTAAATTTGTAATTTTTAACCATTTTTTTATAAGAAGATGGAATTATTAAAATCAGTTTTAACTTACCCAATATGAAGCAAGTGAGTCTAACTTTTAAATTTTCACTTTAATAATTCCATCTTCTTATAAATGACGGTTAAAAATCGCAAATTTAAGTTATTTGATAGGCGAACTTTAAAACCTCACTTGACCTATTATTTTATATCCTTAAATTATTTATTTATTCAAAAAAAATAACTATCATAATTCTAAAGAAATACAAAACCCAGGGTTGCCACTGGTCAGGAAATTCAGGGAAAGGTCAGGGATTTTAATCAAAGGTACTGGAAAATTTAGGAAATTAATTGAAAAATAATCAAAATACTAAAGATAGACAAGATAATTGCAAAATAATGAAATAAATGAAAATTGAGATATATATTTGAAAGTTCAGGGAATTAATTAAGAAATTATGAAAATGATTAAAAATTCAAGATAATAATAATTGCAAAATGATAAAAATAATGGTAAATTATAAAAAAATTAATTTAAATTTGCGATGAATAATATAAAATGTAGGAATAAATAATTAAATTGATTTAATGTCGAGGGAAAAATAAGTAAAATTGAAAAAGTGATTGAAAATACACTAAACAAAATAGCTGAGAAACTTAAAAAGGTGAAATATGATTTAAAATTTTCAAAGAAAAAAACAACATGGACATAATGAATGAATCTTGTAAATTATTATATATTGAGGCCCCATTTTCCTTTTTGTATCAGGGCCCTTGGCCTCCCAGTTACGCCATTGAAAAAAGGTCAGGGAAAAAGAAAAAAAATTGGTCTGGAAATCAGGGAAAAGTCAGGGAAAATTGTAATAAAATATTTGTGGCAACCCTGAAACCATGAATTTCATACGTTTCAGGACAATTCTATAAATATTTTTCGGCTAGGTAGCTAAAAAAGTGACGTTTTTCTGTACCTCTTACACTTTTAAATCATATTTTATCATTAATAAATGACAAAATAACATTATTATTTTCATTTCATTCTCTAGAAACCATAAAAACTCATTTTTACGTCTCCCTTCGATACAATTCTTTTTCAAACGTCAATTCAATATAATTCTATCTCAAAAACAAATGCAATATGAAATGAATTTAGAAATTTTTTCAATTTAATTTTTACTTAACAAAATTCTTAGGTCACTGAATTCATATTTAACAGAATTTCTATTTTTACATAATTTCTTTTTAAACAACTTTTTATTTAGAAGAATTCGAATTCAACGGGATTTTTTTATTTAGACGTTTTAAGAATTCTATCAAATATATCAATTCGTACAAATACAAATCTGGAAAAATGAAGATTTAGTGAAATAGATATTTTAGCATTTAAAAATTTGACTCACTTAAAATTCTCTTGAAGATTCTACTAAATTAAAATTCTGATAGACTTATGTTATTTATATTCATAATTTTCCACTAAAAGCTTAATAAAAAATAGAAATCTACCAATCCAAATAGAGAAATTTTTCTGGAAATTAACGGAAATTTTCATTATTTTAATTTAGTAACCAATTTTTACTAATTCAGGTTTAGAATACACTTTACTTTTAGAAAATTTAATAATTAAGAATAGGATTATAAAGGAATAGATTTTGTATTTAAAATAAAATTTTTATAAAATTTCGAAACATGTTATCTTTTGTAAAAGAATCATATTAAATAATAATTTCTCTCGTTATTTTATTACACTGAAATTGACATAGCATTATCTTAAACTGACGTTTCATTAAGAATTATTTTGCAAAAATTTCTGAGTTCATTTCCTATTGCGTTTGTTTTGACATAGAATTATATTGAATTGACGTTCGAAAAAGCATTTTATCGAAGGGAGGCGTCTTCTGAAAGTATCATATTTTTTAAAAATTGGTCCGGAACGACTTTGGTCGAAATAAAATGGTCTGACCCACATAGTAAGATGAATAGCGAGATTAATGGATTTAAAAGAATCGGCATTTACATTTACAGATAGTACAACGGTATATATTGACGTAAGTGTGGCTCGCAAAGCCGCAAGCTTCTGATGGAGCAACGAGTGTTATAGCATGATTGATATGGACGAAAGACAACAACATTGTACTCCAAAGCTGACGGACTGAAAAAAAAGTCTTGTATGTAGCGTCGTCTGAGCAACAACACTTCATCCTCATCAAAGGTTCGCGTGTTATCGATAACGCGATTCATTCACACAGCCATGCTCGCACAGAACATTTTACCACGTGAATATTTGTACATAAAAATGCATACGAATCCGAATACATCAGATTCTCAAGAAATTGAGTCTACTAGCTCAAATAATCGTTTGTACGGAGACACTGATACATGAGAAAAAAAATTTACCAGGGGACTATTATTCTCTCTAATTATGATTGATTGGCATATTTTGTCTCGTGTCTGCAAAGCCAACACCTAATGAATATTAGTCTTATAATCGCGATTCTATTCTCGTATAATCGCATACACATCGGTTTTCAATCCTAGGTATTTGGTCAATTTGTACTCGAGATTTTTCTAATGCAAACATTTATCGTACATACGTTTCTCGTCGGTGAAACTTTCCATATTTACTTATTCATAAACACTCTTTAATACTTTTTTTTTTCCAGTAATAAGCGAAACGAAAGAAAAAGAAAAAAAAGAGAGTTAAGATAATATAATGGTGTAACTAATTCGTTAGAATCCAGACCGACTGATTGAACGTTTATATTCGTGAGAGTCACAATCGCCTAATCAACTTGAGAACAAAAATGCTACAATCAAAATCACTTAAGTTATATTTATTTAGGAAAAGAAAAGTTATCACTTGAAAAAGAATAGATTTCTGTTGAGAGTGTTCAATGGAATATTTTTTAAAAATTGTTCTAATGTAACGCAACATTATGTAGCAAATTATTTTCATTTCATTAGAAAAGATGAATTTTATTTTCTTTAGATAATTATTAACTTCTTCCTTGTGAGTCTGAATCATGTACAACGCGTGAGATCAGAATTTCAGACGTTTTATACATATTTTCGAATTTATTACAATACCATTCAATGTTGTATACAAGGCCTACAATTGTTTATTTTTATTTTTATAATAAAAAATTTACCTCTACAAATAATGTTAACCGAGCCGTTTCCTACGAGTTTTTGAGAAATGTTCAACGAATGAATCATTGTTTAAGTATTTTTTTTTTTTTTTTTATTAGTTTCGCTTATCATTAAAAGCATTTTAATACGTTATTCATTCGGTTTCCTTGCATTTTATTCCTTTGCAATGAATTCCTGTATAAATTTAAATCAATTTTTTTTTAGTTAATTGTATTAATACGCTAGAATTAAAATGAATTTTTTGACATAATGTAAGCTGGACTTGCGAAATAATTTAGTAGAACTGGATACAAAAAACCCGACAATTATTTTAATAATTCTAAATGAACTGTGTAAAATAATTCATTTAAAATTGTGTAATTATAATCATTTTGTAATTTATTTACTATTGTCTAGAATGTTTATTCAATTACTGGCCTGTGATTTCCATTTCTTCTGAACTTCTAAATTAATTGTTTTTCATGAATTGAATGTTTCTTGCAAAGAAATTTAAATATTAATTATAAGATAAATATTAAGCAGGAGCTCGATTTGCAAGACGAAGTTTAATTCTAAGTAATTAAAAGAATTGAACAAATTTTACAATAAATCGACGTCAGTTGTAATATTTCACGTTTTTCTTTTATTTTTCTCCTTTAAAACAATTTGATAACCTTTATTGGTAAACTGAATTGGTTTGTTTTTTTCTTTTCAGCTAAAATCAATAAATAGCGAGCAAATCTTTTTTATGCGTTTTATAACTTGGAAAATGTAATATTTAGTAAATTCATTTCATTTTCGCTGTAAAAATTATTGTTATAATTTGTTTTTAAGAATTAATAAGAGGTTTTACAAATCAGAAGAAATTAGTTTTTTTTTTTACTGAAATTGTTTAAAAATTTAGTTTTAATTATTAACATCCAAACAGAAATAGTTATGTGGTCTATGAAAAATTAGTTTTAAAAATTAAAAACAAATTAATTAAACGCTTTTTATTTGATGACTGAAAAAAGTGAAAACGACTCTTGTTAGCAAGATATTTGTATTGGTGAAAAATGTTATCCTTGTATAATAAATATAGTTAAATAGAAATCGAATTGTAAAACACAGGTGTATTTTATTATACAAGCGTGTAGTGAAAGATGGAAATGATTTTTTTAGAAAAACACAGACGCTCGTATTAGAAAAATCATTAAAAATTCTCAACTCATTGGTATTTATTTCCAAAATAGTTTTCAAACTTGCAATTCTAAAAAAGAAACTTATTTATAAATTTCTGCAATACTTTTTAAGTAAATGAATTTCTTAACTAAGATAAAAAAAATTTAATTTTAATTCTTTTTTTTTCTTTTCTATTTTTAATTATTCTTTTATAAAATAATAATTTTTGAAAAAAAAACTTGTGGTTTCTTTTGAAGAAAATAAATGGATACGGACTGTGAAATAAAAGATACTTAGACGAAGTTGTATTTTTATTGACTTTTTACGACGTCGCGTTGTAGAACGCCTTATAGATAATATTTTAAAAATACCTGCGATGCACGAAAACTGCTTTTAAAAATTCATTAAATGAAATTGTCTTATTAAAATAACGGATAAGAAATGAAAATATAGTCCCCGTTATAAAATTTCGTTTCCTGCTTCCATTAAAACGAAAATCTTTAGTTCAATTGAGTTTCATATTTATTTTTCATTCTTATAGAAAAAGTCTTTGGCGCATTTATGTAAAACTTTTACTTTATTTTGTGCCATAGCATAATATCTTTAATAATAAGTAAATTTTATTTTCCGTATGCGTTATAAGATGGACCAAAATAATTTTTTTTAGTTAAAAAATGTTAATTAATTTTTCCAGGTTTAGTGTACCCTAATTTTCATGAAAACATTGTTTCAAAGTTTGTCTAAAACTTAATTCTTATAAAACAAAAAATTAAGTTAATCAATTTTTTAAGAAAATAATGTAAAATACAAATTTTTGTCATGTTTTTGCTCCATCTTATTAACAAATTTAATTTATATTTAGTACCGTTAAAGGAGATGTAAAAATCAGAAAAATGCATTCTGCTTAAAAGTTAAGATAAATTGAGGGAAAAAATTAGTTTAATTTGAGAAAATAAACAGAAAGATAGACTTTTGATTGTAGATTCGAATTCTATTTTGTATTTAATTTTTTAAGCAGATTGAGTACTTGAAACATTAGTGTCAGTATTAGATTTTTAAATTATGGTGGTGCAAAGAGGAAAAAGGTGGTATTTTTTGAGAAACTTGTAAAAATGCCGAAAAGCCAGGTTTATTAAAAAAAAAAAATAATAAAAAAAAGCTGAAAAAGAAATACACCTCGGCATGTTTTATACAAATAGAAATAGTAATTTAGTTTAAGGTATTAAGATAAATTCTAAACGAGGTTTAAATTTAATAGATAACTAATTTTCTGATCGTCTTCAAAGTTCTGGCATTGCTCTATTCTAAAAAAAAAAAAACAATTTTATTTTTACACGTTGTTTTGTTCGTATAACAGAAAAAAATAATTACTAAAAATATATTTGCTTTTTAATTGATACTGTCAACATTCTAATAAAAAATAAAAACAAATTACGTTCAACATAATTGTGAATTTTCTTTTTAAATTTGTTCTGATGATAAAATTTGAAAATTCCTCTCAGTAGCTGTATTAAGCCTATGATTAAAAAAAAAAGACAATTATTATATTGTAATATATAGGGCGGGCTATAGCGACTGAAATGATAAAAAAGGCTAAGATGTGTACGATCAGGGAAAAAGGCAAAGAATAATAAATTAGCATTTTTTAGCTTCGAGTGAATGAGAACAAATAAATTAGATAAACTTGAAATGTTATAATTAATGAAAATTGTACGTTAACAATTTTTCGTTCCTTGAATTTTCATTTCTCTAAAATATATACAAACGTATGTTAAGAAACCCCAAGAATTCAGAATTCGCAATATTTTTCTAGAACAAAAAAAAAGAAGAAGAATCGATAAATATTTTTGTTTCGATCTATAGAAGCAAAGAAATATTCCAAAAGAAATAGAGACGAGAATTTCAATTTTTAGATTATTAAATAACGTCAGTAATATTAATGAAAATTAACTTTTTTTTAAACGAAAAAGATGGTGTTTCATACAATGTGAGAAAAATCTTAATGACGAGAGTGAACGAATGCTTCCAAGTGAAATAATCTTCTAAAGAATTAATTTTGTCCATTGTACACAGTGTGTATGTATGCGAGAAATGATTATAAATAATGTAATATTTACGATGAAATTATGAATTTGCGTAATAAAACACCAATACCGAACCCACGAATGAGTAATAATTTCCTCGTACTTTTAAAATATTAAATTTATTTGTAATATTTCAGTGTAATTTTGCCAATTAAATATATTTTGTTATTTTTTCCTTTTTACTATTATTTTAGAGTTTTTAGAAAACTTTTAACAATTTTTCACTTAAAACGAGTGGATTATGTTTTAATTAAATAAACAAGATATTGAAAAATAAGGGGAAAAATCGCACAGTGATGATTAAGTGGACAAAAATGATTAAAAGTTAATTATTGATAAATGATTGACTTTCAGTAAAAAATAAAATATCACCTTACCTGTTTAGAATGTGTTTTAAAAAATAATTCATTAGCATTCTATTCTAACTTATTCTTTATAAATCGTACAATCCATTGCAATTTTAATAAGTAACCAATTTTATAAAAAACAATATTTAAATTTTTATAAATTTTAGTTTATTATTTTAATAAAACAAGTTTTGAAAATTTTAATTCTTCAACAAACAAATAAAGCATGAACTCAAAATTTAAATTTTAGCTAATACCTGATCTAAGAAATGGAAATTTTTAAAAATTCACTTGACAATTGAAAAAATAATTCGTCGAATTTACAAATGTTAAACTTTTTAATACATTGTTCGAAAAAAGTTTATAACCTTCTAGGTATTTTAATAGAACAAAAATGTAATTATTAATTTAATGAACTATCACTGTGAAATCTTTCAATTTATATTACAACCTGTCCTCATAATTATTTTGAAAACAGGAGGGACTCACCGATCGTGAATTTCAGAAAAATTCTTGATTCAGTTTATTGAAGTTTCCTACTTTTTTTATGAAGACAACGAATTATTCCTTGAAGACCTTGGACTCGAAACAGACTCAAATGGCTTTTCTCTCCAGAAAATTTCTGTATTTAAAACACGTGAAATAACACGAAAATTAATAATAATTAAACTAAATAATTAGTAATAAAATAACGATTAATTTTAGAAACTGACACAAATTAAATTTTCATTATTTATAAATTTTCTACGAACTTAAATATATTTTTTTATTTTGTATGAAATAAGAAAGAAGCATACAAGTTTATAAGTAAAAAACGGTTAAAATTTTGTTTTGTCATAATTTTATGTTAGGTTATTCAAAAATGTTTTTTATTTGGACCCGGCAAATGTGACAATTTACTCCTTTCTGGCGAATATTTCATAAACATAATTAAAAATAATAATGTGACTGATTGAACAAAATAACATAAAACCGAAAATTCCTGTAATAAACTGAAGACAGTAGATACAAGTTTTTTGGAAGAAATTAAATTCTTACCACTTTTTTAATTAAAAAAGTATTTTGTCGAAAGAGATGTCAACCGTTTTCGAACTCTGAGAAAACTTGTTCTAACTTGCCTATTTCTCTTACTTCTGATTGGCTACAATCATCACAGCCATGATTTCATTTTATTTGAACGACAAAAATAATCAATGTTTTTACAAATTTGCAACTTCGTATTTCTGATCATTATAAGCGTAAACTTTTTCAATTATTTTAAGAGAAATAAATAGAAAATTATAATTTTTTTAAGGAATTGTTCGGAATTGTTGCAACAAGCACACATAACCTAATTCTCAGACCAATTTGCATTTTTTTGAATTTATAGGACTTATTCAATAAAATTTGACAACTAATATGTGCTAATCCTGTAAAGTAATATAAAATAAACATATATTATCATCTTTTATAAAAATTAGATAATTAATTGTTTATGAAAATAAATAAAAAGCGGGAATTTCGAGATTTGAGAACTTTAACGAATGAATATGATTGGGTGTAATATCTAAAAGCGATTCTAATTGGCTGACGAATTTATTGGAAACACAAAATATTTAAATATTAAAATCAATTTCTTTTATACATTAGGTACAATCTTTTACAATCAATTTTTATTTTTTTTACGATAAACGAATAAATTTATTATTTCTTTTTTTTAATACTATTTATATTAATTAACCTAATAATTTTGAAAAAAAATATCTTGGAAAGAATCAAACAATTCTGCGAATCAAGACTCGCGCCTTGAAATTTGTTTGTTTTGATCCGGAACGGTGATATTTTGCATGTTTTGATATTTTGTGTGACGTGTAAATATAACCTCGTTTCTTGCTAATAAATAATATAATATATTTCAATGGCCAGTCTCACGTAAACAATTATATTAAGCTTAAAAATTTTTACATTTTAGGTAGTTTGGTTTATTCAAATTAGTTTGCATAAAAATGACGTGGATTTTTTATAATAATGGAAACAAATTTAAACAACCTAATAGTCCCTTAATGAAAACTAATAAGAAAAGTAAGTTGATGTTATTCACATGATTTTCTCAATGAATTGAATTATATTTGAATTTATAAATAAACTAATATATTTTTTATTTTCTCAACAGATCGGATAGCGTATTTTTGTATTACTTTACTAACAATATTGACTGTTTTGGTCCTGCTTTTATTATCAAGATTATTTTTCTACGAACACTTTTCGAGTAATATTAGCATTTTGAACTTGGAGCAGGATGTGTCATTTCACACAGTTTCTGAAAATTATTTATCATTTGCCATAGATGCATCATTATTTAGAAAAATGAACAATTTGCCGATTTTAAATAAGAAAATGATTAATTTAGCTCGACATTTAAGTCCTGCTTATGTCAGATTTGGCGGAACTTCAGCAGACTGTTTATTTTTCAACGAGGTAAAATTTTACAGTTCTTTAACCAAAATTGAATAAAAATTTAATTAAATTTTAATTTTTAATTATTTTATACAAATAGACCTTAATCGACAAAGAAATAAATTTCGTAAATGGTGAAGATATCAGCAAATTTACAATTTCAGAAAAAGATTTTCAGTCTCTTTATGAATTTTCAACGATCTCGAATTTAAAGATGATTTTTGACTTAAATGCCTTAATTCGAAATTCGGATGGTAGCTGGAATGATTCTAATGCAAAGAATATTATTCTCTTTGCCAAGAAACAGAATATGAACATTGACTGGCAACTCGGAAATGGTTAAGTATACAATAAAAAATGAAATTTAAAAAATCTAAAAACTATAATTGCAAATTTGGAAAATGAACTCAATTAACAATTAAATTTTGTGTTTCAGAACCGCCTAATTTTCCATTACTATTTAATTTAACAATTCCACCAGAACAATTGGCAAAAGATTATCGTCATTTGAGATTTTTGTTAGATTCTTTTGGCTACAAAAAAAGCATTTTAGTTGGACCTGAAGTAAATCAAATTGGAGGTCCTTTATATCGTGGAGAAAATTATACCTTAAAATTCCTAGAAAATGCTCAAAATAGTTTAAATTATATTACCTGGCATCAGTATTATTTGAGAGGCGAGGACGCAAAGGTCGAGGATTTCATAAATGTCACAACATTTGAGTATTTGCCATATTTAATTAAATCTATGCAGGAAGCTGTCGACTCTTCAGGACATAATATTCCAATGTGGCTGTGTGAGTTAAAATTTAAGAGCAATTGAATTAACAGGGTGTCCATTTGACCGGGAATTAAAAAATTGGGACGCCTGCATTTTCTCCAAAACTCAATTGTCAGAATATCCATTTGATCGAATTTTATTTAACCGAAAGGATATTTATTAAAAATCTAATTTGACAGAAATTTCTATTATCAGAAATCTCATTAATCCAAGATTTCGCTGATAAGAAATCCCATTTATCCAAAAGTGCATTTATCAGAAATTTAATTTTTTCAAAATTGCATTTATCAAAAATCTAATTTGAGAGAAATTTCAATTATCCAATATCTCATTTATCAAAAATTGCATTTATCAGAAATCTAAATTGTCAGAAATTACATTTATCAGAAATATAAATTATCCAAAATTGCATTTATCAGAAATCTAATTTGTCAGTAGTTTCTATTATCAGAAATCTCATTTATAGAAACATGCATATATTGATCGGGAAAACCGTGAAAACTAAACCGGGAATTTCTTCGTGGATCTAAAAGTTCTGAGAAATTTGATCAAAATTAATTTTTTCTTTATATATCACAAATCTATAATAATAATAATAGTAATAAACAGCAAATTCTTTCATTGCTTCATTCATTTTTTGTCTGTTCACACACATGGCACATAGATATTTTTTATTTTAAATCAGATACTTTTTAAAAAATGTATTTAAATTGATTAAAATTTAAATTTATAAATATAAGGTTCAAATAATTTTAAGTTCATTAATAAATAAATCTACAATTTTTTCTATAATTTTCTACAATTTTCAATCTACAATTATTCTCTTTAAAATGTATAAATATTCTTTAATTTTTTAAAATTATTTTGTTCTGTTGTAGAGTAATCTCGCCAGTTTTCGAATTTCTCTTTCCATTGTCAATTATTTTCCTCATTTCTCGATTATCTTCCTTAATACAAAATTATTTTAGTCATTTTGTAATTTTAATTTCCATTATCAACTTTTTTCTTAAAATTTCTATTTAATTCTTTAATATTCAATTTATTTCTTTAATTTTTAATTATTTTCTCCAATTCTCAATTATTTTCTTCAATTTTCAATTATTTTATGTAAAATTCAATAATTCTCGCAATTTCTCAATTATCAAATATTTTCTTGAAATTTCAATACAATTCTTTAATTTTCAATCGACTTTTTCAATTTTCATTTATTTTCTACAATTTTTTCCATAATTTTCATTAGTTTTTAATTGTCAATTTATTATTTTCCTTCAATTTTATGACTATTCATCATTTTAAAAACAAATTTGTTCCAAACTCTATTATTCTCACCATTTTTCGATTTTTTTCCAATTGTTAATTATTTTCGTCATATTGTAATTTTTCTTTTAATTATCAATTATTTTCCTGAAATTTCCATTGAATTCTTTAATTTTTAATGTATTTCTTCTATTTTTAATTCTTTTATTCAATTCTCTATTTTCTTTCATTTTCAATTATTTTGATCAATTTTTAATTAATTCCTCACAATAATTCTCGGATTTTTTCAATTATTTTTTTCTCTCATAAAAAATGTTTTAAAATTCAATTCAATTCTTCGATTCCAGAACTATAATTCTCAGCTATTTTCTTAAAGTTTAAATTCACTTTTTAAATTTCAATTATTTTCTTTAATATTACAAAATTATCAACTTTTTTTCTATTATTTTTTTCGATTATCATTAAGTTTCTTTAATTTTAAATAAAATTGTTCAGTTATTTTTTTAAATTTTTAATTCCATTCTTCAATTTCTATTTCCATTCTTTGTTTTCTTCTACATTCATTAATTTTCGGTTTTTTTTCAATTTTTAAGTATATTCTTTACATTCTAATTCCATTCTTCAATTTATAATTGCTTTTTTCAATTTTCATTTTTTTTTTAATTTTACTAACTTTTTTCAATTTTAATTTCTTTTCGATTTTCAATCCAACTACTAAATATGCAAATATTTTCAACAATTATACCTTTAATCTTCTTATTTTTTCAATTTACAAATACTTTCTTTAAATTTAATATTTCTTGTTTAATTTTTTCAATTATTTTTTTTAGTTGTCTATTAATCTAGTCATTTTCGAATTTTGTTATCAATTGACAATTATTTTCGTAATTTTTCACAAAATTTCTTCAATTTTTCAATTCTCGTAATTTTTTAACTATTTCTTTTAATTATTAATTAATATCTGGAATTTTTTAATTATTATCTTAAAATTTTTGAATTGTTTTGTAATTTTAAAAATTTTTAAATTATCTTGTTCGGTTGTGTATTAATTTAGCCATTTTTTGAATTTGGTTTTCAATTGTCAACTATTTTCGTCATTTTGTAATTTTTTTTTTCAATTATCAATTATTTTCTTAAATTTTAATTTAATTCTTAAAATTACAATTTATTTCTTAACTTTTCAATTGACAATTATTTTCGTCATTTTTTAACTATTTTCTTCAATTTTCTCCTTTAACTATTGTCTTCAATTATTAATTCTTTTCCGCAATTTTCAATTATTTCTTACAATATTTTCATTTTTTAATTATTATCTTAAAATTTTATAATTATTCTTTGATTGTTTAAATTATTTTATTAGGTTGTGTATTAATCTTGCTATTTTTTGAATTTTGTTTTCAATTGTCAATTATTTTTGTAATTTTGTAATTTTGTTTTCAAATGTTAATTTAATTCTTAAATTTTCAATTTATTTCCTCACTTTTTTTATTATTTTCTTCAATTTCAATTATTTTGTTCGATTCTCAATCCAGTAGTTCAATTTACAATTATTTTAAACTATTCTTTTTAATGTTAATGGAATTATAATAGGTAATTCATTTTAAATATCTAAGATAAATTATTGTCCAAAAGTTTAGATTTCAATATTTTGTGATAACAAAACTTTTTAAGCTTTAATTTTAATTAATAAGATTATAAGAATAATGTCAATTTTAAATTTAAGTATAAAGTTATATATTAAATATAAAGACAAATTTCGCAAAATTAAAAATACTGTTTTAAGTGTTCGAAAATTTGTGACCGGGAAATCCGGGCATTTAATTTCATAAAAAAAAGTGGCCACCCTGATTAAGGACTCATTTATTGATTTCTTGTAAAACAAAATTTTAAAAAGTTAAATTTGAAGATTTAAAAATCTTAAACTAATTTTTAATGCAATTAATTTTAATGTTATTTTTACTAATTATAGCAGAAACAAGCACAGCATTTGATGGAGGAGCACCAGGAATTTCAGACAGATTTATAGCAGGATTTCTCTTTCTCGATAAACTTGGTTATTCTGCGAGTGTTGGTCTTCAGGTAGTCATCAGGCAATCATTTTTTGGTGGCAATTATGCCATGGTTGGACCAGATTTAATGCCTAATCCTGACTGGTGGGTCAGCGTCATTTACAAAAAATTTGTTTCCAACAAAGTATTAAATGTTTCGGCCGCCGACAATTCCGGAAATTTACGACTCTACATGCACTGTTCATCACAAAAAGTTTTTCCTAACAGTCTCACGATTTTTGGTGTTAATATTAATAAATTTCCTAGAAAATTTTCGATTGCAAATATTCCAGTATTTTCTGAAAGTGCTGCATATCTGTATGCACTTACATCGGATGATTTACTGTCCAGGTAAAATTTTGAAAATATGCTTGAAGAATTTTTTTAAATTATCTAAAATAAAAATATCTAACAAACAATTTTACAATTAAATGATTGTTTTATTTTACAGGTCGATTCAATTGAATGGAAAGGTATTGAAATTATTACCAGACGGTAATTTGCCGCAGTTTAAACCGATTTCCCTGAGAAAAAGGAAAATCATAACAGCACCAGCTTATTCTATGATTTTCCTTGTTGTTCAAAATGTAAATATTTCAGTATGTTTAAATTCTTTTTTATAAAATACTAAACCAAATTTTGTACCAAGTCACTCAACACACATTTTTTAATGTAATTGATTATGTTTCAATTATAATTTACATTAAATTTGAAATTATTTTGTGAAGATGCTACAATTATTAATAGGAATAACAAAAGTGAGATTAGTTTTATCTTAAAACCTCTATGATCTTATTAAATTGTTATATGTAAATTGTAAATATAAAAGTTAAATAAAATTTTATTACTTTTTTAAATATGGTAAATTATTTGTAACTTCATCTCCTATTAATTTACAATCAAAATACTTATCTATTTAATCCCTTTCGTCAAATAAAATTATCGTTTTTAAAACTCTTTTAAAATATTTCACTAACAAAAAACAGGTCATCAGGAAAAAGGATTCAATTGGCTTTTAAATAATTGAAATATTTATTATTTATATTTTTCGAAAGAAAAAAAGTATAGAACAAACAATATTTATTTAAGCATATTTACATACAATTAAACGTTTTTGTTATAACGTTATGTAGCAAATTATTAAAATTTATACGATTTTAGGAATTTTTTTACGTGTTTAACATTGTTTTCTTGAAACTTGATATTTTTTCTTCGGAAGAATATTATTCATAACAATATTTACATTAATTAAATGCCAATTAAAAAATGTTTTTCTAAAACCTGCTTCTCGACGGTAAAATGTATTAAAAGATAAAAATCGCAATTTTTAAATTATTGGGCGCACGTTTCAGTATTTTGAGGTTAGGTTCAATTGACTTGAAATTTTGTATGATATTTAACACAAGGGTTAGAATAAATAACTCAAAAATGAATTATTATTAAAAGCACTTTGTTTCTAATGATGAAAAGCAATAATTATTGTCTACTATCAGAAAAATTGTCACAAAGAATGCAAAGAAATAATCACTTGTGAGCTTGTGAGAAAGAATTTTTCGCGACATCATACGAGAGAATCTTACAATGCTTAAAACTCAAGATTCAAAAATCAAACATCGCAAACCTAGATATTTAATAACTATAATAATATACTTACATTATTATTAAGCAACCATCATTAATTCCTCACTGGCACAATTAATTTACCAAATAAAAACGATAAAAAAGAATTTTAATCCACAAATTTTCCGTTTTTTCTACACGTATGAATTCTACACTTGCGCTGAAATAAGCATTTTCATTGGCTGCTGATCACGTGACCCAAAGTCAGCTGTTTCCTGTTATTTATTTTTGTCTAGCTGTCAATTGAGTCACCGGCTTCAAAATATGCTATTTTTCATTATTTTAAACCAGTTTTTAAAAAATACTTTCTAAAAAAGTCGTAAAGTTGTCAGACTTAATAAATTAGTGCTGTTTAAGAAAATTAGGATGAGTTACTTGATTAGAAAAGATCAGGGGAAAGCCCAGTATCAAAATATTAATCATGATGGATCAATTTATAATAGTGAGCTTTTGATGGTTTAATTTTTATATTTTGATTAAAATGAATTTTTTTAAAATTAATTATAACTATTATATTGTAAAATTCATATACTTATTGTGACAAAGCACGTATTTAAAAAATTAATTTACTCTCCATGAATATAGTAATAAAATAATTTTTAAAAATAAAATTGAAAACATTTTGCATTGAAAATTTATTAATTATTTCGTATTTTACGCTTTTCAGATTTACGAACACATTCAACAATGGGTTTATTGATAATAAGCTTCTGCTGTGGTTTTTTGATTTTTTCTCTTTGGAATTTGACTCGATCATTGACAGAGAAAGACACACATTTTTTATTTTTAAATTCCAAACAACCCCTGGTGCAAACAACTTCACCAAAGTTTTTATCCTTTGGCCTAGATTCTTCTTTACTGAGAAACATGAAGGAATTTCCTATATTGGATGAAAAGTTTATTTTATTAGCTAAACACCTAAGTCCTGCTTATGTTAGATTTGGTGGAACAGCTGCAGATTGTTTATTTTTCAATGAGGTTGAAATTTTTTTAGTTAATTTTTGTAAATATATACATTTTTTTTAATATTTTGTTATGAACTTTATGAATAATGAAAGGAATCACACATTAGGGCAAAAATAAATACAATCCTTATGAGAATCTTGATAATTTTGTAGCTCAGTTTTTTTTTAAAAATATACTTATTTTTTCTGTCTTTTAAAATTATTATTATTAAGTATTTATTTATTACAATATACCGTTTTAAGTGATTTTTGTTAATATTTCTAGACCTTATCAAACAACTACATGCTAAAAACAAGTCCAGTTGATGAAAACGATATTAGCAACTTCACATTTACTGGAAAAGATTTTCTTCGACTTTATAAATTTGTTGAAAAATCAAAACTAAGAATGCTTTTTGATGTAAATGTCTTAATTCGAAAATCTGATGGAAGCTGGGATGATTCTAATGCAAGAAAAATTGTCGAATTTGCTAAATCTCAAAAAATGACTCTCGACTGGCAACTCGGAAATGGTAAATGTTTATTAATTTTTTTTTAACTATAATAAATGCTATAAAAATAACCAGTTTATTTTTCAATCAGTTATTAATTATCAGTTAAATAAATTGTATTAATAAGTTCGATAATTACATAAACAATTAATTTACAGAGCCAAACTCTTTTTTTCACGTATTTAACGAACGAGTTCCTGCTCAACAATTAGCAAAAGATTATTACTCTCTGCGATCTTTATTGAACTCATCTGGATTCGAAAATAGTATTTTGATTGGTCCTGAAGCAAATCATATTGGAGATCCAGATCATTTATCTCAACCAGGAGATAAATATATTCAAGAGTTTTTAGAAGATGATCAAGACTGCGTCAATTTTGTATCATGGCATCAATATTATCTTAACGGAAGAGAATCTCAAGTCCAAGACTTTATAGATCCGAAAGTTTTCAACATTCTCGCGAATCAAATCAAATTTTTAAAAAATGCTATTACTTCGGCCAAAAAAGACGTTCCAATATGGTTGTGTGAGTAGTTTTGAAACCATTTTAAATTCAGGGTGTCTACTAACCGGGAAAACCGGAAATTTATATTGACCGGTAAAAACCGGGAATTAACCGGGAATTTTCCGTCAAACCGGGAATTTTTTTCTGGTATAATAAATTCTTGTCAATTTTAAATTATTTTCTTCAATTTCCAATTAATTTCTACAATTCTCAATTATTTTCTTCCATTTGAAATTATTTTCAATAATTTAAAATTATTTCTTCATTTCTCAATTATTTTCTTCGATTTTCTACTATTTTCTTCAATTGCCAATTATTTTCTTCAATTTTCAATTATTTTCATCAATTTTTAATTATTTTCTTTAACTATAAATAATTTTTTTTGAATTCCCAATTATTTTCTTCAATTTTTAATTATTTTCTTCAGATCTCAACTATTTCCTTCAATTTTTAATTATATAATTTAATATTCAATAATTCTCGATTTTTTTCAACTATTTTTTTCAATTATCATTTATTTATTTCACATCTCAATAACTCCTCCATTTTTCAATTATTTTCTTCTATAATCAATCATTCTCGGCTTCTTTCAATATTTTTTTTTCAATTATCAATTATGTTTTTGAAACTTGAATTCAATTCATCAATTATTATTTCCCGAATTTTATTAAATCACATTTTCTCCAATTCCAAATTATTTTCTACTATTTTTACTTAATTTTTTCAGATTACAATTACATTCTTCTGTTTTTTTCAAATTCTATAATTCTTGGGTTGTTTAATTTCTTTTTTCTTCAACCATCACTTATTTTCTTCTACTTTCAATTGCATTGTTCAATTCTTGAATTATTTTCTTTAATTCTCCATTATAATTTTCGACATTCAATTCCATTCTTTATTTTTCATTTTTTTTTAATATTTAATAACTCTAGGATTTTACAATGATTTTTTTTAAATTCTCAATTATTTTCTTCAAATTCCAATTTTTTTCTTAAATTTCAGTTATGTTCTTCAATTTCTTTCAATTTTCAATTTCTTCTCAATTTTCTTTAATATTTAACAATTCTTAGCTTTTTTAAATTATGTTTTTCTTTCGATTTTTATTTATATTGAGAATTTCTAAATTATTTTCATCAATTCGCAATTATTTTCGTCGATTTCTAAATTTTTCTGCTGTTTCCAAATATTGTATTTAATTTTTAAGTACTTTCTTCCATTTTCAATTATTTTTAATTTTTAATAGGGCTGTGCAAAAAGCTCGAAACTCGAAGTCCGACCGAGCCGAACTGAGCCTAGCAGTCTTCGAGCCGAGTCGAGCTTAGCTGAGCTTAGCTCGGCTTTGTCGGGTTCGAGCCGAGCTTTCTTAAATACCCGAAATTTTTCGAGTACTCGAAAATGTACGGGTTCTCGAATGATACGAGAGCCCGAAAATTTCGGGTCTTGAACGAGACCCGAAAATTTCTACATGCGCAGTAGAGTTCAAAGCTCCAAACAAATGCGCACTAGTGTTCCAAGCACTAAATACATGCGCAGTAGTGTTCCAAGAACTAAATACATGCGCAATAGTTTTCTATGCACTAAATGCAAGCGCACTAATGTTCCACGCACTAAATATATGCGCACTAGTATTCCACGCACTAAATACATGCGCACTAGTGTTCCACGCACTAAATACATGCACACTAGATTTCTACGCACTAAATACATGCGCACTAGTGTTCCACATACTAAATACATGCGCACTAGTTTTCTACGCACTAAATACATGCGCACTAGTGTTCCACGCACTAAATACATGCGCACTAGTGTTCCACGCACTAAATACATGCGCACTAGTGTTCCACGCACTAAATACATGCGCACAAGTGTTCCACGCACTAAATACATGCGCACTAGTGTTCTACGCACTAAATACATGCGCACTAGTGTTCCACGCACTAAATAAATGCGCACTAGTTTTCTACGCTCTTAATACATGCGCACTAGTGTTCCACGCACTAAATACATGCGCACTAGTGTTCCACGCACTAAATACATGCGCACTAGTGTTCCACGCACTAAATACATGCGCACAAGTGTTCCACGCACTAAATACATGCGCACTAGTGTTCTACGCACTAAATACATGCGCACTAGTGTTCCACGCACTAAATAAATGCGCACTAGTTTTCTACGCTCTTAATACATGCGCACTAGTGTTCCACGCACTAAATACATGCGCACTAGTTTTCTACGCACTAGTTTTCTACGCACTAGTTTTCTACGCACTAAATACATGCGCACTAGTGTTCCACGCACTAAATACATGCGCACAAGTGTTCCACGCACTAAATACATGCGCACTAGTGTTCTACGCACTAAATACATGCGCACTAGTGTTCCACGCACTAAATAAATGCGCACTAGTTTTCTACGCTCTTAATACATGCGCACTAGTGTTCTACGCTCTTAATACATGCGCACTAGTGTTCCACGCACTAAATACATGCGCACTAGTTTTCTACGCACTAGTTTTCTACGCTCTTAATACATGCGCACTAGTGTTCCACGCACTAAATACATGCGCACTAGTTTTCTACGCACTAGTTTTCTACGCACTAGTTTTCTACGCACTAAATACATGCGCACTAGTGTTCCACGCACTAAATACATGCGCACTAGTGTTCCACGCACTAAATACATGCACACTAGATTTCTACGCACTAAATACATGCGCACTAGTGTTCCACATACTAAATACATGCGCACTAGTTTTCTACGCACTAAATACATGCGCACTAGTGTTCCACGCACTAAATACATGCGCACTAGTGTTCCACGCACTAAATCATGCGCACTAGTGTTCCACGCACTAAATACATGCGCACAAGTGTTCCACGCACTAAATACATGCGCACTAGTGTTCTATGCACTAAATACATGCGCACTAGTGTTCCACGCACTAAATAAATGCGCACTAGTTTTCTACGCTCTTAATACATGCGCACTAGTGTTCTACGCTCTTAATACATGCGCACTAGTGTTCCACGCACTAAATACATGCGCACTAGTTTTCTACGCACTAAATACATGCGCACTAGTGTTTCACGCACTAAATACATGCGCACTAGTGTTCCACGCACTAAATACATGCGCACTAGTTTTCTACGCACTAAATACATGCGCACTAGTTTTCTACGCATTAAAAACCTGCGCACTAGTTTTCTATGCACTAAATGCATGCGCACTAATGTTTCACGCACTAAATACATGCGCACTATTGTTCCACGCACTAAATACATGCGCACTAGTGTTCAACGCACTAAATACATGCGCACTAGTTTTCTACGCACTAAATACATGCGCACTAGTGTTCCACGCACTAAATACACGCGCACTAGTGTTCCACGCACTAAATACATGCGCACTAGTTTTCTACGCACAAAATACATGCGCACTAGTTTTCTACGCATTAAAAACCTGCGCACTAGTTTTCTATGCACTAAATGCATGCGCACTAATGTTTCACGCACTAAATACATGCGCACTAGTTTTCAATGCACTTAATACATGCGCACTAGTGTTCCACGCACTAAATACATGCGCACTAGTGTTCCCCGCACTAAATCCATGCGTACTAGTGTTCCACGCACTAAATAAATGCGCACTAGTTTTCTACGCACTAAATACATGCGCACTAGTTTTCTACGCATTAAAAACCTGCGCACTAGTTTTCTACGCACTAAATACATGCGCACTAGTGTTCCACGCACTAAATACATGCGCACTAGTGTTCCACGCACTAAATAAATGCGCACTAGTTTTCTACGCTCTTAATACATGCGCACTAGTGTTCTACGCTCTTAATACATGCGCACTAGTGTTCCACGCACTAAATACATGCGCACTAGTTTTCTACGCACTAAATACATGCGCACTAGTGTTTCACGCACTAAATACATGCGCACTAGTGTTCCACGCACTAAATACATGCGCACTAGTTTTCTACGCACTAAATACATGCGCACTAGTTTTCTACGCATTAAAAACCTGCGCACTAGTTTTCTATGCACTAAATGCATGCGCACTAATGTTTCACGCACTAAATACATGCGCACTATTGTTCCACGCACTAAATACATGCGCACTAGTGTTCAACGCACTAAATACATGCGCACTAGTTTTCTACGCAGTAAATACATGCGCACTAGTGTTCCACGCATAGTGTTGCACGTCGAGCAAACGATCTGATCGACTTCACATCTGATCGTCTGTTGTTTGCTCGATTATGATTGATTTGAACAAATTACTTTTTATTTATCTTTTAATAAATAGCATAATTTTTGAAAATATCTTCAAGTAAGTATCCTTTCTTTTTGTTGACTTTTTTTATCTGTCACGTGGGTTATTCTATTGACTTTTGTCTGAGGGATGTTGCTTGCATATCTCAAAAATACACTTGTTTTATATATAAGTCATTATTAAACTCTATAGAGTTTATTTTAAATAAAGATTTTTATAAATATTTTTTTATTCATTTAAAAATTCAATTTTTAAATGATAATTTAAATTAAAGTAAAATATTTTTAGCAAACATCCCTCCGACGAAAGCCAATGGAATTACCCACGTAAAAAATATAAAGTGTCAACAAAAAGAAAGGATACTTACTTAAAGATATTTTAAAAAATTATGCTATTTATTAAAAGATAAATAAAAAGTAATTTGTTCAAATCAATCATAATCGAGCAAACAACAGACGATCAGATGTGAAGTCGATCAGATCGTTTGCTCGACGTGCATCACTATCCACGCACTAAATACACGCGCACTAGTGTTCCACGCACTAAATACATGCGCACTAGTTTTCTACGCACAAAATACATGCGCACTAGTTTTCTACGCATTAAAAACCTGCGCACTAGTTTTCTATGCACTAAATGCATGCGCACTAATGTTTCACGCACTAAATACATGCGCACTAGTTTTCAATGCACTTAATACATGCGCACTAGTGTTCCACGCACTAAATACATGCGCACTAGTGTTCAACGCACTAAATACATGCGCACTAGTTTTCTACGCACTAAATACATGCGCACTAGTGTTCCACGCACTAAATACACGCGCACTAGTGTTCCACGCACTAAATACATGCGCACTAGTTTTCTACGCACTAAATACATGCGCACTAGTGTTCCACGCACTAAATACATGCGCACTAGTGTTCCACGCACTAAATACATGCGCACTAGTTTTCTACGCACTAAATACATGCGCACTAGTTTTCTACGCATTAAAAACCTGCGCACTAGTTTTCTATGCACTAAATGCATGCGCACTAATGTTTCACGCACTAAATACATGCGCACTATTGTTCCACGCACTAAATACATGCGCACTAGTGTTCAACGCACTAAATACATGCGCACTAGTTTTCTACGCACTAAATACATGCGCACTAGTGTTCCACGCACTAAATACACGCGCACTAGTGTTCCACGCACTAAATACATGCGCACTAGTTTTCTACGCACAAAATACATGCGCACTAGTTTTCTACGCATTAAAAACCTGCGCACTAGTTTTCTATGCACTAAATGCATGCGCACTAATGTTTCACGCACTAAATACATGCGCACTAGTTTTCAATGCACTTAATACATGCGCACTAGTGTTCCACGCACTAAATACATGCGCACTAGTGTTCCCCGCACTAAATACATGCGTACTAGTGTTCCACGCACTAAATAAATGCGCACTAGTTTTCTACGCACTAAATACAACGCACTAGTTTTCTACGCACTTAAAACCTGCGCACTAGTTTTCTATCCACTAAATGCATGCGCACTAATGTTCCACACACTAAATACATGCGCACTAGTCTTCCACACATAAAATACATGCGCACCACTTTTCTACACACTAAATAAATGAGGACTATTTTTCTACGCACTAAATACATGCGCACTAGTTTTCTATGCACTAAATGCATGCGCACTAATGTTCCACACACTAAATACATGCGCACTAGTCTTCCACAGATTAAGTACATGCGCACTACTTTTATACACACTAAATACATGAGGACTATTTTTCTACGCACTAAATACATGCGCAGTAGAGTTCCATGCACTAAATATGTACTGTGCGTAGAAAAATTGTGCAATAGTAATTAGTGCGTGAAAAAGAAGTGCGCATGTATTTAGTGCATAGAAAAATAGTGCGCATGTATTTAGTGTATAGAAAACTAGTTCACAGGTATTGAGTGCGTAGAAAAATATTGCGCATGTATTTAGTGCGTAGAACACTAGTGCGCATGTATTTAGTGCATAGAAAACTAGTGCGCATGTATTTAGTGTATTGAAAAATAGTGCGCATGTATTTAGTGCGTAGAAAACTAGTGCGCATGTATTTAGTGCGTTGAACACTAGTGCGCATGTATTTAGTGCGTGGAACACTAGTGCGCATGTATTTAATGCATTGAAAACTAGTGCGCATGTATTTAGTGCGTGGAACACTAGTGCGCATGTATTTAGTGCATAGAAAACTAGTGCGCATGTATTTAGTGCGTGGAACACTAGGGCACATGTATTTAGTGCGTAGAAAACTAGTGTGCATGTATTTAGTGCGTGGAACACTAGTGCGCATGTATTTAATGCGTGGAACACTAGTGCGCATGTATTTAGTGCGTGGAACACTAGTGCGCATGTATTTAGTGCGTGAAACACTAGTGCGCATGTATTTAGTGCGTGGAACACTTGTTCGCATGTATTTAGTGCGTGGAACACTAGTGCGCATGTATTTAGTGCGTGAAACACTAGTGCGCATGTATTTAGTGCGTGGAACACTTGTTCGCATGTATTTAGTGCGTGGAACACTAGTGCGCATGTATTTAGTGCGTGAAACACTAGTGTGCATGTATTTAGTGCGTGGAACACTAGTGCGCATGTATTTGGTGCTTGGAACACTACTGCGCATGTATTTAGTGCTTGGAACACTACTGCGCATGTATTTAGTGCTTGGGACACTACTGCGCATGTATTTAGTGCTTTGAACACTACTGCGCATGTTTTTAGTACTTTGAACACTACTGCGCATATATGGGTTGCTTAGTGAGCTAGAGGACCAAAACATGTTATGTAAATTCAAGTTCTCGAAATTTTCGGGTTCTCGATTCATTCGGGTCCTTTTCGATTTTCGAGTTCTCGACTATTCATTTGTGATCACATTTTGGTCGGGGGCTCGAAATTTTCCGAGTATTCGACATATTTTTCGAGTTCGAACTAATCTCGAACCCGTCTCGACTGGGCCTGAAAAAAGCCGGCTCGGCTCGGCTCGACATTTCGAGCTTTTTGCACAGCCCAAATTTTAAATTATTTTCTTCAATTTTCAATTGTTTGTTTCAATATTCAGTAATCTCGACTTTTTTCAATTATTTTTTTTTCAAATATCAGTTATTTATTTCATGTTTCAAAACCTCCTTCAATTTTCAATAATTTTCTTCTATTTTCAATTTAATTGTTCTGTTTTTAATGTTTTCTTCAATATTAAATAATTCCTGTTATTTTCCATTATTTTTTAATTATAAATTATTTTCTTCTTTTTTCAATTCAATTTTTCAGTAATTTTCTTTAATTCTCAATTATTGTATTCAAATTTCAATTTTATTTCTCAATTTTTAATTGTTTTTCTTTTAATATTCAATAACTCTGTGTTTTTCTGATTTCAATTTGATTATTTAATTTCCAATTTATTTCTTTAATTTTAATGATTAACTTAAATTTTAAATTATTTTTTTGGATTTTCTATCTAGTTGACCAATTTTCAATTATATTCTTCGAATTTAATAACCATTGTTAAATTTTTTCAATTATTGTTCAATTGTAGATTAATATTTACTTTTTTTTAAATTTTATTTCTAATTGCCAAATATCTTTGTCATTGTTCAATAATTTCTTTCCATTATTAATTATTTCTTTTCATTATTAATTGTTTCTTTCAATTCTTATTTTTTGTAAAGTTTAATATTTAATTCTTCAAATTTCAATTATTTTCTTTGAATTTCAATTATTTTTTTTTAATTATCAACTGTTATCTTCAATTTTTGTAGCCATTTGTAGGAAACCCGGGAAATGACCGGGAATTTTTAAAAGTTACTAAACTATTTTTTTTATGGATTTAAACTTCAATTAATTGTATATTTTTTTTTATAATTTTAGCTGAAACAGGCTCTGCATTTGGTGGAGGTGCTCCTGAAATGTCCAACAGATTCGTGGCAGGATTTCTCTTTCTGGATAAACTTGGATATTCAGCGAGTGTCGATCTTCAGGTGATCATCAGACAATCATTTTTTGGAGGGAACTATGCCATGATTGGACCTGATTTAGAGCCGAATCCAGACTGGTGGGTCAGCGTCATTTATAAACAATTTGTTTCCTACAAAGTGTTGAAGCTCGAAACTGCCAATAATTTTGAATTCCTTCGACTTTATGCGCATTGCACTGCTGAAAAATCTCTCTTAAATAGAGTACCTGCAGTTACAGTTTATGGAATGAATTTAAACAACCATCCTGTAAAAATTTTATTTCAAGGAATCAGATCAACTTCTGAAAAGGCAATATTTATGTACGCGCTTACTGCAGACGATTTACAATCTAGGTAGATTTTACTGTTTATTACATTTTGTATTTTTTAAAAAATGGATATTTACAGATATTTTATATTAATCTTTACTAAAAAAATTCGTTTTCAGGATAATAAAAATGAATGGAGAAGAGCTCAAATTATTACCGAATGGAGAGTTGCCACCTTTTAAGCCTATAATTCTGAAAGCGGGACAATTAATTACTTTACCAGCTCACTCGATGGTTTTTCTTGTGATGCATGGAGTACATATGTCTGCATGTTCAACATAAAATTTATATTATGTATTTAATACAGTAATTTTTATATTTCAAGAGAGATTCTATTTTTTATACTTTCAGGTCTTGGACTGAATTTTGAAAAAAACAATATCAAAAGTAACATGAAAAATGTTATAAAAAATTGTAAATTATGGCAGTATTATTTACAGGGTATCTATATCGAATTATTATTTCCAAATTTCCGGATCGTAAATTAAATTCTTTCCGAATTTGTTTTTTTAATAAATAAACTCCAAAAATATAAGGAGTACAGAAAAAATATTAAGGAAACCAAGTCAAGCAAAAACAACATTGTGGATTAAAGACTTATTTTGAATTTTAACATCAGAAAGTATTTGGAAAATTGAAAAAAATCTAGAAAAAATTAAAGAAGTTTTAAAAAGTCATAAAATTTGAAAGAATAAAAAAAAAGTGAGAACATTAAAATTTAATAGTAATGACAAACTATTAAGATAATAAAGATAATGCTTTAAAATATGTTGGAAATTATGAGAAAATGACAAAATTTTAAATTAGGTGAAAATTATGGTTATTGCATGAATAATTTGCTTTTATGTAGACCAATTTGTTTTTTAATGTAGAATATTTTCTTTAAAGGAACTACGGCTAAAAAATAAACATTGGAGAAATAATAAAAAAAAATTTTTTTTAAATAGAATGAAAATGAAAAACAATAAATTATTATGCGAATTTTTAGTTAATAATATACTTTAGTCTATTTTAGGAAAATCTAAATTTTTAACGATCATAAAGCTTCCTCTACGAGGAAGAAAAATACTTCAGAACTTTATGAATGATTGAAAAAAATAAGAAAGTTGAAAAATCTGTTTAAATAATCATAAAATCTAAAAATAAAATGAGAATATTTAAAAAAAAATGTATATGTGACGCTCCGCGAGAGAAGGGACCTATCGCGGAAAAAATCAATTTTCATTTTTTTATGCTAAAATATAATTTTTGAGTTGTTCTTTCAGTTTCATGTTTCAAAAAACATTTTTTTTAATTACACTTTTTGTTATAATGCTTCAAACTTAGGCATACTAAGTGCATCGCATTTCTTGGTTTTTTTTAAACGACCGTCCCGTAAAATTAACAATTTATTATTTTGATTTTTGTTATGGTAATTGATAGTTTTTGAGTTGCTTTTTGAGTTCCAAAAATCAAAATTTGATTCCTACAATTAGTTTTCTTGTTATGAGGCTTTAAACATAGGCATGTTAAGCGTCCCGATTTTTCTTCCTTCTCTTTTCCCGTCCATCCTTTAAATTTTGCTTTCTCAGCGATAGGTCCCTTCTCTCGCGGAGCGTCACATATTTACAAAAGAAATAAAAAACATCATTCAAAAATACAAAATTTAACACATTCAAAAATTGCAGAAAAAAAATCTTGAAATTTAAAAAAAACAGCCTAAAAATTAAAGAACGTAAAGGGATTGAAACTACAAAAAAATAAAAAAAATTGACAAAGGGTTTTGAAAAAGTGAAAATAGAACGTATAAAAAACAAGACAAAAAATTATGAGAATAATTTTAAAAATTAACAAGAAGCTTAGAGATTTTACGAAATTTTTCTTATGAATTTGTTTTAAAAATGCATTAAATAAACAAAAATTTTTTGCATAAAAATAAAAAAGTTCAGAACATTTTAAAAAATCTAATAATGACAAATAAAAAATTCAAAATGAAAGAAGAAAAATCTTGTAAAAATGAAAACAATTATTAAAAAATTATTAGAAACGTACATATTGATGGCAAAAAAATGTTCAAGATATAGAAAAGTTATGAAAAAGTTTTTGAATGATGTTAAAAGGTTAATGAATTATAAAAAAAAATTATATAAAAGAACGTAAAAAATCGATGAAAAAATTAACAAATTAGAAAAAATCGGAAAGTTTTAACTTAAACGAAAATATTTATTTAAGAATAAGGAAATTTACATGAAATATAGTATCGTACAAAATAATTTATCTTTAACTATTGAATTTTGAAATTTGTTAATTAATTAAGATTTGGATTATTTGGAGTTAGAGGTTTATTTTATTAATAATGAATTTAAGTGATAAATATTATTTGAAATTTAATAAATTGATAAAAGAGGAAAAATTAATAGTAAAAGAAGGAAAGTCCTCAAGAAATAAGAAAAAGAAAATGCAAAAAAATATAGAAAAAATACCAAATATAAATGTTTTGACAAAAAAAACATTTATAAGAATTTCAAATAGGTACAAGAAAAAAAAAATTTTAAAATATAGAAAAATGATAATATAAAATTTTTAAATTTTGTCTAATAACCTGATACTTTTACAAATTCCCTACAAATCTGTTTTTTATTTGCAAAATACTAAAAATAAAGTCCGAGGCTTGAATTTTGTGAAATGATTCATCTTTATTCCATTCTTTATTACGTTCTTATTTCTTATTGAATTTTTACTTTCAGTTAAATTTCAACTTTAAATAACATTTTTTTTTTAATGCAATTTTACTTTCAATCACAATGTTAAATTTTAATTAAATTTCTTACAATTTGTCAATTCTTTTAAGAATAATAATATTTATTGTTCGATAAATTGCACCAAAAATCTATATTTATCTTAATTTTCTGCAATGTTTATGTTTCTTAAATTAAGAAATTTCATTTTTATAAAGAAACTAAATGTCTTTGTCGAATTGAAAAGAAGTGTTACAATTAATTAACGATTTATTCACATTAATGATCAGCATATAATACATATTTAAATCAGTGTTTATACAGGTTGTTTTCACTTAATACACTTTATAAATTATGCTACATTTTTTATGAATTTTACATTATATTGTATGCACTCACAGTTAACGTTGAAAGGTGGCAGTACAGAAAAATAACGTCCATCAATCGTTTCTTAGACACGATTAATTAAAAATTAAAATTGGAATGAACCTTTAATATCTAGAATTGCAATTTTGTTCTAATATTCCTACTTTTGAATATTTATAAATTTTATCGACTCACTCATTGCAGTTAAGAAAAAAAAACCAAAGAAAACAAGAAAGAAGATAAAACAAATTTTATAAAAGCAAGGAAAAATTAATTTTCCTGTTGTAAACAGTGAAACATTCTTTCACTATTCTATATTCATTGTCTAATTACCTCATTGATATCATTATTATATTTTTATTAATTGGATTTAGTTTTAAGAATGATACTGCAGTGAATTGAGTTAAAAGTTCTTAAGGTACTGAAATGTGTAATTTTTTTGTGCAGAGTATTCATTTGAACGATGGGGTGGAATAAGATTATACACAGTATGATCTTACTCTCTCATACTTCTATGAAGCTACGTAAACAGCAATCAAACAGCAAAACGGACTCATACGAGGGAATGATTTAAGCTGAAATGAAACCACCACCTTGCTTATAATACACATCCTAATAAACAATTATACTAAATAAATAGCCTATAGAATCGTAGCTTTTATATACTGGGTCAAATCATTTTATTTCTCCAAATGTATTTTTCACCTTTTTAAAAAACTTTCGTAATTTGCGAGAATATTATTGCATGTTTTGAGATGACGAAATAAATGATGATTTTAAAAAAAGGAAATTACTTTTCATGTAAAAAAAGATTTTTTAAATTGAAAGGACACGAAGAAATGAAACATTGACAGACATTGAAAAATAATTTAAAAGACTTTAGAAATAAATATCAATTGGATTTTTATTTTTTTAGAAGTAATTACTGGTATCTTAAATTATTTTTATTGTCTGTCATTGTCCAATTTTTTCGTGTCCTCTCAATTTAAAAAAGCTTTTTAAAAATCATAATTCATTTCGTCATCTAGAAACGTGCAATAATATTCTCGCAGAGTATCAAAGTTTTTTAAAAAGATGAAAAATACATTAGGCGAAATAAAATGATTTGACCCTACTGCATTGTTTTGCTATTTTGAAATTTTCACATTCAACGATTTCTTCTCGCGACTCACAGCATAAAAGTGGCGATTACCATACCTTATATTTACAGGAAAGTATCATTTATACAGGTTTATTCTTGCGCTGAAATGGTGATAGTCTTGCCCTTTGGATCATCGAATCTGTCCATCGTGTGAATGTCTATAATCATGCTGAGTCCCCAAATCAGAATCAGACCGAGAATAATAGTTACGAATATTCCCGACCAAATTGGAATTGTGGTAAATCCAATGCAATCATAAGCATCACCAAATACACCTTTGGCATCTAATTGAATTTGTAAATCCTTAAATTTAACCTCCAAGGAATTGTTTTGGAAAGCAGTTTCTTCTCCACAATGGTAAGAAAAATGTTGGGACATTTGTATCTGTCTTTTAAAAAACAGTGGTTGATAATTGGTGTTATTTGAATCACTGTACATAACACTTGCTAGTGTATAATATCCTCCAGACAGTGAGAAATTGAAATTAGTTGTTATTTTTGGATCAGATGGTGCTATAAATATTAGGCTTACTATGATTGAATTGTTTCCAGTTGTAACTTTAGATGCATTCGATAATGAAGTCAGTTGCTCGAAACTACCATTCCCCGAAAGCTGAAAAAGAAAATTTAACTAAAATTACAATTCTACCAGTATCGCGAGAAATATATAAATATTAAAAATTTATATTCCACCATTGAAGAAATGGCTAGATTAATACACAACCGAACAAAAAAATCGAATAAATAATTATAAAAATTTTAAGAGAATAACTGAAAATTAACAAAATTGTAGGAAATAATTAAAAAATTTCGGAAAACAATTGAAAATTGAAGAAAATTATTAATAATTGTAAGAAATAATTGAAAAATTGAAGAAAATATTTAAAAAATGACAAATAAGATCGACAATTAAAAACAAGATTCGACAAATGATTAGATTAATAGACAACTGAAAAAAATTATTTAAATAATTAAACAAGAAATATTAAATTAAGAAATTAAGAAACAAGAGAAATTGAGTAAATTATAGGAATAATTGTAGTACATAATTACAAATTAAACTACTAGATTGAAAATCGAAAAAAATTGAAGAATGAAATGGAAATTTAAAGAATTTTAATTAAAAATGTATTCAAATTTTTATTAAAATTTAATTTTTTATTAAAATTGAACAAAATAATTAATGAAGCTGAGCATTATGGAATATAAGAAAATAATTGAAAACTGAATAATGCAATTAAAATTTGAAAAAATAATTGATGATTCAAAGAAGGTGAGAATTATTGAATATTGAATAAAATAATTGAAAATTGAAGACTGCATATTTCAAATTGAAAATAATAATTAAGAAGTGAAGAAAATAATAAAAACTTGAAGAATTAAATTACAATTTTAGGAAAAAAATTGACAAATAAAAAAAAATTAGAAAACTGTCGACAACAGAATAAAATAATTTTAAAAATTAAAGAATAATTATAAATTATAAGAAAAATAATTGTAAATTGAAAAATTTGTAGAAAATAATTGAAAACTGCGCAAAAAAATTAATAATTGAAAAAAATAATTAAAAATAACCAGAATAAAAAAAATTGAAGAAAATATCTGAAAAATGACGAAAATAATAGACAATTGAAAACAAAATTCAAAAAATGGCTAGACTAATACACAGCCGAACAAAAAAATTGAAAAAATTAAAGAATAATTATAAAATTTTGAGAGAATAATTTAAAAAATTGTAGGAAATAATTGTAAATTTTGGAAAATAATTAATAATTGAAAGAAATAATTAAAAAATGACGAGAATAATAATTGTAGGAAATATTAAAAATTGAAGAAAAAGAAAGTTTAACTAAATTTGCAATTCTACCAGTATCGCGAGAAATATATAAATAATCAAAATTTATATTCCAAAATTGAAAAAATGGATAGATTAATACACAACCAAAAAAAAAAAAAATTGAAAAAATCGAATAACTGAAAATTGAAAAAAATTGTAGGAAATAATTGAAAAATTTCGAGAAAAAATTGAAAATTGAAGAAAATTATTAATAATTGAAAGAAATAATTGAAAAATTGGAGAAAATTTTTTAAAAATTACAAAAAAATTGACAATTAAAAACAAAATTCGACAAATGATTAAATTAATAGACAACTGAAAAAAGTTATTAAAAAATTAAACGAGAAATTTTAAATTAAGAAATTAAGAAACAAGAGAAATTATGAAAATTATAGCAATAATTGTTGTAAATAATTAAAAATTGAACAACTGGGTTAAAAATCTAAAAAAAAACATTGAAGAATAAAATGGAAATTTAGAGAATATTGATTAAAAATTTATTGAAATTTTTTATTAAATTGAAAAAACGAATTGAATAAGCTGAGAATTATGGAATATACAAGAAATTAATTAAAAACTGAAATATGAAATTAAAATTTAAAGAAAATAATAAAAAAATTAAAAAATAAATTGAAAAATTAAATTCAAATTTGAAAAAATAATTGATAAAATTGAAAGAAGTTGATAATTATTGAATATAGAATTAAATAAATGAGAATTAAAGGCTGCAATTTCAAATTGAAAATAATAATTGAAAAGTGAAGAAAATAATAAAAACTTGAAGAATTAAATTAAAGATTAAGGAATTAAAATAAAAATTTTAAGAAAATAATTGACAAATAAAAAAAAATTGGAAAACTGTCGAGAATAATCGACAACAGAATAAAATAATTTTAAAAATTAAAGAATATTTAAAAAATTTAAGAAAAATTATTGTAAATCGAAAAATTTATAGAAAATAATTGAAAATTGAGGAAAAAATTAATATTTGAAAGAAATAATTTAAAATTGACGAGAATAAATGAATAATAGAAGAAAATATCTGAAAAATGACAAAAATAATAGACAATTGAAAACAAAATTAGAAAAATGACTACATTAATAGACAACAAAACAAAAAACGTGTAAAAATTAAAGAATAATTATACATTTTTAAGAGAATAATTGAAAATATTGAAGGAAATAATTGTTAATTGTGAAAAAAATTTAATAATTGAAAGAAATAATTAAAAAATTACAAGAATAATAATTTGGAGAAAATATTAAAAAATGAAGAAATAAATTGAAAATTAAAGAATTAAATTGAAATTGTAAGAAAATAATTGTTAATTAAAAGAAAAATTACTAAATGACTAAAATAATTAAATATTGAGAAAAATACTTGACAATTGAAAAAAGAAGTAAAGAAAGTTCGAAAAATGTCGAGAATAATCAACAATAAAACAAAATTATTGAAAAAATTAAAGAATAATTATAAAATTGAAGAAGAATATTAAGTTGTCAATTAAAAACTGAAGAAATATTTGAAAAAAGATCAGAATTATTGACCATTCAATAAAATAATTGAAAATTGAAGAAAATAATTTAGAATTAAAGAAAATAATTAAAAATAAAGGAAATAAATTGAAAATTAAAGAACGAAATTGAAATGTAAAGAAAATATTTGATAATTGAAAGAACAATTACAAAATGACAAAAATAATTAAATATTGTAGGAAATAATTGAAAATTTGGGAAAACAATTGAAAAGTGGAGAAAATTATTAATAATTGTAAGAAATAATTGAAAAATGACAAGAATAATTGATAAATTGTAGAAAATATTTGAAAAATGACAAAAAAAATTGATAATTAAAAACAAAATTCGACAAATGATTAGATAAATAGACAACCTAAAAAAATTATTGAAAAAAATAAACAAGAAATATTAAATTAAGAAACAAGAGAAATTATGAAAATTATAGGAATAATTGTTATAAATAATTACAAATTGAATGACTGGGTTAAAGATTAAAAAAAAAATTAAAGAATGAAATAGAAATTTAAAGAATATTCATTAAAAACTTATTGAATTTTTTTATTAAATTGAAAAAACGAATTAAAAAAACTGAAGTATGAAATTAAAATTTGAAAAAAATAATAAAAAAATAAAGAAATAAATTGAAAAATTAAGAATTAAATTCAAATTTGAAAAAATAATTGATAAAATTGAAAGAAAGTGATACTTGACAATTGAAAAAAAAAAGAGTAAAGAAAGTTCGAAAAATGTCGAGAATAATCGACAATAGAACAAAATTATTGAAAAAATTAAAGAATAATTATAAAATTGAAGGAGGATATTAAGTTGTCAATTAAAAACTGAAGAAAATTATAAAAAAAAATTTTGAAAATAAATGAAAATTGAAGAAATAAATTGAAAATCGAAGAAATCAGTTGAAAATTGAAGAAGATAATTAAAGAATTGTATTGAAATTTCAAAAGAATGATTCATATTTGAAAAAAGACGAGAATTATTGAACATTGAATAAAATAATTGAAAATTGAAAAAAATAATTGAGAATTAAAAAAAATAATTAAAAATGAAGGAAATAAATTGAAAATTAAAGAATTAAATTGAAATGTGTAGAAAATAATTCATAATTGAAAGAACAATTACAAAATGACGAAAATAATTAAATATTGTAGGAAATAATTGAGAATTGAGGAGAATAACTGACAATTGCCAAAAGAAATTCGAAAGCTGTCGAGAATAATCAACAACAGAACAAAATAATTTTAAAAATTAAAGAATAGATATTAGTTAAAGATTAAAATGAATTAATAAAATGTAAGACAAATAAATAATAGTTATATAGTATTAAAATTACAATTTAATTAAATTTATTTTGAATTTTTTGTTATTTCGCGTGATCCGTAATTCGAACTGAGACAAAATAATTACGTTTCTAATTACGGTTCAAGCGAAATAACAGAAAAGTGGAAATCAATTTTGAAATTTGAACACCGTTCTACTATTATTTGCCTTACGTTTAACGAATTGATTTCTATCTTGAAGTAAATTCTGTTCGTTTTTACGAGGTTTTTTTGAAAAAAACTCCAAAAACCAAATTACTTTCGTGACGATCCCTAGTTTTTGATCAAGAAATTTGTTTCATTAGGTACTTCTAAAAAAATAAAAACAATTTTTTCTCTAAAATTTCTAAATTTCGAAGTAAGATTCTAAAATAATTTTCTTGAAAGTTTTCTTTTGTTTTTCTCTCATTATATTATTTTAAAGTCTCAAAAAATGCCTTGTATTTTTATATATTTTATGACTTATTGATTGTTTATGGATTTGTTACTTTCAATGACTCAAAAACTTCCAAAGACTAAAAAAAAACTCAAAAAAATTTCTTACTAAGTATTCCAAAATATATTTTAAAAAGAAGATGGGTAAAAATAAAAGAAATGAAAAAGAGAAAGTTGAATACATTTTTTAGTATTTTAGTACAAAAATAAAAAGTAGGATGGTAATTTTAATTTAGTAGTTTTTACCTTTTTGACTAAAGTTTTAGTAAAGGGTTAATGAAAATTTGTTGCATTTTAGTTATTACTTGGAATTTTTAGTCAACTTTTTAAAACATAAAATATAATATTTTTATTTATTCTCACTTCATCAGACTCTATGTTTCTTTAACTTATAATCTATTGAAAATGTTTTAAAAAAGTCTTTGTAGAACAACAGTCCAAGTTTTCGTATAAAATAGGGGAAATGAGTTGAAAAAAGGGGAAAAAGAGAAATTTTTTTCAATAGAGGAAGCGCTGTGTAGCGTGTAATTGTTAAAAGACACAAACAGTAATCTAACCTTAACGAATGGAAATTCACTGGCATAAATAAGAACATTTCCATCACTAAAGTTGACAAACAGAGCAGTTTCATTTGAAGCTTCTACTTGTGCTTGTCTTGCTCTTCTCACTCGATCAGGGAGACTAAAAATGCAAGAATTTCCCGTAAGAACTGTGACTAAATTGGGACTTGTCTCATAAATGTCCTTAAAAGTTTTAAGAGCATCCTCCACATTTTTGACTTGAACTATTGCTAACTGGTTTTCTCCAATTGTCTCCAAATCTTTCTCCGTTAATTTTTCGTATGATGACAAATTTTCAAAAAATGACACAGGTGACTCAACTGCACTGAGTTGCTGAACACTGGAATTATTCAAGTCGGCCAAAATCTGCGAAGTAAAAATAGTATTTCTATATAATTTTGCAATTATAGATAATTTTGTAGTTACAGAATGAAAAAAATTAAATGAAAATCCTAAAAAAGAAATAATAAAATCAAAATAACAATAACAGTGGCTAATAATTTACACAAACTTAATAAACTGGATTCGACAGTTAAATAATAAAGTAAAAATGTGATTTTAGCAAAAGCTTAAACTTAACTGGATTTTAATAACAATTTAAGTATTACAAAAATATTGATTCAATCGTCATAAGGAAAATGTTTGCCCACAGTCACGAGTTGTGACAGAGTGAAATTGACACTGACCTCTTGGTTCTTTAAAATATCTTCATTGCAGAAGTCGTCTTTAACCAGAACAAGTAACGGAGGATAAGAATTTTCCATCTTTTTGTTCATAATTTCTTTAAAATCAGCCTGTGTTGTAGAGTTGAAAGGATTAAAATATTTGAATGATGAAGATTTTCCATAATCCTCCCACAACAAAAGGGGCACACCTGATGCTTTGCTGGTCAAAATTTGACACCCGATTAGAAGACCGAGTGTCCAAAGACAATTATACGCGATAAACATGTTTTCAATCAACGAACACTATTATTTTATTATTTTTCTAAACAAATTGATCAAAAGCGAAGGCACTCGAGACAGCGCCTACGGACTGTTCCTGTCACGAGGAACAGCGGAACACGTGATCAACTTCTACTTCCGGTTGTTGAGCTACTATAAAAAATGTAATATTGTAATTAAAGATTAATTCTTTTAAAAAAATTAACTTATTTATTTCTAAATCTATAAATTTTTTCTCCGTAAATTAAACAAGTTTTTATTAAGGGTGTAAAGAGATTATAAAAAGTCAATCAGCTGTTTTACGTTCACATGACCGGATGGCGCGAAAAGTACTTTTAATTTAAATTACGTAATTGTTTGATTCTCGAAATATTCTCTCATTTTTATTGATAATTGATTTATTTAGTTAAACTAACTATCGCTCGGTATTAATTGTTTTTTTTTAATGAGACATAAGTCTGAAAAAACCAAAATGAACAAAAGTAAGAGCATTTCTATATTTAAGTTAGTATATTTGAAATAGAAAAAATATCTAAATTTAAAAGCTTTTTGTGAAAGAGTAAACAAATTTATTTTCAACATTTTGATGAGTTCAAAGTTTGGTTTGAATAAAAAATTTAATTTTCTGTCCATTGGAAACAATTGTCGAATATTATGTTATTTTATCTAAAACCTTTTCAACCTTTTCAATAAACATAAACTTGTAATATTTTTACATAATAAAAATATATTCTTTATTAATAATTATATTGTTATTAATGAACAAATAAACATTAATTCAATAAAATAAAAAATTAATTTAATAAAATTAATAATAAATTTTAGGTTATTTTATATAAAACCTTTTCAATAAACAAATAAAATTGTAATTTTTACTAAATAAAAATATATTCTTTATTAATTATATAACAAATAAGTAAAGAGAAACTTGATTTTGCAGGAAAATCTTTTTCCCAACATGTTTTGAGCATTTAATAACACTTTTACATACATTTACTATAGAATCGTGTCAAATGATTATTTTTCAATTTCCAAACTTTGTTGGAATCTTTAGAAATATTTAAAGAAATTGAATTACCTAAATTACCCTAATTTTCCTGATCTATTTTAATTTACCAGATTTTTTCTTGTTTTTCTGATAAGTGACAGCCCTGAAAATAACAAACATTAGTAATTGAAACATAAACTACTAAATATTTCTAAAATGATTATTGCTAAAGAAAGTAATTCAGAAAAAGAGACTATCAAAAAACATTCAATTTATTTTAAAAAATCATCAACTAAAATTCAAAAAGAATGATAACAGAAGCATTAAAATTTTCTAATTATGTCACTGGCTCACAATCGAATCTCTTATCAAACTTCGTTTTAAATTCAATTTTAATTTTTTCGTTTAAATTAAATTCTTTTATTGAAACTGTCGCTATTCAAAAATAGAATTTTTATTACAACGGTTTCGAGACTTTCCCGCATACAATAAAATATCTATTTGTATACTTGCATTCATTTACAGTCGTAAAATAAAGTCACATATGTAACATTCATTATCGTTAAACCTACAACGAAAAAAAAAAATTCACTGACATTTCCATACGCTCGTAAAAAAGGCTTGAGCTCTATAATACACTTAAATTCTTTATTTCGAATATAAAAACTATATTTATAAGTCTTTGCCTGAGAAACTGAATTTTCTCTAATTCGTACTAAAAACAGTCTAATCGTTTTTTAAGTGCTCTGGGACTTAATTCCGCGAATTGGTTGTTCCTTTCAGTTCATTCATAATTGAAAATTAATTACTGTGAACAGTTCAGCAATAGGCGGAGAACAATTTCATTTTTCATTCAACATTTCGCGTCCATTTGTAAACTGACACTTTTTCGAATATTCTGCTTGTGGCAACGTCATCATCATATTCCTCTTTCAGGTAAAAAATCTTCGTTTTGTCTTGCGAAAAACACTCAAGAACATTCCACTTGTCGAAGAGTTTCAGAGAATTCCTGATTGGATCGACGCATAAACTTTCGCCTGAAATTTATAAAGAAAAAATTGATTTAAAAATATTGAAATACCTATAAAGTAAGAAAATAAGTTTAGAAAATATAATAACTGAGTCAATAATTATTATTATTATATTTTTATTGTAATTAAAATTACCATAACTAACTGCTCCTCCGTCGATGTTTGTTTTGATTTCATCTAAAATTTCTCGGATTAACTCTTTCTCAGGTAATGAACGATTTACCAATTTTTTTAGACAAAATGCACTGAATGTGTAGGTGTCTATTAAAGGTCTTAGTATTGTGTGAAGAAATTCCATGCGTTTCGAATGTTCCGGAATTAGACTAAGCTGCAAGAAAAAAATTTGTTTGTCAAGCAATTGTTATTGTAAGTTCATAAAATAATAAACACTGAGTGAAAAAATTTCTTTTATCAAGAATAAAAATATGCTTGGACTATATGCTTGGATCAAAAATAATTATTCTTGGACTAAAAATATTGTTTTTGGATCAAGAATAATTATACTTAGTTCAAGAAAAACTATCTTTAATCCAAGAATGCATACAATACAATTTTGACTATTAATAGCTCATTTTTCTCGTTGAAACATTCTCTACAATTTTATTTGTAAGATTTTCTTAAATAATATTATTTTTACAAAATACGTAAAGAACAAATATTATTGGTATATAATAATTTTTTTTAAACAAAATATTATTTAACAAAACCCAACAAATAAAATTGTAGAGAAGGTTTCAACGAGAAAAATGAGCTGGTATTAGTTAAAATTGGTTAAAAATTATAGATTTTTTCTTAAACTAATTTTTTCTGGAAAATGTACGACTGAATCTTTCAAAATTTGGTGGAATTAATTTTAATAATAGTTTTATTTGATGGAAAAAGCTATTTTTTAGTTTTAGGTTATGTCAGTGGAGAGAACCACCTTAACAAAATAAAAGAAACAACTTTTTTAACATAGGACACATTTTTAAAACAATTCTAAAAACCAATATTAATAACAAGTCATAGTATCTAGTAACTTTATCAAAGAGTAAATTTGCGAACAAATAGACCACATGTAAAAAATTGAATTATTTTGCAAAAAAAAAAAGATAAAAACAAGCTAATGTAATTGCAATTATCAAAATCCAAATTTTTTTTTTTTCGTTTTACCCAAAATTCTCAGATTGTACTCTAAACTATTTTCAATTCAATTTTTCAAGTTACTGAAGAATACAAGATTAAAATAATTTTTTCTATATATTTATCTACGAATTCCTGCAATTTCTTACAAATTTTCAATTTTACAAAATTTTGTAATCTTTTTATAAATTTCCAGTTTTTATCTCGATGTACTAAATTGCCAGCAATTTCTTAAATTACTAGATACTTTAACTTAAAATAGATTTTTGTGAAAAATAGGGGACATTACGGGAAAATATTCCAAATAGGGGACTTTTAGGAAAATAATAAAATAATAATTATAATAATAAACTTACTTTGTACTGAATTTTGTTAGTGCGATAAGTATTGGAGTATTCTTCGTCTGAGCTATCATCAAAAGTTCTGGCACATCTTCTGCTCCACATTTCCTCTTGCGAGAAAGCTTCTTCTTCTAACGTAATAATACCGGAGGAGCATAGACTTCTAATTTGGTCAATTATCACATGCTCTAAATCCTGACAAGGCTTACAAAAAATAAATTCGTACTTAAGAATATCACAGACTTCAAGCGCTTTTTCCACTAAAACGTCTTGGAAGATAATTATATTATTCTCGACAATGGCCTTTGGATCATTTATCTGGGATTTCAAGACTGCGTAAAGTGCCGTCACTGAAAAGAAGAAAATTGTGTTAAAACCTTTTCTTGATTAATTTTTGAAAAATAATATAAATATGATGTATTATGTATTTTAAAAATTGACTAACGGTCAAGAAATAGTAATTATAAACCTTACCCACAACACTTTCCAAGACATAATGCAGAACCATAGTGTTTCCGTAATATGACAATTCGATGACATTAGGAAGAATTGAGACAGGTTTTATTGCAGTTGAAAAAGTTGATTTTATTGCCTGACCATTCACCGCTTCAGTAATTTCCTGTCGTTGTTGTTTTACTAAACCAGGTCCCAAAATGTCCAACTGAAAGAAGGTTAATGTAATCGATTAGAAAAATTAATGAATTAAATTTCTTAAATTGATAAATCAATCTGTTTAATGATAGATTGATGATAATTATTCAGTATTTTGCTTTTATAAAATCACTCTAATTAAAACTAACTAGGGTAAATGCGGGGGTAGTCGGACACTTAAGGATTCGATCTTAAATAATGATATTTTTCTTAAAATTGAAAAGTATTTTAACATATTGCTTTGCATGAACCGTTAAATGAGTCATCCATGATTAATTTTCATATAAATTTGCTACAAACATGTCAATATTTAATAAAATATAGCTATTTTAATAAAAAAACAGAATATCAGCAGTAGTCGGACACTTGCTTGTAAAGTCGGACACAACTGTATCAGTAGTCGGACATTTTTCTTTTTTAAAATAATAAAATATTTCTTGCTTTTATGTTATAAAATCTATCAAATTCAGTTACAGAAATAATCCTCAGGCAGCACGAGTTTAATTCGTAAACCCATGTGGTGAATCTTAAATAAAAAAGAAAGTTTTTTAGTTTTAAAATTTTATACCTCACTATGGCATTTTGAAGACAATCTGTCAAGTTCTGTTGTGATCCTTCAGTGAAAAGGAGGAATTCGTATAAAATCAAATTTTAGGTTATTTTTCTGTTGATGCAGAAAATGTTACAAAGTTAACAAATTTATAGGTTATAAGTAGTTGTTTTTATGGTTTTTACTTTTTCAGCATCTAAAATAATACAAGATATAATACAAGTAATATAGTGTCCGACTATACACAAACACTCTAAAATCTGACAGGTTAGGTCGGACACGTCAATTACGTCAATTATTTGTAAATTTAAAGTCATTTTAATGTTATTTTCACTTTTAAACATAAAATTAGAGTTTCCATAATCACTTTGTAACATTTTCAAACATAATTACAACCTACAAAACCTTATTTCGTACTAATAAAAATCTCTACCTCCTTAACGGCTGGAATAACAAATCAGACAAAATGTCAAAACATCGCAGTTGAGTAAATTATTGTTGCATTTTAACTAATTTACAAATCACCAGAGGGCGTTGCAGGTAATTTTTATATTCTATAATTCTGACAAATTTGATAAAATAACTTTGTGAGAAGATTCCGATAGTAAATAATTATTTATTTAACTTCAAAACTGAAAGTGTCCCACTATCGGTACTGTCCGAAATTACCCGCATTTACCCTATAAAATTGAATAACATAAATAAAACTTACAGCGTGATTTACAACATCAATGCTTTCACCACAGAAAGCCACATCTCTTTTTGCCCATTCTAATTCTTGCCGCATTGAATCCAGAGCCTCCACCAAAGAATCCAATGTGCAACCGTCTCTGAATTTGTAAAGAAGTAGAAAAGCGATTATGTTTGTAGACATAATTGGCATTGACTTAGAACCATCTAGAAAAAGAAACAATCAATTAATTTTAATCTTTTTCAACATAAAATTATCTTAAATTTATAAATTAATCTTGTAGACTAAAATTTTCTATCTAAGTTTATCTTTATTAAAATATGTTTTCTTTTTGCAATTTACAGAAAGTGTAGCGAATGATCATTTTCAAATTTTCAGCACATTTCGAGATTTGTTTCTTTAGTGATTAATAATTATATAATTTAAATATAACTTTTGTTTTAAAAAAATATTGATAAGAGCAGTTTAAAACATTTAATTCACGCCATTTATAACATTAGTTTGAAATTGAAGTAAAAAAATAGAAAAAAACAGAAAAATTATTAAAATATTTGAAAACATCAGAAATTTTGCAAAAGAAATAAGGAAATTATTTAAAGTCAAAAAATGTATGAAACTTCTTTAAAAATCCAGAAACTTTTTACAAATTTAAATATTTACTGAAATTTGTCTATAAATTAAGGAAATTATTAAGAAAATAAAATTAAAAACGTTAACATTTTGCTGAAAGAAGAAAATATTTTTTAAAAATTAGGAACATTTTAAGAAAAGGAAAAATTTCTAAAAAACAGAAAAAAAAGATGATGAAATGAAAAAGTGCAAGATTAGATTCAAATACAATAAAATAAAAGAAGAAAAGTCACTCAAAAATTATAAAAAAATGTATAAAAAAATACCGAATAATTGATTTTAGAAAATTAGAAATTATAGGATCAAAATTAAACAATTTCAAAGAAGGGAAAACACAAAAAACAGGATAAATATATAGACAATAAAATATATTAAATGAATTAAAGGATCAAAAAATGTTAAAAAAATTATGCAAGTACAAATAGAAAAAAAAAAAAAAAAAATTTAAGACAAGTCAAAAAGTTTGAAATGATAAAAAAAAACTGAGAACATACAATTAAAAATACTAATTAAGATATTTAAGAAATGGAGAAGATATTCTTCAAAATCAAACTATGAAAAATTTACAAAAAATAAAAAATTTGATAGAAATCTACTGAAAAACAGTTTGTAAAAATAAAATTAAGAAATATGAAAAACTAAATGAAAATTTTACAAAAGAAATTAAAAGCTCCTTTAAAAATACCAATTTTTAAGAAAATTAAACGAAACAATTTTTTAAATTATTAATCAAATTTTTAAACTAATCATAAGAGCAATAACTTAAACAAAACCAAGAAAGTTAATTATTTTTTAAAAGAATAATTAAAATTGCGGAAAAATGTAAAAAAAGATGAATAAATTCACAAAAATATAAGAGAATCTATAAAAGTAATCGGAAAATTGAAGGAAATATTTTACTCCTCTCCTTTTCTTTCCCTCAAAATAGAAATGTGAAGAATTTTAAAAAGTGTGTTTCAATCAACGGTAAAAATAGTTATTTTAAAACGAAACAATAAAGAAAATAAAAGTAGGTAAAGATTTAAAAAACAAAGAAAATTAAAAAAAAATGTACAAAGAATATCACAAGTTTAAAAGGAAAAAACATATTTATTGAAACATTTTTTTAAAAAATACGAAAATAAATAAGAAATTTTATGAAAAAAAAGTTTATTGAATGTTATGAAAACAAAATTGTATAAAATAAAAATATTTTTTGTAAAAAAAAAAGAAAATTAAAGAAAATCTTAAAAGAAAAAACAAACAAACAAACAAACAAATTTATTTAATAAGAAGTTCCTAAGTTAAAAACAAAAATAGAAAAAATTTTTAGAAAAAGAGAAAAATGAAGTACAATTATGAAAAAAAATGTAAAATACTGATTATACTTTTTGAAGAAGTAATAAATTATAAGAACAAAAATGAGCAGTTTCGGAAAAGTTTTAAAAATTTCCATGAAATGGAAAAATTATTATTGTTAATATGCAAAATTGTTATGTCTCCAACCCGACTTTTGTAAAAATATTCCGTTTTTTAATGTTTTCTTGTATTATTTTTAATTTTTAAAAATTAGTTTTAGAAACTTGAATGTTTTTTTTTATTTTTATCTAAATGTTTAAAAATGTTAAACTGCAGTTCTCTGGATTCTAAAAGTCTTTGAATTTTGTCTTTAGCAGGGATCACAATTTTAGGTGAAAAAGGGGATTTTGATTTTCAAAAAAGGGGATTTTCTTTAATAAAAAGGGGATTTTGAAAATTAAGAAAAAAGGGTTATATTAATAATTCAAGTTTTCTTTTACAAAATTTTCTTTTTTCTTTTTTTCAAAACAGTTTTATTAATTAATTTAGTCTTTTTTTGTTCAACTTGTTTATGAAAATTTCAAAAGAAAGTGCACTCTCGGATTACATAAATTTATCTTTTAATAGGTTGTCTGTTCAATGACGAGAAGATGGTTGTTGCAATTAAATATTTTTAAAAATAATTTTTAACTTCAAATGGTTTTTTAAATTATTTATTTAATAATTTAATAATTAGATTTTAAACAGGAAACATAAAAATCTGTGATGTGAAATGTTCTGATATAATGTTAAAGAAATTAAATTAAAAATCTTTCAGCAAAAAATAACAAAATCAATTCAAATTATTTTTATTAATCTTTTTTATTGTATTTTTATATTTTGTAATTCAAAACAATTAATTTTTGTTTAAAATAAGTAAATATATTTTATATAAACAATTTTTTTTCATCCAATAAAATAAATTTAATGTATTTCAGCAAGAATACATGGTTTTATTTTATGATGCAAAACTAGTAATATTTGTTTAAAACGAGTAAAAAATATTTAATAAAAAATTTTTTATCCAATAAATTAATTTGCTTTAATTAATTAAGAATACGTGGTAATAAGAAAATTATATAACTTTTTAAAATAATTTTATTTTAATTATGTTTTTCTCATGTTTCCTGTTTAAAATCTAAATAAATTCAATAAATAATAATAAAAAACCATTTTAAGTTAAAAATTATTTTTAAACATTTAAATTCAATAACTAATTTCTCATCATTCTACATACACCCTGAAAAATGATAAATTTTTGCATTTCCGAAAGTTGAAAATAGAAACTTTTTGAAAAAAAAGAAGGTCAAAGAAGAGAATAATGTTGATTTTAGGTGTTTTAGGTGTTTTAGGTGATAAAATCTTAATTTTAGGTGTTTTTGGTGATTTTTCTAAAAAAAGGGGAAAATAAGAGGAAAAGGGGAAAAAAAGGGGATTAGGTGAAAAAGGGGAGAGACTGTGATCCCTGCTTTAGTTTTAGACTACAATTAATTCGCGATGGATAATCATAATTTAACACATTAAAATATTATAAACAAATTTTTAATACATGTTAAACGAAAGTTAAGAATTTAATGTTATTTTCTTTTATAAAATTTATAGTTTAAAGGAAAAATGTTGTTTTTATAAACAATCAAAGTTGGAAAATTAGCGGAAGTAAAAAATCAAATTCATCCCCAAAACTTATTTTTTTAGTAAATAACTGAAATTTTTTAAATATTAACATCATATTATTTAAATTGTAGTAAAATATTTTCCTTAATAACCGATAACTATTTTTTGCATATATGCTCTAGTACTTATAAAAATAAGAAAATTATTCATCTCCAAAGCCCTTGAGATTTCTTTTGTGTCCAATGTTTATTTTCAATGTTTTGAAGAATTTAGCCTTTTTCTATGATTTGGAATGAAGTGAAAACTTGGTATGCATCTAAAATAATAATTTTTCTACTCAAAATTAAAATTCATTCAATATGTGTTTAAGATTTCAAAAAATAAGATTTAAATATTTTAAGAAATAATATTATCTTAAATACTTTTAATTTTACTTTTAACTTTTAGTTAATTTCTCTCTTTTTCTTAGTTTCTTTTAGTAAATATAATTTAAACTCTTACTTGTTAGAAATTAATTTTACGAACCAGTATATCAAGTTTTTGAATATTATTTTAAATAATCCTACAAAAGGAAATTTGAAAAATCTAAAAAGCATTTACTTTGAGAATGTAAATATAAAAGTGTCAATTTCTGTAGAACCACAAAAATAGATTACCATATACGATATGACGAGCTATGCTTTCAACTAGTTGACGATCCTCTTCAACAACAACGTCTGTACCAAATAAGGAAGAGCTTGACATCGAGTACTTTAAACATTTTTGCTGAGGGCCATTACTCGTTGGAGTTGTTGGATTTAATCTCGCCTGTTGAGCTTGGAAAGACTTGAGCATCTCCTGTTAAAACAAAAAATTTTAATTAATAAGATTTTATGGTAAATTTAAAAAAAAAAATTATAATGAATCTTAACCATAAAAAATTAATTTTATCATATATCTCAATTAACAACATTTTAAAATAAAATCTCAATTAATATAGTTTTTACAAAAAAGGAATTTCTTTAGAAAAAATTGTTACCCTCAAGGAGAAAGGTTGACAAATATCCGTTTTAACAATGCCGTAATTTCCCATTAAAGTGGCCCACATAGCTTTAATAGTAGCTCCGAAAGATTCCATTTGTTTGGGTTGACCAAGTTGTTCTCTGACGAAATTTCCATCGACTAAACGTTCATAATTTATCGACATGGGGACCAGTAATGCATCTTCTATCGTACCGTCCATATAGGCATCAATAACGACACTGAGAACTCCCCCCTTTGGCATGCAGGGTTTTCCAGTTCTCGTTCTTCCGCCTTCAATGAAAAATTCAATATTGTGTCCTGCTCTGAGACATTCCATTAAGTAGGTATGTAAAGTTGCTCTATAAAGTTTATCCTTTCTACCCTGAACAGGATCGATTCGCCTTTTTATGAAAAAGGCTCCTAATCCACTCAAAAGCCACCTTAAATGAATAAAGAAAATAATTTTAAACATCATACAATATTTGTTTAAATAATATTTTTAAAAACTTATTTATCATGTACGTTTTTTTACTCATAATCTATTATTTTTCGTTTGTTTATTGTTCAACATATTTATTTATAATTATCTATAATTTATATTTATCTATAAGAGAATAAATTTACCCAAAGAAGGGAATCCGAAGATTATCGCCAGCAGCAACTAACGGAGATTTAATGTTATGACTTAAGAATATAAAAGTAGTCATAATATAATCTAGATGACTTCTGTGTAAGGGAATAAAGATCAATGGCAGTCCAGTGTCATTTGCCCGCTGAAGCATGTCAATTTGTGAAGGTTGAACAACTGCCGATTGTATGAAACGTGGAAGTACTTTGTACAAAATCCATGCTACTATTCTCAAAATTTTATCGCTGATACTACTTTGCATTTTAAACAAGATTGTCTCGGCCCTTTTTTTCGCTTTTGCAACTTCTTCTTCTTCAGTTCCATCGCCATGCTCAGCATTTTCAATTGCTGTTAATTTTACTGCGTCCATTAATCTTTCATCGTTCAACACCTGAAACAATTTAAAAAGTAAGTACATTTTATCGGGAAAAAGTCGGGGAATTTTTTCAATGATTTTTTACAAGTGTTGATTTTTTTCTTTGTAAATGTTTAAAACCTATATAATATAATCTTTTTAAAAAGATAACTAGACTTTTAAAAAAGCCTTAAGAAGAGTAGTTTTTAAAAAAAATCTTTAAAAATAAGAAAAAGTAAGAAAATTTAACGAAAACAAAAAGTTGAGAAAACAGGGAAAATGTTTTTAAAAGTCTAATAAATTATGGAAACATAAGAAAATCAAAAAAGACATTAAAAACTTTAGGAATGAATGAATGCAAAAGTAATAAAATAGAGAAAACTATGTTAAAAACTGAGAAAATATAAAATTATATATTTACAAACAAATAAGAAAATATAAAAAGATGAGCGAAAAATCTACAAAAGAAATGTAAAAATTGTTTAAATACAAAAAAGTTGAAATTATTCAAGAAATAAGGAAATTAAAAATTAATTTCCTTATTTAATTAATTTAAATTTCAGTCTTGAAAAAATGAAAAAAGCTTTTAATATAAAATTTATGTGAAAATCGAAAAACCTTAAAGGATAAAAAATGGGAAAATAGGACAAAATATTAAAAATATTATGAATAAATTTAAAAACAAGTCATCATCAAGAAAAAATCTACTACAAACTGAAAAAATGTAAAAAAATAAGTGAAACGAAATATACAAAAGAAACAAAGAAATTCTTTAAAAAAAACGCTTAAATTAAAGAAAGATATTTGAAGAACTTTGAAAGAGCGAAAAAATATTGTAATATTAAAGAATATAAGAAAAAATGTTTAAATCTTGAGGAAAAAAATTAAGTAACCGTGTAATACCTAAATTAGAAAAAAATGGTACAAAAAATAAAAGCTATCCAATAATGAGAAATATTAAAACTAAATAACTGAAGTATTGAAAACAAGAAAGTCTAAAAAATTTACAGAAACATTTTACAGCTTTTATGTCAATAAAAGAACAAAATTAACGAAAAAAGGTGACATATTTTTCTAAATGTTAAAAAGAAAAAAAAATGACAAAATAAACTGAACTATTTTATTTAATTACCGAATTTGTTAGATTATGTTAAATATTATTTTGTTTAAACAATACATAAAAAAAATTTTTATTTCTTTAGTAACATTTAAACAAAATATTCTTTAAAAAATCCAACAAATAAAATTTTAGAGAATGTTTCAATGAGAAAACTAAGTTATTATTTATTAAAATGACATGAAAATCACAGATTTCAGATTTCAAAAGCATAAAATGTTAAATAATTATTATTGAAAATTTTTTAGCTTAACCTAATTTTTTCTAAAAAATACATAACTGGGTCTTTCAAAATTTAATGAAATTAATTTTAATAATATTTTTATTTGGTGTAAGACATTTTTTAATTTGAGGTTATGTCAATGGAGTGAACCTCCTTAATATTTAGAAAAGTGCAGAAAATGTTATAAAAAAACTTTTTTTAAAATAAAAACAATTACGAAAGGGAACAATTTCCTGAGAAATAGAAAAATGTTGATAAAATTTGAAAATGTATTTAAAACTGAAAGAATAATAATAATAACTATATTAATGTTTATTAATAATTTAATATTCTTATCGAACAAATGCTATTGCATGATTATTTTTAGAATTCAATCATTGACAATGAATGTTGACAATAAAATTAAGTTTAATTAATTTAATTTTCTTATTAAGTAATTTTGCTAATTATTGAAAATATTGATAGATTACTACTTACGATTTCTGTTACTTGTGAATAGTCATATTTTTTAAAACTGTAGACGTGAGCTATATGATTAAAAATTTTACTGAAGAAGCTGGAGCCAGATTTCACAAGAAGAATATTATTTCCATGCGTTGAATACTGGGTACCGACTTTACTGACCAGTGAATCCTGAAACAGATAAATAAAAGAAAAAATGAAAATAAATCTTAAGACTACCTAATTTGAAAATTAAATGAAAATGAATAAATTGATGAAAGGACGAAAATTCAGTCCTAACTTACATGTTCAGGATAACCGCGAATGACAACAATTCGTAACCACTCATTAAAAAATCTCAACGAAGTATCGTGCATTTTAAAAATAAAAATTCTAGTTTTAAACAAAAATTTGTATTTTTTTTAATCAAATTGTCAGATGAATTCCTTAGAATTTATTCAAAATATTTAGCCAGAAAAAGTACAAATAGTTTCATCATCATTTTGCTCTAAAAGTGATCACGGAAATTGTGAAATTTTATAAAAACTTTTAAAGATTAAATTAATCTTGAAAGTGAAAAGACGAATAAAACATATTATTTATCATTTCGATATCATTTAAAAAAAAAGAAGATAAACAGAATTTGCAGCTTTCTATTTTTACCAAAATAACTAAGGCAAAATATCAAAACAATCGGAGAAAATAACTTTTAAGTGTTACATAAATATTGAAGAAATATGAGAGAATAAGTAAAAACACTAGGAATTTTAACGATACTCAAGTGCGCACTGCAAGTAGAATATTATTCCTTTTTTTTTTTTTGTAAATCGTAAAACAAATTATTAATGACAATTAGAGTTTCGCGTGGCACTACAAACGATTTAAATACGTAACGGTATTATTTTTAGAACTGTTTTTCAAACAGTAATGATTCTGTGCCAGAACCGCGAGGGTCTGTCTCAACTGAATTCCTTGTTGTTTGAAAATTAACGTAAAATTTGCATTTTGTACAAATGTGTCTGATAAAGAATTAGAAAAGAAAAAGAAAATTAATTTAATGATTTGATTAAAATAAAATACATGATTTATTTATTTAAACGGATAATTTGTTTAATTCAAATCGTCGACGTAACTTTATAAAAAATACGATAATTTAAGCATAGATAAATAATTTCTTTGGATTAATTTAACAGCATTATGTGAAATGGGAATTTATTATTAATATATAAAAGAAGTGGTTAAATTAAAAAAAAATTAATTCTCATCTAGGAGGTAAGAGAAATAGTTGAGATAAAACACTACAAGTGTAGGCTCAGCGTAGGTATACAAGATTTGTTGAAAAACTTGCGAAACATAATAGGCGTCTAAGAATGTACAGAAAATAAATCATAAGATAAAAATCCGTATCAAAAATAACTCCTAATTTGCTATTGAATTTATTCTTACTTAATTGAATACAAGATGATTAAATTTTCTTAACAATTAAAAAAATGTAAGAAAACTACAAAATTTTTTTAAAATTAATTTTGTTAATTTAGGTGCAATAATAATTTTTACAAGACTTGTGTTTTAGCAACAATACGTTTTGTAATAACTGTTATTAATCAGAAAATAAAAATTCTTTTGATAATTACTTTTAATAAAGGAATGTAATCAGGAAAGAGAAAAGCACGTGACTTGAAGATGGGAATGACTTCTGTGTTGTTTATCTCTAAAGTCAGTTACTTCTGGATTGAATAAGTAAAAAATTGATACTTGAAATTTGCCGCTTTTAACAACCAAGATACCGTAATTTATTAATTTATAATTTCGTAAATAAAAAAATAATTAATTCGTCAATTTTCAATTATTTAAATTCTTTAAAATTGAATGCAATTAAATAAGGGCAAAAAAATAATGGCACGGTTAAAATTCTACGCATTTAAACTCTTTAAAAGTAAATTCTACACATTAAATTCTACAAATTAAAACTTCACAATAAGATTTTTTATAAAACATTAATATTACATACATAGTTAAATTCTACACATTTAAACTCTACAATGATAAATTCTACAAGTTAAATAATTATACTCCAACAAAATATACACATAATTATATTATAAAATGTAATATTATATTAATTATAACAAGATTTAATGTTTTATAAAAAATTCTATCATAAAGTTTTAATGTGTAGAATTTATCATTGTGGAGTTTTATTCTGTAGAATTAAATGCGTAGAATTTATCATTGAAGAGTTTAAATTTTTAGAATTTTAAATTGTAAAATTTAACGTTTATAATTTATCATTGATTAGTTTAAATATGTAAAATTTTAACCGCGCCAAAAATAATTAAAATACAGTTTCTTTTATTCGAAAACAATTAGTCTATTTTTATATTATGATAATACGTTTCTTAGTAGATTATTCAGATTGTTCAATTCTTAAGTACTGTGTGTTTCTTATCGGAAAAGTTCCAAATTAATTTATATATACAAATAAAAAAGATCGAAAAAATGATCAAAACACAGTTTTTTTTTTCAATCCGATAACAATATATCTATTTTTATATTATGATATATTTATTAGCAGATTATTGGGACGGTTCAATTCTTAAACACTGCATGTTTCTTATCGAAAAAAGAGTGATTAATTATATTTGATAATGCAAATGGAAAAGTAGTGAATTTTAATTGGAAAATTTAGAAAGACTTTTTACCCTTGACGAAGGAGTGCAACTGCTGCAACAGTAGAAAAAGAACGGAGTTGTTCTTATAATTTGAGCAGGAACTGGTTCAGCTTCTTTAATTTTAAATAAACTAGCCTCTCGAATTTTTCGTGCTTGTTCTTTGTTCTGGATTCGTCTCCTTTGTATTTGTTGTCCTGCTCGTCGAAGTCCTGTAAGACAAAAATTATCGTAAATTATAATAATAATTAAATTATTAAAAATAAATAATTAAAATTAAAATTAAAATTAAAATGAAAATTAAAATAAATAATAATAATTTTTAAAAATAAAAAATACATTTTTTACAATCTACTTTTCAAAAAATTATTATAAATAACTAGCAATAATTAACGCGCGCAACAAACTTTGAATTGTTGTTGGTAATTTAAAACTATATAAATTTTTTTAAATTCAAATAATAAAAATGACTAAATTAACGAATATATATCTGAAAAACGACGAAAATAATTAACAGATAAAAAACAAAATTCGAAAAATGGCTACATAATTACACAATTGAAAAGAACAGTTTAAAAAATAAAACAATAAATATAAAATTAAAAAAAAATAGTTGAAAAATTATAGGAATAACTGTTGGAAATAATTGCAAATTAAACAACTAGATTGAAATTCAAAAAAAATAATTGAAATTAGAAAAAATTATAAAAAATTGAGAAAATAAATTGAAAATTTAAGAATTAATTTAAAAATTGAAAAAATAATTGATAATTGAAAAAAATGACGAAAATAATTGACAATTGAAAACAAAATTCAAAAAATGGCTAGATTAATACACAACCAAACAAAATAATTTAAAAAATCAAAGAATAATTATAAAATTTTAAGATCATAATTAAAAAATGAAAATATTGTAAGAAATAATTGAAGATTAAGGAATATAATTAATAATTGAAAAAAATAGTTGAAAAATGACGAGAATAATTGAAAAATTGAATAAAATTTGTAAAAAATGACAAAAATAATTGTCAATTGAAACAAAATCGAAAAATGACTAGATTAATAGACAACTGAAAAAAAATTATTAAAAAATTAAACAAGAAATATTAAATTTAAAGAAAATAATTCAAATTGAAAAATTAGTAAAACTATAGGAACAATTGTTGTAAATAATTGCACATTTAACAATTGGATTAAAATTCGAAAAACAATTTAAATTTAAAAAAGCAATTAAAAATTGAATGGAATTGAAATTTAAAGAATATACTTAAAAAAATTAAAGAAAAGTAATTGAAAACTGAAGATTGGAAAAAAAATTGAAGAATGGAAAGAAAAATTAAAGAAAATAAAATTTATTTATTTAAAATTAGAGAAACTTAATGGAAATTCGGAAAAAATAATAGAAAAAAGGCGATAATTTTTTAATACTAAAGAAAATAATTGAAAATTGAAAAGTGGAATCTAAATTTTAAGAAAATAACTGAGAATTGAAGAGAATAGTTCTAGAATTAAATAATTGAATTGAAAATTTAAAACAATTTTTATGTCTAAAAAAATGAATAAAATCCGCGAATTATTGGATATGGAGGAATTAGTTGAAAATCGATAAAATAATTGCAAATAAAAGAAAATATTTGAGAATTGAAGAAAATAATTAAGAATTGAAGAAATAAATTGGAAATTAAAGAATTAAATGGAAATTTCAAGAATATAATTGAAAATTAAAATAAAAATTACCATATGACGAAAGTAATTAAATATTGTCGAAAATAATTAACTATTAAAAAAATAATTAACAATTGAAAAAAAAATTCTAAAAATATTGAGAATAATCGGCATTTGAACAAATTTTTTTTTTAAATTAATGAAGAATCATAAAATTGAAGGAGAATAATAAATTCTTAATTGAAAAATGATGAAAATTATGGAAACAATTGTAGAAAATAAATGAAAATTGAAGAAATCAATTGAAGATTAAAGAATTAAATTAAAATTTTAAGTAAATAGTTAATAATTAAAAGAAAAATTACAAAATGACTAAAATAATTAAATATTAAAGAAAATAATTGACAGTTGAAAACAAAATTCAAAAAATGGCTGGATTAATACACAACCGAACAAACAAATTTTAAAAATCAAAGAATAATTATAAAATTTTAAGATAATAATTGAAAATTGAAAAAATTGTAGGAAATAATTGAAAATTGTGGAAAATAATTAATAATTGAAGGGAATAGTTGAAAAATGACGAAAATAATTGACAGTTGAAAACAAAATTCAAAAAACAATTAAAAATTTCGGAATTAAAATTGAAAGAATATACTTAAAAATTAAAAAAAGTAATTGAAAACAGACGAGAAGTAATGAATGAAAAAGAAAACAATTGAAAACATAAGTATGGAAATAAAAATTAAAGAACGGAATTAAAAATTAGAGAACATAATTGAATAATTGTATTTAAAATTAAAGAAACTTAATGAAAATTCGAAAAACATAATAGAAGAAAGCCGATAATTTTTAAATATTAAAGAAAATAATTGAAATTTGAAAAGTGGAATTTAAATTTGAAGAATATAACTGAGAATTGAAGAGAATACCTACTTCTAGAATTAAATAATTAAATTGAATTTTTAAAACAATTTTTATAAGTAAAAAAAATAATTAAAAATACGAGAATTATTGAATTTTGAGGAATTAATTGAAAATTAAATGAAATAATTAAAAATTAAAGAAAATATTTGAGAATTGAAGAAATAAATTGGAAATTTAAGAATCAAAAGGAAATTTTAAGAAAATAATTAATAATTAAAAGAAAAGTTACAATATGACGAAAATAATTAAATATTAAAGAAAATAATTGATAAATGAGAAAAATAATTGACAATTGTCGAAAAAATTTGAAAGCTGGCGAGAATAATCGTCGATAGAACAAAATAATTTAAAAACTGAAGAAATTATTTAGACAAGTTTTTGCTTTGGAATTTTTAAATTGAAAAAGTAAACAATAAATATTAAATTTTAACAAAATAGTTGAAAAATTATAGGAATAACTGTTAAAAATAATTGCAAATTGAACAACTGGATTAAAAATCGAAAAAAATCATTGAAATTGAAGAAAACAATAAAAAAAAAAGATGAAATAAATTCAAAATTATTTAAGAATTAAATTAAAATTTGAAAAAATAATTGATAATTGAAAAAATTACAAAATGACAAAAATATTTGACAGTTAAAAACAAAATTAAAAAAATGGCTAGATTAATACACAACCAAACAAAATAATTTAAAAAATTAAAGAATAATTATACAATTTTAAGATAATAATTTAAAATTGATAAAATTGTAGGAAATAATTGAAAATTGTGGAAAATAATTAATAATTCAAGGAAATAGTTGAAGAATTACGAAAAAAATTGAAAAACTGAAGAAAATAATTATGTGAAAAATGACAAAAATCATTGTCAGTTGAAAACAAAATTCGAAAAATGACTAGATTATTAGACAAGAGAAAAAAATAATTAAAAAATTAAACAAGAAATGTTAAATTTAAAGAAAATAATTGTAAATTGAAAACTTAAGAAAATTATAGGAATAATTGTTAGAAATATTTGCACATTTAACAACTGGATTGAAAATCGAAAAAAATAATTGAAAATTAAAGAAAGCAATTAAAAATTGAAAAAAAAAACAATTAAAAATTGAAAAAAACCATTAGAACTTGAAGAATAGACTCGAAATCTAAAGAATATACTTAAAAATTGAAGAAAAATAATTGAAAAAAGCCAAGAATTAATGAATATAGAAGAAAAAAATTGAAAACTGAAGAATGGAAATAAAAATTAAAGAATCGAATTAAAAATTAAAGAAAATAATTAAACAACCGTATTTAAAATAAAAGATACTTAATGATAATGGAAAAAATAAATAGAAAAGAGTCGATAACTTCTTAAAATCAAAGAAAATAATTGAAAACTGAAAAGTGGAATTTAAATTTGAAGTAAATAACTGAGAATTGAAGAGAATAGTTCTAGAATTGAATAATTGACTTGAAATTTTAAAACAATTTTTATGAGTGAAAAAAATCCGAGAATTATTATTCAATATTGGGGAATTAATTGAAAATCGATAAAAATAATTGAAAATTAAAGGAAAGATTTGAGAACTGAAGAAAATAATTGATAATTGAAAGAAAAACTACAATATGACGAAATAAACTTAATATTGATGAAAATAATTAACTATTATAAAAAAAGTAATTAACAATTTTAAAAAAAATCAAAAAATGGTGAGAAGAATCGACATTCGAACAAAATTTGTTTTTTTTTAAATGAATAATCATAAAAATTTAAGGAGAATAATAAATTGTCAATTGAAAACTGATGAAAATTATGGAAAAAATTGTAAAAAATAAATAAAAATTGAAGAAATTAATTGGAAATTAAAGAATTGTATTGAAATTTTAAGAAAATAATTGATAATTGGGAAAATGCGAGAATTAGTGAATATTGAATAGAATAATTGAAAAAGGAAGAAGACAATTGAAAATTGAAGAAAATAATTGAGAATTGAAGAAAATAATTGAAAATTGAAATGTGGAATTTAAATTGAAGAAAATAACTGAGAATTGAAGAGAACGGTTCTAGAATTAAATAATTGAATTGAAAATTTAAAACAATTTTTATGTCTAAAAAAATGGATAAAATCCGAGAATTATTGGATATGGAGGAATTAACTGAAAATGGATAAAATAATTGCAAATTAAAGAAAATATTTGAGAATTGAAGAAAATAATTAAGAATTGAAGAAATAAATTGAAAATTAAAGAATTAAATGAAAATTTCAAGAAAATAATTGAAGATTAAAATAATAATTACAATATAACGAAAGTAAGTATTGAATAGAATAATTGAAAAACGAAGAAGGCAATTGAAAATTGAAGAAAATAATTCAGAATTGGAGAAAATAATTGATAATCGAAAGACAAATTACAAAATGACTAAAATAATTAAATATTAAACAAAATAGTTAGAAACGAGGAAAATAATCGACAATCGAAAAAAAATTCGAAAACTGGCGATAATAATCGACAATTATAAAATTGAAAGAGAATAATTGTATATTGAAAATTGTTAAAAATGATAGATTTATTTAATAATGAAATTAAAATTACTTGAACTAATATTCTCTAAATTTTAATTTTTATCAATTCAAATGCATTTTTTTAAAAAAAGAGTATCTAATCTAAGACAAAAAATATTTAAGTGCCAAACTGTAGGTATGGACAGAACGAAAGTATGAATGAATCTTGTGGATTATTATTATAGATATCTATTATTTAATTTGCTAAATTATAGTATTCTTACCTCCAAAGGAAAGTCGAGGCGCATGAGACTCCAAATTTCTTGGTACTTCTGTTCTGCTTTCCCATTTTGCATAAACTTCATGCACCCGTGTTTTAATGATATCCACCATGTTGGTTGCTCTGAAATAAAATTCATAATTATTATTTAAAATAATAAAAATTTTAAAAACTTTTGATTAGATAGAAAATTAAATTAGATTATTAAATAATTAAAATTTATTTCAAAAAACAAAAGAAATAATATTTAATCGTATATATAATACTCGGTTTAAACATTTTGAAAATAATTCAATCGCTCTTTGCTGTCAAATTACTAAACTGTTATTACTGATAAAATTTATCAATTTCAATTAAACACGTTTTGATAGATGATGTAAAATTTGTTTATATTTGTAACTCACTTGATAGAGCGATTCATCATCGATGAACTTGAGTGAGAAGAATCACTTAATAAGTGATAGTTACAGTGATAAGATACAATTTTAAAACAACGCGATTTTTCCAAATCATTTAATTCAAAAAGAAAAAATTGTGTTCAAATCAAAGAAATTAAAATAAATAATTTAAAAATTCAATTCAATTCTTGACAATTAAATTTTCTAAATTAGAAGTTATTTTTATAACTTTTAAACAGCAGTTTAGTAACAATCCGCAAATAAAAAATTTAAAAAACTAAATTCCATCTGATTAAAAATCTAAAATAACAGATTCTTTGAAAAAAAAAGCGAACTAATAATAAGCTGAATCTGTAATAATTTTAATATCCTCATGCATGTTTTTATCAAACAATGAAGATAAAAAATGAATTCTTATCGATCAATATTTATCGATTCAGATATGTTTTCTGAAAATAAGTCAAAGTTTATACGATTAACATCTTCCGTGATATTTCTCACAATGCATCTTGTTATCTAAATATTATTTAGCACCTCTTTCTCTTGATTATAACAAACGATATAAAATTTGGTGTTTGGACCTCATCTTTTTTTTTTTTTTTTTTTTTTTTTTTTAAATAACAAGAGTCATTGATTAAAAATCTTTCAATATCTTTGCCAATTTCAAACATATTACATTTCCTTTCAATGACATTTTTTTCAGGAACCGGTAAGTCTTCTAATGTATTGCGAATGTATATTGAGAGTATTTTTTAAAATAAACCACATATCCCCACAAAATGAATATATCATCAAAGTGCAAATGACACAAATATCAAGTTTCACCGGCAGTAGCTGTAAAAATATTTATTTCTTTTGCAAATCTTGTAAACAGTAAAAAGTTGGTATTTTACCTAATTGTATTTATTGTTATTTTTATTTATATTTTAGCAGCATATGAGAAAAGAATTCACTGAAAATATAAATTCAGTAAAAATTCACAATCAAGGAAACATTATTTTCTAACTTATTTTTTCCAACTCTTATCAATTTTCAGATAAATTTATTAATAATAATGCTTATTGTGCTATCTTCTAAAATAAAATTTATTATTTAAGTTTAAGTTACAAAGTTTACAGTTATAAGAAATTATTAATTTTTTTTCCTCTTGTTATGTAATTTTACAGCAAAAAAAAAATTGGTCCAATAAAGGTCGTAAATTACGAAGTTTTAAAAATTAAGAATTCTTAATTTAGCTTTAAATTTAATTCATAAATTTACTTGAAACTAATTTTTTACTACAAAATTCATTATGAAACTTTATCTGTTAATTATACGGTTTAACAATTTTTTTTAAACAGCAATGTTTAATAAAAATTCGTGATTTCTTCATTTCAAAATTTTAAATACAATAATAACTAATTCTCTAATAATGGTTCATTCCATGATAATTTATTCAAAAGATTTAGAATTCTTTCTCAAAGGTCGTTAATCTAATTATTACAATTAACACAGTTCTACAAATCATTACCTTGAATCCGTGAAAGAATGTTAAATACTTAGTTTTTATTTCTTTATGTTAAATAAAACTTAATTTTTAAATGTTTCATACAAATTCTGCTTCTATAAATAAATTTTTCAGTTTCCTTCATTTTGATACAAAGTGTCATTATACTTTTAAATAATCATTCGAAAAGCAACATTACGTAAAGTGTAACCGATTTTATCGACTTAATTGAAAATATATTCTATTTTTGACTTCAATAGTGCATTTCATTTATGCAGAAACAATATTCAATTATGCCGCAAATGCTTTATTTTGATTTGGGTGAATTGGATTTTACAAATGATGAAAAAAGTAGATAACAAAAATAAATCGATAAATTATAGAAAAAAAAGTAATTAAAAATAAGTTGAAAATAAATCTGAAATATATAAAAAAGAAATCACAAATATTTATAATAATTGTGACGCGTTATGAAAAAAAAGCAAAAAATTGTAGGTTATGTTCAGTAACAGTTTTATTTTGATTAAGTTTCTTTTTAATTTTTTAAAATCAAAATCAATTTTTATTGGATATTTTGAACGGAATTAAGACTAAAACATTAATGTTTTGTGTTCAAAGTTGACTTTCTTTGTGTATTTTCATTCCAAAAATTAAAAACATCTAAAATTTTTAACTTATTCTTCAGTCCCTTTCTTCGTAACTCGTCACACTTACTGATATAAACAAAAATATTCATTAAACATTTTCTTTGAATTGTAAAAATCATTCTTTTGTATTTTTTATTTGCTTTAAACAAAAACTCTTTAGACATTTCCATGAAAAAGATTTTATACAATAAAAAATTTAGACACGTTTTTAAATTTTTCATAGGACGCAAAAAAATTCTGTTTCAGGTTATTTTTTGAAAAAGTTTTAATATAATGCTCAATTAAAAGATGCGTTTATGTAATATTAAATAATTATTTTATCTATTGATTAATATTTTTTTATATCAGCAGATAAAGAAAAAGATTTTTATTTGATTTAAATATAGAATTCAATAGGATTTAGCTTTTATTTTTGTTTGCGAGTTTTTTTTTTCAAATTCGCTACAATTTTAAGAATTTTCAAACTACTTTAACAATAACAAGTTTACTCAATACAATGAGCTATTAATTATTCTTTAAAATTGCATCAGTCAAAAAATAACTCAAGAGAAAGAATTTAAATAACAGATTTTAAAAACAAGGAAAATGGCTTTTTTATTAAAAAAAATATTTCTTGAATAAATTTGACATTTAAAATTCATACTCAAAATTTCCTCTTTTTTTCTTTATCTTTCTTTGTTTTTTGTTTTTTCTTTCTTTCTCTCTTTCCTATTTTTACAAATTTTCGTTTTTGGTATAAAAAAAACTCTTTACCGAATGAATTAAAACACGTGTTCGTGTCATTTTTCACTGCTTTCAAAAGCGCACTGAACGGAAGTAAGATCGAAAATCATATTTACAATTCCACTTTGATAAAAGAATGAAAACAAATAATAATTGTTGAATAAAACCAATTAGGAAACTTGTATTGTGGCTAAACGGAAATATAATTAAAAATCAACAAAATACAAAACATAATTTTATATTTCCGCAAAGTTTTTAATTTCCTAATTTGACAAATCTCTTTTTACAGATTCAAAATTTTCCACTTCCACTGGTTTCGAATGGATTTTGTAATTTCAGATTTAAATTAATAAAAAATGTATCTAGATTATTTAAATTAGTGCCTGACACAGTATTTCGGTTAATTTAATTTTAAACACATTTTAAACACTTTTAAATTTTCTAATTTTCCCGAAATCTACTTTTCAAACTATACACAATAAATTCTTCTTTTTTTTTTTAATTATATTCAACTCAACAAACATAAATTTAGAAAGAAAAAAATTTATAAACTCCATTCTGGTCCAATTTCCTAAATAGAAATCTAAAAAAAAAATCTAAAAATTCAGAAAAAAGAAAAATTTAATAATTGTTTTAAAGTAATTTTCGAGAAAGACATAAATCACATTGTCCAATAATTCAACTCGTTTAACAATTTAATTTATTCAATTTATAACTCGTCTAATAATTCAAATCAACTCATCTAATAATAAAATACTTTTAAATTAAATTGCTCCACTTTTCAGCTTCAACTTTGAATTGTGTGAGATAAACTTTCGGATTTTTATGATCTTTCGGAGCATACCTGTCATTAAAGAAATAATAGAGCACACCACAAAAGATGAAGAGCTCGACCAAGCCGTACATGTTGACATCAGCAGAACTTTTTTCTATTAAATTAAATAAATTGACAAGAGTTCAGAGTTTAATCACAGAACAATAACAATTGACGAGGGCCGCACAAATGAGTTCCATTTCACTTTGAGATGTGGGGATATCCTCTTTGATTATAATATTATCGTATTGAAGGCAAAAGTGGGAAATGCTGACTGATCCAGGCATCGATTAAACTCACATCAAACTCTTTGGCAATTGATAGTTTTCTTGTTTTTTTTTTTTTTTTATCCAGAATCAAATGTTTCCGAGTCGCACTACTGTGTTCTTGCTGCTGACTTTTGACTGACAATGAGTAAGCTGTCAATTATTTTCTTCTTTTGTGTATTGTATATCGTTGACTTTCTACCAAGCCGAAACTCTTAATTGTGTGCAAGTTTGCCCTTTGATCACTTCCCAACAATGGATCACTGATATTTATAAAATTGTAACAGATAATTTTACTTAGGAGAGAGTTCAAAAAGACTGTAGGAAGTTTCCTTCAAGGACATTTCTCCCTAAGATAATTGGGCTCATAACTGCATTTCTAACTGAAAATGATGTAGAACGAAGAATTTTAAACAAAGAATGTTTCACTTCTAGACAAAAAAAAAGAGAAGGCTTTCACAAATCTGTAGCACGTTTTTTAAAACTTTATACTTATCCTAGAATTTTTTAAATCTAGATATTAAATGGGTTTTTAATGACAGAAATTACTTAATAAGTTTTATTAAAGTATTTTACTTTTAATTCATTATTTATTAACAAGTTATTAGTAATAATTTTTATTTATTTATTTTTTTTTATAAAGGTAAGATAATTTCCACAAAAAATTTGTCAACTTTAGAATTATTTAGTACTGCCTGAAATATTTTCTACTAAATTAATATTTTTTTAAACTTTCTTTTAAAATCTGAACTTCTGTAACCACTGTAAAATTTTATTTATTTAGTTTTTAAAATATCTTTGTTTATATTGCAGTAATATTAAAATAAAAGGCTTTTTTAAGTAAGTAAATTTATGAAAAAAAAAATTAACTACACTGTAAAATACGATAAAATGAAAAAATATATATATTTAAAAACTTTATGAATAAATACAAAAAATTAGAAAGTTGGAGAAAATCTACTAAAAACCGAGAAAATGTAAAAGGATTATATTCGTAAAGTTCTGAATATTTATTTGAACGAATTTTTTTTTCTACGAAAAAAATTTTAAACTTAACTTTTGAAACATAAATTATAAAAAGAAAATTCCATTATTCTATCAAAATTATTTTTTTGTTACGTAGAACAATGTTTTACGTTAAATTTCTATTAAGAAAATATTAAAAAAGAAATTTCATTTTAACGTTCAGAACTTTAAGTTCATAAAAGATTTATAAAAAAATACTAAACTGCAAAAAGTGAGTAAAATAAAAAGTTTTTTAAAAATAAAAAATCCCGAAATTACAAAAGATCTAATGATATGAATCGAATAAAAAAAAAGTAAAAGAAAAGAAAAGTATAAAAAATTGTTAAAAAACATCAGAAAATTTATAATAATAATTAATAATAAATTAATAATAATGAAATGAATCGAATCCAAAAATAAAAAAGATGTGGAAAAATTACTAAAAATTAACAGCATTTAATAATTTTTGTGACAAAATTGCTAAAGAAATAAGAAAATTAAAAAAAATAAATAAAAATGTATAAAAAATTGTTTAAAAACACCAGAAAATTAATAATAATTTAATCTTATTTATTAAAAATAATAATATCATTTCAGATTAAGAATTAAATTACTTATTATTTCAGATTAAATTACTTATAATCCTGTAATTGGTATTTGACTGTTGGATTTTTTCAATAAATGAAATGAAAGAATGTCAAAAAAATTAAGGGACAAAAAATCTTGAAGTAAATAGAAAGAGTAAGAAAAAATCATAAAAATATAAATTTAAAAAAGAAAGTGAAGTAACCTGGCGGAAAATTATCAAACAATGGTTAAAATTAAAAGAATTGAAAAATGTTAGAAAACTGAAAAATTAATAAAACAAAAAGTTTTATTAATTTAGAAAAAAAAAATAAAAAAAGAAAGACTTAAAAAAGGATTTTTAAAAATTCGTTATTATAAATAAAAATAGAAACATAAAAAATAAAAATTTTACAATCTAGCAAATTCTGAAGAAATGTGTAAAGCAAAACGAATTTTAAAAACCTTACGAATGAATGCAAAAATAATAAAGTTAAAAAATGACTAAAAACTGGAAAATGAGAAATTAAGTTAAAAAATTTAACATTATTTAAACGTTTTTAGAAAATTAAAGATGAAATACTGAAAAATTAAATTAAAATAAAAAAGAAAAAATGCCAAAAAAAGTAAAATTAAAAAATAACATTGTTGAGAATTACGTTCGTTTTATTTTATTTTTTTTATTTTGGTACATAGAGAGTTCTCCATACGTAAATAAAAAAAATGTTCCTTTCTCATAATTTAAAAGATCGCAACAAAAGAAAATTTCATTTTCGTAAAATTTTATTTCTAAATGAAAAAGATGATTTAAAAAAAGTTAATGCAATATTTTTAAAAATCCCTGTGTCTGATTTTAGATAATTATGAGTTTAATAGGCATACCAAATTTTATTCAAATTTGTTAAAAAATTCTCAAGATATCGTGGGGATAAAAAAATTACTACGCATACACACACATGCACACAGAAATTCGAAAAATTTGCTTAGTAATGAAAATTTTTGCATTTTAAATTGAAATGAGCCGATTAAACCTATTTTTAAAAAATCTAAAATCGTAACGATCACTAAGCAAAGAGGAAGCAAATATGAATCAAAACGACGAAAAATGATAAAAATTAACAAACAATGAAAAGATATAAAAATGAATTAAAAAAAAAATGAAAAAGTGAAAAAATGTAAAAAGTGAGAAAATATTTTGAATCGATTAAAAAATTATGGAAAATTAAGAATATTAAAAAGAAAAAAAATATTTAAAATTTTATGAACGATTGCAAAAATAAGAAAGTTGCCGATAATTTTCTAAAATCAGACGAAATATTAAAATTAAATTAAAAAAATTTTTAAAAAAAGGTTAAAAGACTACAAAATTTTAAAATTGTTAAAAAAAAAAAAAAGTTCAATTTTCGAAAAGTCATGAAAATTAATAAAAATTCTTTTATTTTTGTTAAGAGAGAGAGAGAGAGAGAGAGAGAGAGAGAGAGAAAATAAGAAAATATTTAAAAAAAAATTAAACAGTTTCAAAAATCGAAAAAAATTCTATAGAAAGTAGAAAATTTTATTTATTCATAAATTAAAAAATTAAAAAATGTATTTAAAGGTTACAAAGTGATTTTAAAAATTATGAAAATGATCGGGATGTTTCTATTTCTACGAATTTTTAAAACTTTTTACAAATTCCCGGATATTTTTGCAAATTCTCGTTTTTCTCAGGATGCATTAAATTCCTGACAAGTTTCTCGATTTCCCGGATCGCAAAACATGCTGAAAATTTTTCTACAGTGTAAAATATATCTTCGAGGATGGAATTTTCACTTTTTTTCTTATTAAAAAGATACTTTAGTAAAATTTCTTAAATATTTTCTTTCATCATGATTTGTAAATTTTCATTTATAAGGAAATTACAAAAAAAAAAAGATTTTAAAAAAAATAAAAGTTGACTACAACTTTTGGAAAGTTTTAATAAACTTCAAATCTGCAGGATGTCGATTAAATTCAATAAAATTTAAATTAACCGTAATAAATTTCAAGGTCCTCATGACTAAATTTGTAAATTAATTATTTAGAATTTTCATTTTACAGAATTTCATAAGATATAATTTTTTTTTTGCCGAATTTTAATTTTTCGAATTTGATTCCAAGCAAATTTTAATTAATCCGAATTTTTACTTTAAAAAAATTTAACATCACCGAAAATTCTGACATTTATAAATTCTATTCTCTTAAAATTCTATTGAATGATATTTTGCTTAATGAAAATTCGGTTAAATTCGAATTCTATATTAAATAAAAAGTAGGTGAAAAATAAATTCTCTAAACGAAAATTCCGTTAAACATAAATTCGTCAATTTAAAAATTCTCTTAAGTAAAAATACAAATTTATTTAAATTCGATTGAAAACAAATTCGAAAAAGTAAAATTCGGTAAAACGGAAATTATATACATAATGAAATTAGATAAAAAATGAAAATTCTGATTAATTAATTTTAGAACTTAATCATACGCCTCAATTTTAATTTTGTATTTCAGACAATAAATTAATCAAATTTATACAGATTAAAAATTCTCATTTCAATTAATGGACATTCTGATTAATTCAGAATTAGAGAATTGATTTAGAATTCTAAAATGCTTGCTAATAATAAAAACTAAAATTTTCCCGGAATCGTAACACACTTTAGATAATTTAAACAAACAAATAAATAAATAATAGGTACATTCTCAATGCAGCTATGAATTCCTTTATAATATTAATTTAATAAAAAATAAAAAAGCCACTTCCTTTACAGAATTCAACTAATTTCTTTACTCCATTATACAAAACAGCTTTAACACGCATCGTTTTATTGTTTAAAACACGTTTTTATCGATAGATTATTTACATACTTTTTCAGTTTCAAAAACTGATAACTTATGTTTGGTTTTAAAAGTTTCGTAGTAATAAATGAATTTTTATGTTATACGTCAGAAGTGATTAAAATATATTGAAACAAAACAAAAATTATTTTGTTGAAAGAAAGTAAAAAAATGAATAATAAAGAGAAAATTAAAATAATAAAATCACTAACAAAAGATAAAAAAAAACAATACTTCCTCTGCGAGGAAGCAAAAATACAAAAGAAAATTTAGAAGCAATAGAATTTTGAAGAATTTTCAAACAACTAAAATTCATTATTTCAAGTTAACTAATAATTTATTGTTCACAAGAGAGATTATTAAAAATATCCAAAATTACCGAAAAATATTTGTAGCCTTTAAAAACAAGTTTTTAAAAATCATTTTAAAAAACACAATTTTATTAAATAAACATATACATATTCTTTTATCTCTAATCAATTTCTTTTTAAAACTATTTTTATTACACGTGCGTAATGTGACTTTGAATACACAACACTTAATTTTATGATACTTCGTTGCCAATGAAAATTACAATTTAAAGCAAGATACGAAGAAAAGTTTACATTTGAGGAAGAGAAATGGAAATTTAAAAAACAGAAAATTTAAAAATCAATTTTTTTTTCTTTTTATATGTCCGAAAAAACGTACCAGTGGCGTGAGCACCTGACCTCGACCCGATACCGGCTTGTTGCAATCTTTTGACCCTATTGGTTTGCAATATTTTATCAAATAGTCATTCTATGTTATTAAAATGACGCTTTAAGAATGATACTGATTATAAATGGTCTATTTCGAAACAATAAAGTGTCTTATTGTTGCAAAATTTAAAAAAAAAATTGAATTTAACGACAACCTTATTTATCTTCATTTTTTTAAGAACTCAACTCTTTGCAAATTAGCGATAAAAAAAAATATTGAAAAATAACCTCAGTCTGCACTTTTTCAAGAAATACATATTTTTTTTTTTTTTATAGAAAACTTCATTATTTTAATATTATTATCATCTAGCATTTTTACCCCTACTGATAATAAAAAATGACTCGCTAATTTAAAAGGAATTCAAACTGCACGAAGAGATAACTTTAATCGACTAATTAATATTACAAGTGGAAATTAGTAAATGATGAAACAATTAAAACATTTTAAAAACTTTTTATCTCAAGTCACTTTTGTAATTTAATTTTTAATTCAAAAATCACTGTTAACTTTTTGTTTAATAATAAAATGGTGAAAATTGTCAACTAAATTAACTTTTTTTTTTTTTTTTTAATTTTACTTGAAATTTATCGGTGACTAAATATTGTATAGAAATGTTAGCTAACATTGGCACAATATTTTAAATTAAAACAAAAAGCTTTATAAGCAATTTGACAGAAGACACCGGTGACAAATCATCGCGTTGCCTGTTCGTTTTGAAACGCAGACATCAACTGTCTCGCTTGAGAGGTGGCCCTTACAATATACCCAGACTAGTGCTTTGTAATTGGTTTCCTTTCACGATTCTCCTCTAGAAAATTCAATAAAAGTAACAACAAATTTAGTAGAAAGTTCCAGTTTTTAAATTCATGTAAATTATTTTCAAATTTAAAAGTTATTTTAAAAATCATATCAAATTCTTCAGGGAGGATTTTTATTTCCAAGAAAATAAATATAATTTAAAAAAGAGTCCTTTTTAACTTAGTCCTAATATAGCAGAATTTATAATTGAGAGAATGTTTATTTCAGACCATTTTTATTTTCGAATCTGCAAATGACAATATTTTCACTAAGCCGGAATTTAATTTAGCAGAGTTTCTAGATTTACTCTATTTTTTATGTGAAAAAAACTCTATTTAGACTAATTTTCATCTAATAGATTTATTTAGACAAGTTTTTGCATTGGGATTTTTAATTTAAAAAAGTAAACAATAAATATTAAATTTAAACAAAATAGTTGAAAAATTATAGGAATAACTGTTGGAAATAATTGCAAATTGAACAACTGGTTGAAAAATCGAAAAAAATAATTGAAATTGAAGAAAATAATAAAAAAAAAGGGGGAAATAAATTCAAAATTATTTAAGATTTAAATTAAAATTTGAAAAAATAATTGATAATTGAAAAAATTACAAAAATAGTTGACAGTTGAAAACAAAATTCAAAAAATGGCTAGATTAATACAGAACCGAACAAAAAAATTTTAAAAATCAAAGAATAATTATTAAATGTTAAGATAATTATTGAAAATTTTGGAAAATAATTAATAATTGAAGGAAGTAGTTGAAAAATGACGAAAATAATTGAAAAATTGAAGAAAATATGTGAAAAATGACAAAAATAATTGCCAATAGAAAACAAAATTCGAAAAACAAAAATAGACAACTGACAAAAATAATTGAAAAAATTAAACAAGAAATATTAAATTTAATAAAAATAATTGCAAATTGAAAAATTAAAAAAATTTAAGAACAATTGTAAAAAATAATTGCACATTTAACAACTGGATTAAAAATCGAAAAAAATAATTGAAATTGAAGAAAATAATAAAATAAAAATAAAGAGGAAATAAATTTAAAATTATTTAAGAATTAAATTAAAATTTGAAAAAATAATTGATAATTGAAAAAATTACAAAATGACAAAAATAGTTGACAGTTGAAAACAAAATTCAAAACATGGCTAGATTAATAGAGAACCGAACAAAAATATTTTAAAAACCAAAGAATAATTATTAAATGTTAAGATAATAATTGAAAATTTCGGAAAATAATTAATAATTGAAGGAATTGGTTGAAAAAGGACGAAAATAATTGAAAAATTGAAGAAAATATGTGAAAAATGACAAAAATAATTGTCAATTGAAAACAAAATTCGAAAAATGACTAGACTAATATACAACTGAAAAAAATAATTGAAAAAATTAAACAAGAAATATTAAATTAATAGAAAAAAATTGCAAATTGAAAAATTAAGAAAATTATAGGAATAATTGTTGGAAACAATTCCACATTTCACAACTAGATTGAAAATTGAGAAAAATAATTAAAATTGAAGAACATAATCAAAAATTGAAGAATGAAATTTAAATCTAAAGAATATACTTAGAAATTGAAGAAAAATAATTGAAAAAAGCCGAGAATTAATTATAATAGAAAAAAACAATTGAAAACTAACGAATGCAAATAAAAATTGAAAAATGGAATTAAAAATTAAAGAAAATAATTGAAAACGGAAAAGTGGAATTTAAATTTGAAGAAAATAACTTTGAATGAAAGAGAATAGTTCTAGAATGGAATAATTGAATTAAAATTATAAAACAATTTTTATGAGTAAAAAAAATTGAAAAAATACGAGAATTATTGAATATTGAGGAATTAATTGAAAATCGATAAAAATAATATTAAAAATTAAAAAAAATATTTGAGAATTGAAGAAAATAATGAATAATTAATTGAATAAATTGGAAATGAAAGAATTAAATGAAAACTTCAAGAAAATAATTGATAATTAAAAGAAAAATTAAAATATGACGAAAATAATTAACTATTAAAAAAAATAAATGACAATTTGAAAAAAATCAAAAAATGGTAAGAATAAGAGGCATTTGAACAAACATTATTTTTTTCAAATAATGAATAATCACAAAAATTGAAGAAGAATAATAAATTGTCAATTGAAGACTGATGAAAATTATGGAAAAAATTGTAGAAAATAATTGAAAAAGGAAAAAATAATTTGGAAATTGAAAAATTGTATTGAAATTTGAAGAAAATAATTTTAATAATTGAGAAATTACGAGACATATTGAATATTGAATAAAATAATTGACAAACGAAGAATGCAATTGAAAAATGAAGAAAATAATTGAGAATTGAAGAAATTAATTAAAAATTAAAGAAATAAATTGAAGATTAAAGAATTAAATTAAAATTTTAAGAAAATAGTTAATTATTAAAAGAAAAATTACAAAATGACTAAGATAATTAAATATTAAAGAAAATAATTGAGAAATAAAGAAAGTAATTGACAATCGGAAGAATATTTCGAAATCTGTCGAGAATAATCGACAACGGAACAAAATAAATAAAGTAATAGAAAAAGGCAATAGTTTTTTAATATTAAAGAAAATAATTGAAAAAGGCAATAATTTTTTAATATTAAAGAAAATAATTGAAAACTGAAAAGTGGAATTTAAATTTGAAGTAAATAACTGAACATTGAAGAGAATAGTTCTATAATTGAATTGAAAATTTAAAACAATTTTTATGAGTGAAAAAAATAATTGAAAAAATTCGACAATTATTATTGAATATTGGGTAATTAATTGAAAATCGATAAAAATAATTGAAAATTAAAGAAAAGATTTGGGATTTGAAAAAATTAATTGAAAATTTAAAAAAGAATTTGGAAATTAAAAACTTTAATAGAAATTTTAAGAAAATAATTGTTAATTAAAAGAAAAATTACAATATGACGAAATTAATTTAATAGTGATGAAAATAATTAACTATATTAAAAAAAATAATAAACAATTGAAAAAAAATCTAAAAACGGTGAAAATAATCGGCATTTGAAAAAAAATTTTTTTAAAATTAATGAATGATCATAAAATTGAAGGAGAATAATAAATTGTCAATTGAAAACAGATGAAAATTATGGAAAAAATTGTAGAAAATAATTGAAAAATGAAAAAAATCAATTGGAAATTTAAAAATTGTATTGAAATTTCAAGAAAATAATTGAGAAATAAATTGAAATTTTATGAAAATAGTTGATAATCGAAAGAAAAATTACAAAATGACTAAAATAATTAAATATTAAAGAAAATAATTTAGAAATGAGGAAAATAATTGACAATCGAAAGAAAAATTCAAAAACTGGCGAGGATAATCGACAACAGAACAAAATAATTTAAAAATAATTAAGAATAATTATACAATTTACATAGAATAATTGTATTTTGAAAACTGTTGAAAATTATAGAAAAAATTATAAATTTATTTATTAATGAAAAAAATTGATTTTTGATAAAATTTCTTAGAACTTTTAGATCCTCGAAGAAATTCCTGGTTTAGTAACTTTTAGTTTGTTAACTTTTAATGTCGTAAAATTCTTTTTTGGAAAATTCCATTAAATATCAACTTAGCTGAATAAATATTCTGTTAAATGAAAATTCGGTTAAATAAAATTTCTGGTTTTTGATAAGTATGCTAAAAAGAACTTCTTATTCGTGTATAGAAATTCGGTTACGGGAAAATTCTGTTAAATAAAAGATTTTTCGAATGAAAATTCGGTTAAATAAAATATTGGTTAATTTAATCATTTTAAAGTTAAAAAAATGTCAAAAAGCATGCTAAGTAACAGAATTTTTATTTTCCGAATTTTTAATTAAGAATTCCCATTTTTATCTTGCTTTTTTCTATCAAAGAAATTCTAGTTCAACGAATTTTTATAATTAATAGAATTTTTATTTAGACAATTTTTTGTTTAGTAAAGTTTATCAAACTTAACTTTTTCCACAAATTTTCACCTTTTTTCTTTCAACGGAATTTTTCTTTAGCCGAATTTTGATATGATCAAACTCTCACTTTACTGAATTTAAGTTAAATGTAACTTTTAATGTAAAAAATTTATCATTTGAGAAATTCTATTAAATATGATCATTTAACTAAGTAAAAATTTTGTTAAATGGTAATTCGGTATAACTTCGTCTAAATAAAAATACTGTTCAACAATACTCACAACAAACAAAAATTCATCTATTTGAAACTTGAGCCACATAGAAATTTTCAAATGTCAGCAGGAAAATTCTGTTAAATGTAAAATTTGTCAAATAAAAATTCGACTAAATAAAATATCCGTTAAATGAAAATTTATATTACGAATTTCCACACAACTCAATTTTTGAAAACATAATATATTTCAATATACGAAAAAAAAGACATAAACCGACTTTCTGAACCAAATAAATAAGAAACCAATTTTTGTAATTTATAAATAACTCTCGAAAGGCTAATTTCTCACTTTTTGTTATTAAAAAATAACAGTACGATCTTCACCGTTCATTTTCTATTTTCCATTTCATTTTGTTATGATTAGAAAGTAGAGCTAATTTTCTGTGAGTTGCCTCAAAAGCAGCTTGAAGAATCAATTTAAAGATTCTATAATGAATGCAAGAAAATTGCTCTACAATATGAAGTGTCGTAAAAAGCTAATAGCTCTCAATAGGATTAATTTAAATTGCCAGCGATTGTAATTTTAAAGTCGTAGGTACAAGTGATTCATCTGTTTTGAATATTAGTTTGAAAATGTTTAAAACTTTTGTTTATGATTCGAGTGAAATGAATTAATACTTTCTAAAACCTAATTGATAAATTAAAAACTGAACGTGATCAATTATTCTTGTTACGAATTGAAGGAAGGTTGTGTCGTTTTACGGACAATTATTTTATCATTTTTTCTTAGCATTCTCTCGTTCGCTTCATCAAGAGAACAATAGTAACTTGTTTCTGAAACGAATTTCACCTCGGGCTCGTTACGTGAACTGCGTGCATTTATTAATCCCCCACATTTCGTTTAATAATAAAAAAAAAACAGTAGCTTTTTTGATTTCTTATCACTGCAGATAAATTTTACTGTCTTTGATTTAACTTTTGTAAAAAATGAAAAAAAAATTGGTCACGAATTTCGGGGTTAATGAACCACTGTAACAAATTGTAGAAATTAATTGAGGCTAAAGAACTAATTTTCAAAAAAGAATCAAGCGAGACGAGAACATAATTAAAGATTTTCAAAACTTTTAATGAATCTATTAAGATAAAAAATCTACCGATTATTTTAAAAACTGACAGGCGCAAAAGTAATTATTGCTTTGGTGTCACACACTTTTTAAACTGAAAGAAAAATACTTTTTCTAGAAAATAAATAATTATACTTTACGGTCCATAAAAGTCGAAAACATCTAAATTAGAAAATGCAAATTTTACGACATTTGCTTCATAAAGAAAGATCTTTTATTTTAAAAACCAATGTTTAAAATCGTAGATAAATTTACTATACCGCAAAGGGTTAAATCAGGTTAAATCAACAAAATGATGCAAGTTATGATAATTAGAAAAAAACATCTTGAATAAATTGTAACACAAAAACGCAATACTCTAAAAATTTACTTTTCACGAATAAAATCAGTCAGAGAGTTCTAAGTGAAATTCAAATTATAAGCACGTTTATTTACAATTTCTTTTCCGCAAATATATATGCTTAATTTCTTTTGACACGTGATAACAACAAAACATAACCTTCCTTTTTCAATTGAACATAATTTATAACTGAAATTCAACCACTTACCTTGGTGTGGGCTAATCAACAAAGTTTCTATTTCTTCATTGGTGCGTTTCTTTAGCAAATTGTTATTATTTTCTCTAAATTCTACTCAGAATAAAAAAAGTAAAGTTAAAAAATCAGACACTTTTTTTTACTTTTTTCTTGACTTCATCGAAACAATTCAGAAAATTTCCCGGAAAACTGGAGTGGGGGACGAGAGGAAGCTGCGTGAAGGAGGGAGAAATCAGCCGATATGCGTTGATTGGTTGAATTATGTCACGTGACTTTTAAGGTTACATTTACGAAATTTATTTTAATTGTTTTTAGTTCACCGGCTAATAATGGCATTTTATTCCAAAGGATTTAAATATAGCCTTTTTAATGCCAATTTTAAAATATATTTGCTAGAAAAGAAAAGAAATCTGTTAACATTTAATGGCGTTGCCAGACGTCTGAAGATTTCCATGTATTTTACATGGGTAAACAATATTTACGATTTATTATACTAAAAAATGGTTAAGAATGAATAATTTTCAATGTACAAACGGTATTTTTATTTAGAAATGTTCATAATGTAGAAAAGTGAATTTTTATCGTTGATTTCATGTATATTAAAAGTGTTATAAAAAAAACAGTTTCCATTATTTATTAATTTTGTTTGTAACAGAGCTATAAATTGACAGTTTTTTTTCTGGATTCTATAACTTTTTTTTTATGATGGATGTAAGGAAAAACTAGCAAAATTAATTTTACATTGTTGTTGGTCATTTAAAACTATAAATTTATGACAAATTCAAATAATGAAAATTACGAAATTGAAGAATATATCTGAAAAAATACGAAAATAATTGACAGTTAAAAACAAAATTCGAATAATGACTAGATTAATAGGCAACTGAAAAAAATAATTGAAAAAATTAAACAATGAATATTAAATTGAAACAAAATAGTTGAAAAATTATATAAATAACTGTTGCAAATAATTGCAAATTGAACAACTGGATTGAAAAGAGAAAAAAATTATTAAAATTGAAGAAAATAACAAAAAATTAAGGAAATAAATTAAAAATTTTAGAAATGAATTGAAAATTAAGGAATTAATTTAAAATTAAAAAAAATAATACTTGATAATTGAAAAAAAAATTACAAAAAGACAAAAATAACTGACAATTCAAAACAATTACAAAAAATTGCTAGATAATACACAACTAAACAAAATAATTTAAAAAATCAAAGAATAATTATAAAATTTTAAGATATCAATTACAAATTTTAAAAATTGTTCGAAACAATTGAAAATTAAGGAAAATAATTAATAATTGAAGGGAATAGTTCAAAAATGACAAAAATAATTGTCAATTAAAAACAAAATTCGAAAATTGTTTAGATTAATAGACAACTGACAAAAATAATTGTAAAAATTAAACAAGAAATATTAAATTAAAAGAAAAAAATTACAAATTAAAAAATTAAGAAAATTATAGGAATAATTGTTGGAAACGATTCCACATTTAACAACTAGATTGGAAATCTAGAAAAATAATTAAAATTGAAGAAAATAATCAAAAATTGAAGAATGGAATTGGAATTTAAAGAATATACTTAAAGATTAAAAGACAGTAATTGAAAAAAGCCGAGAATTAATTAATGTAGAAGAAAACAATTGAAAACTGAAGAATGGAAATAAAAATTGAAGAATGGAATTAAAAATTAAAGAAAATAATTGAACAATTGTATTTAAATTAAAGACACTTAATGATAATTGAAAAAAAAATAATAGAAAAAAGGGGATAATTTTTTAATATTAAAGAAAATGATAAAAAATTGAAAAGTGTAATTGAAATATGAAGAAAATAACTTAGAATAAAAGAGAATAGTTGTAGAATTGAGTAATTGAATTAAAACTTAAAAAAAAAATTATGAGTGAAAAAAAAATTGAAAAAATACGAATAAATAAAATCTACAATATGACGAATATAATTAATAATTAAAAAAAATTAACAATTGAAAAAAAATCGAAAAATGGTGATAATAATCGGCATTTGAACTAAAAAATTTAAAATTGATTAATATGCTTAAAAATTGATGGAGAATAAAAAATTTTCAATTGAAAACTGATGAAAATAATGGAAAAAATTGTAGAAAATAAATGAAAATTAAAGAAATCAATTGTAAATTGAAGATTTGTATTGAAATTTCAAGAAAATATTTGATAATTGAGAAAATGCGAGAATAATTGAATTTTGAATAAAATAATTGAAAAACGAAGGATGAAATTAAAAATTAAAGAAAATAATTGAGAATTGAAGAAATCGATTGGAAATTAAAGAATTGTATTGAAATTTCCAGAAAATAATTGATAATTGAGAAAAATTCCAATAAATGAATATCAAAATTCCATATTTTGAACATTTCTGAACAGAAAGCAGATTGAAAAATATTAATTTTTAACGACTTTATAGAAAATGTACGAAAAAATATTACAGTAAACTTTAAGGAATCTTTTTTTTATAATATAGAATCAAAATATGCAGATTATGACTCCATCAATTTTTAAACTCGGAAAGCAATTCTAATAAATTAGTTTTTAACAAGTTGTTATGACACAAATTATACATTATTTAAGTAAAAATAAAGTTCGTAAATTATATTATAATAAAGTCGCTTGTGCAACTGCGTTGAATTAAGTAAAACTATTACAAAATAAGTGCACAGAATTGTTGAGGTGCTAAAAGGAAAAAAGCAGCGGATACTTATTTACTTTCATAGACTTCTTTTATATAGTTATTTATTGTACATTTATCTTTTTATAACACTAAAAGAATTTAAATGATTAACTTTCAAATAATTACACACGACAGTTGAATCACTGACATTTAATAACAATAATTGCTTCGGAACCTCTTCAACAGACGTTGCAACTTTCTCGAATAAATTCGAATACTTCTTTTTGCAAAATTAAGCAAGTTTGTACTACTCTTAAAATTTACATTAAAATTTATAGAAAATGTGTATCCGATGAATCTTGGATAATTTTCAAGGGGAAAGAAACTGTACACGTGGATGTTGGCGACGCTTTTAGAAGGAAGGATGTATACTTGATAAATAAAAATTTTCTTTTTTGGAATGTGGGGCGCTCATATTAAAACAAATGTTTAACGCACTTGCTCTTTTCGTTCATAATACTGACTGATATATTACAATTTACAATTTTATCGATTTTAACTAACAGTTTCACAGATGGACGATCAACGAAAAGTGAGACAGCAAAAGATGACAAACACACATGGCCTTGGTGTTGCTGAAATTTCTATGAACGTCCTCTGCTTTGTTAAACATTTTAATATTAATTAAAATCGAATAAAAATTTCTTCGTTAATAAAATACAAACTTTCCGATGAAAGAACACTTGAAAATGACATAGTGCGCTGACTAACTATAATATCACCCTTTCCAATTTTACAAGCGTGACACTTTATTTTTCTTCAATCATAAATCTCTCTTCGAATTTGTCGCTAGTTTTGTCTATATTAGAATATTAAAGCAAACAGAAACATTTTCAGCAACTATAATTTAAAAATATACATTTAAAAATTCCAGGCATGATATTAACCGGATTGTTGTCCTTGTTTCGATCTGCTGAACCATAATATGTAATTTTTACATAAAACTATTCATTCTTCTCATCTTGAATGGTTCAAAATTAATTTCCCCGCACGTTTTTAACAGTTTTTCTTCCAAATCGAAACGCAGAAAACAAGAAAATTCATCCTCTACTTGTTCCCACCAATGCACAGAAAAACTGTAGCTTCGGATGAAAAAAAATCTTGCTCTCGAATCAGGCTAGTTTTCAAATGACAAAAACTAAATTAAATTTCAAATTTATTAATGACGGGAGTCTCTTGGATAGAATTCAGCGAGAGTACTGGCTGGAATTCTCTTCAACATTTCTTTCGGGAAGATACGAAGAAGTTGCCAGCCGATGTCAAGAGATTCGAAGACTGTACGATTTTCATAACTGCCTTGAGAGATAAAGTTCTTCTCGAATTTCGAGAGGAATTCAAGATAGAGTAAATCATCAGGCGTCAAAGCTTCCTCTCCAACGACAGCTTTCATGGCTAGCACGTCCTTACCGATGGCATAACAAGCATACTGCAAAATAAAATAATTATTAATAATAAGCAGAATATATTAATCAAATTGCAGGCTTCGAAACTTAATAGAAGACTAAAAAAAGTGTGAAAAGTGGCCTCTAAATTGAAAAAAGTATATAAGAAATAGCATAATTGAAATAGAGTAAATAAAACTGTTCACTTGTATTAAAAAAAAAAAATAAATAAATAAATAGAAAAAAGGGCTTATGATTAACGAGGAATGAAACAGACAATCTGAAAAAAAGTTAGTCCCAATGCATTTTTTTTATTTTTGAACTAGAAAACTTATATTTTATTGTAATATTTTTCAGTGGAAGTGTGAACAATTATATTTTTAACACAATGAGTAATTAAAAATTGCAATTTGATGAAAATTAAAAAAAATTCTATGTGCTAGAAATTTACGAAAATGTAACGTTAGATCATTCTAAATTTCTAATACATAGAATTTTTTTTAATTTTCATCAAATTGCAATTTTTAATTACTCATAATGTTAAAAATATAATTGTTCACACTTCCACTGAAACATATTACAAGAAAATATGAGTTTTCTCGTTCAAAAATCAAAAAATTGCATTTGGACTAACTTTTTTTCAGACTGTATGTTTCATTCCTCCTTAAGTTCTAAATTTTATTCTGCAGACTTTTCATTAAATAAAATTTCATTATTAAAATTTCCTTTTTGTCGAATTTTAATTCTTTTAATAAGGTTAAAAACATCTAGAAATTGTAAAAATTTACAAGAAATTCGGAAAGAACTACGAAAACCAAATTACTTTCGTGACGATCGCTGGTTCGAAGAAACTTAAGGATGTTCAACCATTGACATAACCTCAAACTAGAAAATGGTTTTTCACATAAAATAAAAATATTATTAATATTGATTTCACTTAATTTTAAAGGATACAGTTGTACATTTAAAAAAAATTAGTTTCATACAAAATTTGTTGTGAAACAATAATTATTTAACATTTTGTGTTTCTTCTTTAAAGTTTGTGAACAATTGTAATTTTCATTTAATTTTTGAAAAATAATAGCTTATTTTAATCATTGAAACATTCTCTACAAATCTGTTCGTTGGATTTTGTTATTTTTAATAATTTTATTCATAATGTTTAATTAATTAATGTTAAATATTTTGTTAAAAAATTATTAAACAAATAAAACTAAACTATTATATATTTTTTAAACAAAAATACATGTTAACAAAATCCAACAAAACAGGCTTTAAGAGAATATTTCAAAGATTAAAATGAGCTATTTTTTATCCAAATTGAAAGAAAACTACAATTTTTGACAAACTTTAAAGAAAAAACACAAAATGTTAAATAATTATCGTTTCATAACAAATCTTGTATGAAACTCATTTTTTTTAAAAATGGACAACTGTATCCTTTAAAATTAAGAGAAATCAATATTAATCATATTTTTAATTTATGTGAAAAACCATTTTCTATTTTGAGGTTATGTCAATTGGTTGAACATCCTTAAGAATTAAAAAATTACTAGAAAGAAAAAAATAACAAACAAAGGAAAAAAGAATTAATAAATAAGAATTACTAGAAAGTGACGAAATAATAAAAGATGTATAAAAATAAATAAAAGCTTGTGAAATCTAAATAGAAAAAAATTGCTCACGTGTGGAAAAAATTAGAAAAGTAGATTTTAAGTTGAAATTAAAAAAGAACTAGAAAAATGAAGAAAATAAATAAATTTTGATAAACAAAACAGTTAAGACGAAAAAATGACTTAAGAAAAAAGTCTTGTTATCAAAAAAGGATAATACACAAAAATTAAGAAAAATTACTAAAAAAAATCACTACAAAGGGAAAATAGAATGAGAAATTGAAGAAAAAAACTATTAAATAAAGAATGATTATTTAAAAATGAAGAAATACAAAGAAATGTAAAAGATATTATTAAAAGATTAAAAGAAATTATAGTAAATCAAGAAGTAACTTTAAAACGAAAGTAATAACAAAAAAAAATACTAAAGAATGGAAAAAAATAACTAGAACATTAGATAAACAAGTAGAAATAAAAGAAAAACTTTCAAAGAGAAAAACATCTAAAAAATAAAAATAAATGGAAAAAAAAAGAAAAATTATTTGAAAGTAAAAATTAAAATTTTTGAACTATTTTGAATTACTAGAAGTTTTTAAAAAACTTTTAGATATTGAGAAAACATAAGTGTACAGTAAAAAAAAATTGATCAACTAGAAATTAAAGGAAATAACTTAAAAAAAGAAAATAAATAGAGAAGAAAATACTTAGACATTAAAAAAAACAAAAAATAAAATTTCTAGAAGGTAAAACATTAATTAAAAGATGAGTAGAAGTTACTAAAAAAGAAGGAAAAAATATTTAAAAGTTTTATTAAAAAGGAAAGAAAAACGGAATTATAAAATAAAGAAAAATTACTTAAATGTGAAAAAACATTTAGAAATTTAACAGATAGTAGTAGAAAATTAAAAAAATTATTAGTAAAAAGAATATAATAGTTATAGAATGAAAATGATGACTAATAAGTAAAAAGATAAAATTCTAGAAAATTACAAAATAACTTGGAAAAGAAAAAAATAATTATAAATTGATAAAAAAAACTTAAAGAACAAAAATCACTGTAAGTGAATAAATAACTACGGTTAAATATAAACAACAAATAATTAAAAAAAAAATCTAGAAAAAAAAAAATTACTAAAAGTTTTAAAAAAATAACCAAAAAATAAAATAAAAAACAAAAGTAAGGGAAAGATTACTGGAAAGTGACTAAAAATTAATTAAAAATTAAAAAAAAACTTCGAAATAAGGAAAAAATTTAAAAACAATAAAAAGACAAAAATACCTTGAAAAAATCCGTATTTTCATTTAACAAAATTTTTAGGTCACCGAATTCGTTTTTAAGAGAATTATCATCTTACAAAATTTATTTTTAATAAGCTTTTTATCTAAAAGAATTCGAATTTAATCAAATTTTCATCTAGCAGAAATATTATTTAACAGAATTTTAGTTTGGAATTAATAATTTTTTTTAATTATGTAAGTGAATTATCAAAAAAATTTAACATTTGCAATGGAATGTATAGTAAAATTTACAATTTCTTCTGAATTTTATAGCATCTTATGTTGAGAACTTTTGAGTTCAATAAATTGACTTAAAAAAGAAGTAAACGTTCAATCTCTGTCAATTATTTACACTACTTTTTCCAAAAAAGTAGCATTTAGTTGCTTATGATCAAAAAGAGTAGTAAAAAATTAGCCTTGACTAAAAAAAGGACCAAAAATGTAAAAAAATGTGGTAGTTCGAAGCCTGAAATTATTGATTATCTTGATATAAATATTATAAAATTTACACTGACGTTAGTCCAACAAAAATCATCTAGAACCGGTTGTTTGATGATTTTATAAAACCCTGAAATTAATGTATATTCTAGAATAAAATTTAATTAGTATTTAGAGTTATATATTGCTAAAAATGTCTTAGTTTTCTTAAATAGCTTTTTAAAAGAGTCGATAGACTTGAGGGTTATGAATGGTCCATTTTACAACGACGTAGTAAAAATCGTTGTAAAATTCAAAATATATTATTCTTTTTTTTTAAATTATGTAAATTTAATCTTGTACTAAATATTCTCATTTGAACATCGCTCTTCTATTTCATAAAATTTCTTTTCTTTTAAATTTTTTTGAAATTTTCCAAAATTTTATTCATTTTTTTTTATGTAATTTGTCAAACAATTCTCCAATTATTCTAATTTTAAATTCTGTTCTCTTTAGTAATATATTTGATCATTTTGATAATTATCATCTTATTTATTATTAAATTAAAAAAAAATGTCCGCACATAGTTTAATTGTTTGAAGAGAGTTCCTACTTTTTTTTTTCGATATTATTATGTCACCGTTTTATTCTTGTGTTGTTTTTGTAACTTTTTCTTCATTTCTTTAATAAACTACTTCTTACAAATAAACATTTGAAGATTTTACACTGATTTTTTTTTTTTTTTAAATAATGATTTTTATCAGCCCTGGTTTTAGGTTAAAATTGCTTTGCGATGTATAATCATATTTTAACATGTTAAAAATCTTTTAAACAAATTTTTAATACATGTTTAAAGAAAGTTCAGAAACTAAGGTTTATTTTTCTCTCATGTAGTTTATAATTTAAAGGAAAAACGTTGCTTTTAAATATAAATAATCAAAGTTAGAAAATCAGCGCGAGTAAAAATTCAAATTCATCTCCGAAGCTTATTTTTGTTGGTGAATAAATGAAATTTTTTAAATATTAACATTATATTATTTAAATTTTTGTAAAATAATTTCATAAATAACAACTATTTTTTGCATATGCTCTAATTCTTATAAAAATAAAAAAGATAATTTTTTTCATCTTCGAAGCCTTTTCTTGAAGCATTAACAAAAGCCGTTCAGTAAATATAATTAAAACTCTGAACTCTCAGAAATTAATTTTGCGAACTAGTAAATCAAGTTTTTAAATATTATCCTAAATAATCCTACAAAAGGAATTTAGAAAAATCTAAAAAATTTTAGTTTTAAAATAAAAAAGTGTCACTCTCAGTAGAATCAACCACATATTAAATATATTTAAAATGAGCCATTCATTGCCCTGAAGTCTATATCGACTCTTTTAAAAAACTATTTAAAAAAAAAATATTTAAAAAAAAAGAACGACATTTTCAGCAATTTAAAGCCTTAAATGATAATTAAATTGTATACTAGAATGTTATATATTTATTTCAGGGTTTTTTTTTAAATTATCGAGCAACCAGTTCTAGACGATTTTCTGTGATATTTTGAAAAAATCTCTTACCAGCTGATTCGAAACATCGGAATGATCTTTGCGAGTCATGCCTTCACCAATGGCAGACTTCATTAATCGAGACAAGGACGGTAAAACGTTGACGGGAGGATAAATTTGCCTGTTGTGAAGTTGACGATCGACGTAGATTTGTCCTTCGGTAATATATCCAGTTAAATCAGGAATAGGATGGGTAATATCGTCGTTGGGCATAGTAAGAATTGGAATTTGGGTGATGGATCCATTGCGTCCCTCGACTCGTCCAGCACGTTCGTAAATTGTGGCCAAATCGGTGTACATGTAACCTGGGAAACCACGACGTCCGGGAACCTCTTCTCGAGCTGCGGACACTTCACGAAGTGCTTCTGCGTAGGAGGACATGTCGGTAAGAATAACCAGGACGTGCTTCTCGCACTGATAGGCCAAAAATTCTGCTGCAGTTAAAGCAAGACGTGGTGTGATAATACGTTCAATAGTAGGATCATTGGCTAGATTTAAAAAGAGGCACACATTCTCCATGGAACCATTTTCCTCAAAATCTTGCTTAAAGAATCGAGCTGTTTCCATGTTAACTCCCATAGCTGCAAAAACAATGGCGAAATTGTCCTCGTGAGAATCAAGAACGGATTTTCCAGGTAACTTGACAAGACCTGCTTGACGACAGATTTGAGCAGCTATCTGTAATAATAAAAAAAATAGGTAAATTAATAATCATGTAGGTAAATAAATAATTATATTTAAAAAATATTATAATTATATTTTTCAGTCTTTTTGAAAAAGTAGGTTTGGATTAATTTAAATTTGGAATAATTGACTTTTCAAACGAGAGGAATATAAACTGATTAACATTCTACCATAATCACAATTTCGATGAATTTAAATTTTTATTAATTTAGATTAAGATTAATTGAAATTTTAATCGTAGAATGAAAGTGAGATAAATTAAAATTTTTATTTATGCAAATTTAAATGAAAATTTTGAAACCATCAAAATTTGAATCGATTTAATTTTTTGGTCTGAGTAATTTTCTAATGAAATTAAGTTGAAATCAGGGTTGATAAAAATCATGACTTTTTTAAAAACATGGAAAAAATCTTAATTTTTTTATTTAAATCAAAAATTGATTTTTTTTTAAATATATAAAATCAAGTATGTAGAATTTTTAAAATGAAGAATGAAACATTTAATCAAAATCAAACAAATTATGTCGAATAAATGAGAAGATTTCAAAAAAATATCTTCAAATTCATATATGTTCGCAAAATTAAGAAAATTAGGTAAAATAAATGCAAAAATAATAAATTGCAAAAAAAATAACAATAAACATAAAAACGTAAAAAGATAAGAAAATCCTTTTAAATAAAAAAAGTCATGGACATTATTTAAGAATAAAGAAAAATTGTAAAAAACAAGATAAGAATGAAACAGTGATATAAAAAAGTAGAAAAAACATGAATAAAATTTTGGAAAATTTTTAAAAATTCTAAAAGAAAAATTTTTATGAAATAGAAGAACATTGTTAATATGAAAATATTTACATTCTAGATTAAATTTACATAATATACAATAAAAGAATAAAAAGAATAAAAAATCATCAAAAAAGTAGAAAATTGAAAATATTTAAAAATGGAGATAACAGAATAAAATTAATGTTTTCAAAAATTCGTAATTACAAGATAAAAACTAAACAATTTCAAAGAAGGAAAAATGTTTCTAAGAAATAGAAAAATGACGATAAAAAATAGAGAATTAATTAAAATGTAAAGAAGAACTAAAAAAATTGCGAAACAAGAAAATTAAATAAAAATAGGAAGAAAATGGAGAAATTTGTTTTTTTCCAATTAATTTAACAAACTGTAAAAAAATGTAAAAAGTACAAAAATAAAAAAAATTGATAAGAATCTACTAAAAAATTAGAACTAATCAAAATAAAATAAAATATTTTACCTATATAAAGATAAATAAAATATCCACAAAAGAAATTAAAAAATCATTTAAAAATAAAAAAATTTAGGAAAATTAAACCAAAAATATTTTTATAACATTACACTTTAGAAAAATAAAGAAAATCGAAAAATTTTCTAAAAGAATAAGGCAGCTTGTAAAAAATAGACAAGATGTGAAAACAAATTGAATTGAAGTGAATTATCAAAAGTAAAGTTTGTTGATTGTATAAATAATAAAATATTGAAATTTTCAATATTTATCTACAAATTACTAGGTTTTTTTTATGGTTTGCGACTTTTTACATGCAGTATTAGACATCCGGAGAATTGTGAAGTCTTTTTTTCTTTAAATCATGATTTTAATGCAAATGCCTCAATGATTTTAATCATGATTAAATCAATTGCAGCCCTGGTTGAAATGAATTAAAATTTTAATTAATTAAATATAGAATGAATCAAAATTTTCGTCAATATAAGTTGGTTAAAATAAAAATAGAAATAATTAAAATTTGTATAAATTTCGATTTGGATCGTAGAATACTTAATTTCATTGAAATTTGAATTAATTAGAACACCAATGGTTTGAAATTTTGTTCTTTTAAAATTTAGAATAATTGAAATTTTAATTGACTAACATTTACATAAAATAAAATTTGCATCAATTAGAATTTAGATTAATTGAAATTTAAAGATTAATGTTAAGTATTTTCATTAAATTAAATTAAATTAAATTAAATTACATTTATAGATTTGAAAATAAAATTAAAGACATTTATAACGAATACAAATTTCCATCCGTATTTATGTTTTTTCACAATAAATATCAGGATTGATTAAAAATGTCACGGATTGAAATTTGTATAAATTCAAGTTTCCAGTCAATCAGTTTTGATCTTCAAATCAGAATAATTGGAATTTGAATTGATTAAAATTTGGATCGATTGAAAATAGCATAAATTGAAAATGGGATAAATTTAGGTTTGGATTAATTAATATTTAGAGTAAATTAATGTTAAATAGATGGAAATTTGTCTTCATTGAAACTTTAATCGAATAAAAATGAAAGAAGATTAAAATTTTGGTAGATTCAAGTTTGAATTGATTAAAATTTGAATTAAAATTTGAATTAAAATTTGAATAGAATGTAATTTTAAAAATTCAAAAATTTACATTTACTGAAATTTTTATTAATTGGATATTGTATTTGAATTGATGGAAAGTTAGGAAGTTTAAATTAGAATCGATTAGAATTTGACTAGATTGAAACTTTGATAAATTCAAACTTGAATCCTTTGAATTTGAAGTTGATTAAAATTATAATGCATTATAAAATACCTAAGATCTACCAATTTTTGGTATGAAGATAGCAAAAAATAGTATTAAGTTTTTTTATCTTTAAGGCATTAGAATTTAAATAAATTCCAAACGTCAATCTACCTTTTTGATCTTATAATAATTACTTATTTTTGCAAATTTGTAAGACTTCTTTTTCTTTTACTTCTGATCTTTTTTTATTTTATTTTTTTATTATAGGATTTTCTTAAATTTTCTTCTCTTTATGCAAATTATTTAAAATTATTTTACACAATTTTGTTATTTTATAACATTAACTAAACTTTTATTTCGTTGATTTTCTTAATTATTTCCATATTTTCAAAAATAAATACGCTTATTTTTTTGTAAAATCAAATTTGTTTTCGCATTTTGTCTATTTTTTGCAAACTTACTTAGTCTTTAATAAAATTTTTGGGTTTTCTTTTTTTTTTTCTAAATATATTGTTGGACTTGCTCTAAGTGTAATATTATAAAAATATTTTTGGTTCAATTTTCCTAAACTTTTTTATTTTTAAACGATTTTTAAATATCTTTTGTTCACTTTTTATTTATATTTATATAGGTACATCCTATTTATCTAATTTTCTTGTTGTTACACAATCTTTTTAGTCCTTCCGTGCATTTTAATTAATTCTTTAATTTTTGTCTTCATTTTCCTATTTCTTAGCAACATTTTTCCTTCTTTTAAATTGTTTAGTTTTTATCTTGTAATAACGAATTTTTGAAAAACCATTTATTCAAAGCTTTTATATCTACATGTTTTAAATTTTTTAATTTTCTACTTTTTTAAAGACTTATTCTTTTATTTTATATTATGTAAATTTAATCTTGTATTTAATATTCGCATTTTAACATCTTTCTTTCATTTCATACTTTTAGAGTTTCTACTTTTATATATACTTTTATGCCACTGTTTCATTCTTGTGTTGTTATTTTTTACATTTTTCTTTATTTGCTTAATAATGTCCGCGACTTTTTTTATTTAAAAGAATTTTCCTATTTTTTTAATAGAAATTGTTTTCTTATCATTTTACGTTTTTGTGTTGTTTTTTTATAATTTATTATTTTTTCGTTGCTTTTACCTCATTTTCTTAATTTTTCGATCATATGAATTTGACGATATTTTTTTAAAATCTTCTCATTTATTCGACATAATTTGTTTAATTTTGATTAAATGTTTTATTCTTCACTATTTCTTATTATTGTTTTCAGTTTAAAAAATAAACAACTTACAATTAAACATTTGAAAATTTTCTATACTGATTATCTTCAAAAAAATCAATTTTTGATTTAAATTAAAAAAATCATGATTTTTATCAGCCGTGCCTTTAGATGACGATTATAGATTATTGAAAAGAAGTCATTAAGAAGGAATTAGACACCTAACTCGTGAATAGGTTATGTTTTAAGTAATTTTTTTTCTTATTGAAATAGAAAAATAAACTTTTAATCTAATTTTATTTCAACAAAATATGGCAATATTAATTTAAAACAAAATAAATCACTAAAAATCATAATTGGATACAAATTAAAATTTTTGAGATTCAGAAACAAATTTATAGTTTCTCTTTGTTTGAAACGTTTCTGAATGTCAAAAATCTGTAACTTTTATCCAATTGTGAATTCTAATGGTTTATTTTATTTTAAACTAAATTTGCCAGATTGTGTCTAAATAAAATTAGATTAAAAGTTAGTTTATCTATTTCAAAAAGCAAAATAATTACTTTAAACACAACCTTTTCTTGAGTAGATGTTCAATTCCTTCTTAAATAGGCAGATATATAAAAAAAATAAGTAAATTATTCAAAAAATTATAAATATTATTAACCTCGTTGTGCGGCAGACCAGCTGCAGAGAAAATAGGAATTTTCTGACCACGAGCAATGGAATTCATGACATCGATTGCAGAAATTCCGGTTTGGATCATTTCCTCGGGATAGATACGAGACCATGGATTGATGGGTTGACCCTGAATGTCGAGGAAATCTTCTGCGAGGATAGGAGGTCCTTTATCAATCGGTTTTCCCGATCCGTTAAAAACACGACCCAACATATCTTCGGAGACAGGAGTCCGGAGAATATCGCCGGTGAACTCGCAGTGAGTATTTTTAGCATCGATTCCAGAGGTTCCCTCAAACACCTGGACAACAGCTTTTGAGCCTGAAACTTCAAGAACTGATCCTGAACGAAGAGAGCCATCGGCGAGTCTCAATTGAACGATTTCAGCGAATTTGGGAAATTTCACATCGTCCAAAATTACCAGAGGTCCGTTCACACCAGACACGGTTTTATAGACTGAAACAAAACATAATAAAGAATTAACACTTTACAATAAATAAATAAGCTAATTGAACTTTTTAAATACCGATTTTGTCTAAAAATAAACAAACAATATCAAAACCGAGATTAAAAATCCCAAAACTAATTTTTTGTAAATTATATATATATAAAGTATATTGTTATATATTTTAAAACAAAAATCAAATGTTAATTAATCGAAGATTGTCAATAAATAAAAAAGGAAACGCCCGCAACTCACGTGAAATTTGCTATTGTTGACGTTTACACAGAACTTTGTAATAATTGTTTATCTTAAATTCATGATTTCGATTGACAAAAATCACTTGGTTTGATTAATAAAAAATAAAATAAATGAAGACATTCTTGATTAATTTGCCAAGAAACACAAATAATCGGTGTTTAAAAGTTTTTTTTACAAAATTATCCCGTGATACGTCTAAACCTACAGTCACATGACATCAGTAATGAGTTACGAGCACTCGACTTTTTAGAGCTTGTTCCCAGTGTTTCATGCACAAAAATAAGTTAAAATGAATAGCAAGAAGTGTCTTTAATTCATGAGATGCTAACGATGCATTAGGATTGTCAAAAAAAAGGATAATTCGGCAATCAGCTGACCCAGTTGCAGATCGATCAAATGCTACGCCCACTTGGAGCAAGCTCTGTCAGTTTTGGAGAAAATCAAAATATCCTCGAAATTTTTATATAAGGATTTCACTTACCCATTCGAGGTTGTGAAATAAAATCTCTGGACACTGCCAAAACATGTTCTTTTGCTGCTTGGCGACTTCCGATGGTATTTTGATACATTTTGTCAAATGTTTGATAACTTCTATCGACTACGAAAAAACTCACTGAACAGCAGAAAGCAAAACGTCTGCGCGCTTACGCTTCTGCGCCGAGAGTGATAAATAAAACGAATTCTAAAAAGAGAGGAAAATTTATCTTTATATTCTTGGTGAAAAAGATAAATTGCCTTTTATTTTACGCTTTCTTAGAATATCATTAATAAACTAGGGAAAGGTTTGATTAATCTATGATACAATGTAAAGAAATGTTCTCTATTGTTTGTTGAAAAATAATAAGAAAATCATCTCGAATGATAACCTTTTTCAAGTAGAGAGAGAGAAGATGAAGCACGTGGGGTCACGTGGATGTGACTCCGTGGTCAATTTTCATCCGTGTTAAAAAGAAAATTAAATGATATTTGTTTTAATCAATTTTATAAAATTTTCTTTACATTTGGCTTGCGAGTTTATTGAAAATTTAAGTTATAAAAGAGTTTAAAAAGTCAAACGTGAATTTCGGAGTCACCTAAAGTTAGTCGATTTTTCGACTCTGGTTGTCATTCAGCAGAGCGGGAAAATTTTTAAAAATAAATTTCATTTCATTTTTTCAATTAGATACGTCTTTTGCAAATTGAGTGAATTTAGACATTTTTTTTTATAAAAACGTATTCTAATTTTTTAGTTAAGTGAAAATTGCCTTTTTTTCGATAAAGAATCGTTAAAAATTAAAATAAATTCAAGAATATTAAAATTACGATATAAAAAACAGTCTTTTAATTGTGGTAGAATCTAATTTTTACAAATGAAGTTTGTGATTAGATAAAAATAGAATATATATTTTATTACCTATTTTATTTGTTTTTTAATATAATTTGAATGTTTCAATAAAAATTTGCCCACAATTTAGAACTACTTTCAAATAATTAATCAATTATAAATCTAAAGCATTTTGAAAATATTTTTTGTTACATTTTAATATTTTTTGCACTTTGTCCTTAACACAAAATTTTTAGACTTTGCACTTTGGATAGTGTAACAACTTTTACTTCATCCACACAAAAAATATTTATTATAATCTTTTCCATGTAAGTACTTTGCAAAGTATTTTTTCAAACATGTAATTTTACAATCCATTTGTTTATAATTTTTCGTAACTTGATATTATTTAAAAAATAGCTGAAGTGATTTACCACAAGAATCAACAAGAGTGTATACAAAGAAGGTGATTTAAAATATTTTTAAAAATCTACTTTTGCATGAAAATTGCTTAAAATTTTTTGCAAAAGACTATTTTAAAATTTTATAAGTAAAAATACTTTCCCTATAGAGAAGTATTTACCAAAAAATATGATATAATTTGTCCGGAAAATTATAAAAGGAAGACAAGTGGCAATGGAATGATGTTACTCGTCCCTGGAAAAGGAGGGGCGCGCATGTAAATTGCAAAAATTTTATTTAGTCTGTTTCGGTTCGGGTTGTTTGGTTCTTGTCAACTTGTCATTTCTCAAGGCACTTTTGTAAATTCTTTTTTATAACACGTCAAAGCACAAGTACAACGAGAGGTGTGGAACTTTTAGCCTTGTAGTGAGGTTAGAAACTCAATTTACTTCGATATTCTTCTAGTTTATCTTAATTTACTTCCAAAAGATTTTAGAACTAAAAATTGTAATTATTTCTTAAAAATCGTGAATTGTTGAAGAAGATTTCAAATAAGGGTATTTGTGAATAAAAAACGTGTTGTAGTTCCTTGACAGGTGGAAATAATGGCAGCTTTGAAGCATATCACCAGCCTAACAAAAGCTTTTAAAGCCGTGGCAGTTTCCCGGACGACCAGTGCCCTCGTCTCCAAGAACTACTACACTTATTCTAGGGAACCCTCGTATCCAGTTCCCAACAAGCAACCTTGTTGGGTAAAAACTGCCGAAGAAGCTCTTCAACAAGCCGGACTAGCATCAGGTCTGCTACATGTTTTCGTCTTTATTTAAATGTCTTTTTCTAAAACTAACACACGTTTTATCGCAAATTTATTATACTTTAACTAATCTCAAAAAATATGTTTCATCAGGAATATATTTGAATTATTCAACAGTAAGAATGACATTGCAATTGTAAATTTGTTTCATTGTTTGCTTATTCGAACAAATTATACTATAATTAAAGAAAGTTACTAAATTTGGAATGTTTCCAAATTCGATAAAGTTTTTCGGGGTTTAAAGAATAAAAATCGAATGCGGTTTCTTCGTCTTTAAAATTTGAAAAGAGGACTTGATGGGGTTATACAACTTCTTTGTAGATCATAATTGGTACTTGAATTATTGATTAATCCGTGATCGTTGGGCCAAGGTTCGCACAGTTGACCTAGATTTTGTCATTTTTTAAAGAAGAACTTTTCTATAGTATTGCAAATGTTTAAATCCTTGAAAATTTGATGGACATAAATATTATAAAAGTATTTCTCAAGTGTTTTATTTTCTTAATAAAAAGGAAACATTTCATGTTTAAAGATAACAATTTCTAATCAGTTACTCTTGTTGGAATTATCATATTATTGTTGAATTATTTTTCCAGTCTTTGAAAAAATTACTCTTAGAATTGCATTATTTATAAATTTTATAATGTGGGGAGTGTTTGGAAAACAAGTTATGCATATAATTAGTATTTAATTAAATTTCATGAGGTGGCGCGTAAAAAATGTTAATTAGCAAGTGATTTGGGAACAAATGTTTTCAAATAACAGTTATATTGAGATAAGAAAATTTTCTTTATTGTTTTCTTAAAGTGTTCTTTAAACGAGCTTAGATAATCTTTTTAAACTCAAACTTAGAATAATTCTAAGTTAAATTATTTAACTTCTTAGAATCATTATTCGTCTTATATAAACTTTTTTACAATAAATAACTTTAAATGTAATTTTTAGTCTACATAAATAAAATATAAAATGCGAAATGATTTATTCAGAGATTTAGGCTACATACAACGAAAGTAGATTGATAGTAATTGAAGTTTCTTGCGGATGTTTGATTATAAAGGGCATTAAACTTGTTAAAATCGTAAGCTCTCTGTAAATAATAAAAGCAAAAAAAAAAAACTATAAGTTACAGTATTTAAACAAAATTATTTTTAAAACATTGTAAAATTTTATTAATTATTTTAAAAATTATAAGCATTGATTTAACAAAACTTACACTTTTTTTGATAATTTGTTACCTTTTTAGAAAATGTCATTTACCTTTAAAACAAATTAGCTATTCAAAAATCAGCAAAAATCTTAATTTCAATTAGTCGAAACATAATGAAAGTGTAAATCACTCGAAATTTAAATTCATTCTGATTGTAAACAACTTTCGAGTAATTTAATCCAATATTCAATTGATGGAAATTTTAAGCTATTTAAAATTAAATATATCCAGTCAATTTATCCAAATTCTAATCGATTCAAATTTTAATTTATCCAAATTTTTAGTCTATTCAAATTTCAATTTATCCAAATTGTAATCGATTCAAATTTTAATTTATCCAAATTTTAATCTATTCAAATTTCAATTTATCTAAATTTTAATTGATTCAAATTTCAATTTACCTAAATTTTAATCTATCTAGATTTTAAATGATTCAAGTTAAATTATTGTTGAAAATTTTAATTAATCATAATTTTAATTAATAAAAATTAATTATTTTACACGTTAATTTATTTTATTTAACATTTTTTTCACCTTTTTGTTACCTTTTTGTGTTTATAATTCACCTTTTTCCTATCTTAAGATGTTTGTTGAAATAATAAAATGAAATGAATAATAAGTCTCTCAAAATAAAATCATGATTATAAAATTATTCAAATCTAAGACAAGAATTTATTATTTTCTATCTATCGTAATGGAAAATAAACGAGTTGAAAAGAAATAAATTTAACAAGTAGGTCGTCGTGTTTGTTCAGCATTTCAATATAACTTAGATCAAAATTCGGAAATCTCGTTTGGCAACTACTCTTATCATTTTTTATTTTCTTTCAATATCTGTCTTTTGTACTTTTTCCAATTTACAAAACACTTAAGAGTTTTAATCTTTTTAAGTCATTAAACCATCATCAATTGTTAAACAACTTTTACTTTGTTAGATTGAGTTAATCATAATTAAAACTTCACTCGATAAAATGTTCTTTATTTCGCTATTTTTTATTTATATTCTGAATAAAAAATATTTTCTTTGTTTTTTGAATTAAAATTTAACTTTAATTTAAAATTAAAATAATTTGCATTATTTTTTATGTTGATATTAAAATTATAATATTATTTAAATAATAATAATTAACGGAACTTATTTTACGATAAATAAATAAAATATGTAACATTTTCCAAAAGGACTTGTTACATAACTAGAAATTTAAATTGTTTTTCACAAAGTCTGCTTTTGTAGCATTAGAATTCAATCAACTAGTTATTAATCTATTAGGTATCTATAAATAAATTTCCGAGTCAAGGCACAGTTAAAAACATCTCGGAAAATATTCAAAGTTAATGAAAATAACCTGTTAAATTATTTTATAAAAAATATATAAATAGTAAATTTACATAAACGTACACATTGTAAACAATTAGCATTAGAAACATATGTGGGTCAAGTACGGTCCAAAAATATTTCTCTCCTTTGAATTAGTGACACAAGTTCTATTTCTTTTATAAATCCTCGCATTTTTTGTAGTATTTTTATATTCAAAAAAGTTGTTTTTAAAGCTATTAATATTTATTATTCAAATTTGTTTAAAGCTGTGTTGTTTATTAATGTTTAAAAAATACATAGAAATTCAGTTTTTAATTAATCTTAAAATTGACAAGTCACACAGAATAAGTTTAATTATCCCATAAAAATTTTTTTTTCTTTTCAATGATCTTGAAACAAGATACTGTAATCGTATGACTTTGTCGTTGTAAAGGAAACGTGACATTGAATTGCAGAATTTGTTTGCATAGCCTGGCTTCTTATTGCATAATTGATCCTCTTGCGTAATTCAATAAATTGTCATTTTGTTTATTACAAAAATTGTTTAAAAATATTTTTAATTTTTCAAATTGTACTCAATTTTACTAAATTAATTCAATTATTGTTTCAATTTTTTTCTTGTTAATTTTATAATCTAATAAAATGTGAAATTAATCCATACAAATTAATTCAACAAAATATTTTACTACGGTAAACGTTTTTGTTTAGAAAATAAAATAAAAATCAGGTTTTATAATAAATGAAAAAAAACTAATTTTAGAACTAATTATGTTTCCAATTTGTAATTTTTAAATTTATTTTTCAGACCAAAAAATATATATTCAGGGAGCAGCAGCAACTCCAACTGAACTATGTAGAGGAATGACAGAAGTTGGTAAAGCGAGTAATGTGAAAAATGTTAAATTATATCATATGCATCTTGAGGGTGAAGCCCTTTTCGCTCAACCTGAAAATGCAAGTAAGTACTTTATAAAAATAATTTTTACATCTAAAAGTCTAAAAAAATTAAGGAATCGATCAGAGAATAAAAACAGAAATTTATTTTTTAAACTATTGAAAATTGCAGTATTTTTGTGTTATTAAATTAAGTTAATTTAATATTATTACTAGGGTAGATGTACCTATTACTGCAAATGCACCAATTACTGCAATTGTTTTGAAAACGTTATTATGCACTTTTTAAGAGTTAAAAATTAATTTAAATTAACTGAAAAAATTATTTAAAACCTTACTCAACACAATTGCCAATTAAGATGTACATTTAAATAATTGATTATTTAATTATTCAAGTTTAAATTACAACCTATCGCAGTAATTGGAACATGCACGTGTTTCTATTACTGCGAACAACCTAACCTTCAAATACACGTTATTCTCGTCGCAGTAATTGGGACACAGTAATTGGTGCAGGTTCGTAGTAATACCAGCACAGAGTATTATTTATAAATTTGTTATTTTTAAGAATACATCATTTCTTTTAATATTTTAATTAGTGGTTTCTACTTCAACAAATAACAAGAGTGTTTTTAAAATCAGTCAAATATTTATCTTTCATTTATATTTATCTTCTTTTCCAATATTTTATCGGACTTCGAATTCACATAACAGTAATTGGTACTTTTACCCTAGTTTCTTTTCAATTAAAAAGTGCAGTATTTTTGCTTAAATCAAATTAAAGTAATTTAATACTATTATAGAAAAATCTTATCTTAAAAAAAAATATTTTATCTTACTATTATTGAAAAAGTAACTTTAACTTACATAATTAATTATTAGAAACAGGGCTGGAATAAATTTAAATCATCGGGTGACTTGCATTCAAATCAAGATTTAAATCTTGAATCAAAATTTACCGGGAAATTAGAACAACATAAAAAAACTGGACATCTGAAAAAAATTTCGGGAATTTGTAAAAAGTACCAGAAATCCTTGGCTAAATCTAGAGAATATCAAATTTTAATATTTTATTATATTAGGAAATTATTAGAACCGTTTTTTTAAATAAGTAATATTGTTTATTTAAAAACAAAAAATTTAACGATTTTTTAAATAGTTAAAAAAAAGTCCACGAAAATAAAAAATAAACAATTGTATTATATTCTCTGTAATATTTAAAAAAAAAAGTACTAATAGAGGTATTCAAAATGTCAACTAATTCATATTTAAATTTATTAAAACTTTCAAAATTTCAAAAGTGGAGAATTTATTATTTTACATGTTTTATTTACAATAATCTTTCTCCTGTCTCTTAAAAAATCTATCAATATCTCTTTAAAAGATTTTTCTCTTTTTTTGCTTTTGATATTTTTTGGGTTCTTGTTTTTCTATTTTAGGATCGTCTTTAATTTTCTTCTTTTTACGCAAATTACTTTTACTTACTTATTTTACATTATGTTAATTTCAAAACAATCAATGAACTTTTCTTGTCGTTGATTTTGTTAATTATCTTTATATTTTTTAGAGAAAAATGTCGGTAAATCTGTTTATTTCTTTAAAGCTTTTTTTATATTTTAGAGGTTTTCTCTTTCTTTTTTCTTTTTTAAATCGTTTTTTTAATGCTTAGGTAATTTAAATTCTTTATTTTTTCTATTTTGATATAACCAATTTTTTTTAATTACAACATGATTTTTTTTATTTTCTGGAAAGAGAGAGAGTAAAATAGTTTTTTTCAATCTTCTTAATTCTTCTAAAATTCGCTCATTTCAATTTTCCAAAATTTTTTTATTTTTGACAGATTTTCTCATTTCATTTGTAGATTTCTTATTTATCTTTTTAAATTTTGTTATTTTATTTTTACTACTTCTTCTTTATTAGTAAATTTTTACCGAATTTTGTTTTTTTTTTGTTGTTGTAAATTCTTCATAGTTTGTTCGATTTTTATAAAAAATGTTCTCCATTTTCTTCCTTTCTATTTTATTTTTTTGTTCTTTCACAAGTATCTTTTTATCATTCTTAAGATTTTATAATTGATTTTTAAATGTTATCATCAGTTTTCAATTTCTTGGAAATATTTTCCTTTCTTTAAAATTGTGTAAAAATTAATTTTGTAATTTCGAATTTTTTAAAAACATTTATTCGATATTTTTATCTACATTTTTTCTTAATTTCCTTATTTTTCTAATTTTTTTTTAAGACTTTTATTTATATTATTTAAATTTAATATTTTACTAAATTTTCTTATTTTATCATTTTTTTATTTCACAGAATTTTTTCCTTTATTTTAAAACTGTTTATTTTTTCTTTTAAATTCTTATTATTTCCGCTTTATTCTTTCCTTTTTTCTATGTCACCGTCAATTAAAATTATAATTATGTTTATACTTTTACTTATTTATAATTTAGGATTTTTTGTTAACACTTAGATTTATCTTTTTGTTTTACTTGTTAATTTTTCTTTTTTCTTTTCTCTTTTTTTGTAATAAAGGATTCTTTCCCGTTTATGTTTCAAATAAATAAATAAATTTCAAGTTTTCCAAAAAAATATTTTGTTTTTTCTTCAATTTTTACAAAAATTTACTAATTCTTATAAATACAAAAAAAAAATTCTCTTTATCAATTTTTAAGGGTTTTTTTTAATGGATTTTCTTATTTTAAGACAGAAGATCCGTAAATATATTTGAATTTTTTAAAGACATTTTCTAGTTTGCTATACATTTTTGTCAATTTTTTTTTATTCTGGTAAGTTTACGAATTTTTCGCTATTTTTTAATAATATACCTAGCAAAAGTTTTTTATTTTAAAGATTTTTCTTATTTCTATTGTGGACTGTTTTCTTATCTTTCTACATTTTTATATTTTGTATTTAGATTTTATTATTTTTTGTATCTTTTCCCCAATTTTCTTTTTTTTTGCATTCATATTAAATTTTTTTTTTAATCTCAATTACTTTGTTTTTTTATTTATTTAATTTGTATACGGGCTACAAGAAAAATGTCCTTTCATTTATTTAACGTTTTTCTCTATTTCACATTATTTCTTAATAAATATTCTCATTTGTTTTCTTATTCTCTGTGAATTTCGATCTTTTCTTTTGCAAACATTACTTTTTCATTGAGATTTTAAATACATATTTTTAAATACATATTTTTAAATAGATTTTCTAATGTTTGTAAATTTTTCCATAATTTTTCTATTTTTTGTTTTTTTGTTTTTTTCCAATTTATATTTGTTTATTCTTGTTTTTCCAAATAAAAATAACGTATATTGAATGTTTAAAGTTGCTCTTCTAAATAAACATTTGAAACTTTTGTACATATAAGTAAAAAAATGTGATTTAAAATTTAAAAAATCTAATTTAAATTTACGAATTTTTTTTATTAGCCTTGATTAGAAATATTGTTATCATTATCAAACATGTAATTATTATTAATACTATTTTTTAGAACACTTCAAGTCAATAAGTTTATTTATTGGAGGCAACGTTAGAAAAGCTGTAAATGAAGGAAGAGCAGATTGTATTCCCATTTTTCTACACGAAATTCCAAAATTATTTAACGAGGGAATAGTGAAACCAGACATGGCCCTTATTCATGTTTCTCCACCTGATGAACAAGGATTTTGCTCTCTTGGAACTAGCGTTGACAGTGTTCGGTCCGCAGTAGTGAATGCCAAAGTTATTGTAGGTAAGAAAATGTAGTTTTAGATTTTTAAAATTTTAATTTGATGGCACAAAAACGAAATTTAATTAAACTAAAAGTGTCAGGTTTAATTTAATTTTCACGACGGTCCTTAACACATTTTAACCCAAAAGTTCTGTCACTGTAAATTTTTTCCCATATCTTAAATTAACTGAAAAAATTTACATTAAACCTATCTTTATAAAGAATAAGTATTATTAAAGCTATTTTGATATTTTTGACATGGTCAAAAAGTGGAATTCAGTTTTATTTTAATTAATAACCTCGCAGATTCAAAAAAATTTTTAATGCTAAAACCTTTTAATTAATTTTAATTAAAATGTTTTTCCATAAAAAAAGAAAAATTCAATGTTGTACCTTCAAAAACGGCTCGATGAAAGATTTTATATTTTTTTGTAAAGTACTCAGAAAAGTGTGCAAATTCAAGATATGGAAGAAACTTTACAGTGACAGCACCTTTGGGTTAAAATGTGTTTTTTTTATTTTTTATTTTACTTGTATTTAACTTAATTTTTAATTCTTTGTTCTTCCTTTTTTTCAGCACAAGTAAATAAACACATGCCAAGGACTTTTGGCGATGCAGGTGTGCACCAGAGTCATATCGATTTTGCCGTCAAACATGATGCTCCTCTTACTCAACATCACACTAGTGAGCCTAGTAAAGAAGAAGTTTTAATTGGAAAACATATAGCAGAAAATCTTGTAGTTAATGGTGCCACTCTGCAGCTGGGAATCGGAAGCATTCCAGATGCTGTACTTAGTCAGTTGACGGACCACAAAGACTTGGGAGTTCACAGCGAAATGTTTGCAGACAGAGTCGTTGATCTTGTTAATCTAGGATGTATTACAAATAATCAGAAATCAATGCACCAGGGACGTACCGTAGGATCCTTCTGTGTAGGAACACAAAAATTGTACGATTTCATGCATAATAACCCTTCCCTCGGTGAGTATTAAAAACAAATTGGGTAAAATATATTTTTAAACAAATAAAGGTACTTCAAAAATAGTTTGATATCATTGTTTTACACTGAAATTTTTTATATGTCGAGTATCAGTTGAAAAAAATGTTTTTGGTCAAGATTCCTCAGTAATTCAGGATTCACGGAATTACAGTTTTCCATTTTTTTTTTAAATAAACGATTTAATTGATCTAAGCTTCAATTTGTAAAACATTCTTATCGATTCAAAATCTAATTAGTTTAAATTTCAGTTTAAAATTTAAAATCCTCGAAAGTTCAGTCGATTCTAAATTTTTTGTCAGAACATTTATAAATTTCAGTGTTAAAATTGGCTAAATTAAGTATATCCACATTTTTAAAGACCTAAATCCAAATTCATTCTAATTTTAATCAAACGTAAATTCAATTATAGAAATTTAAATTTAAATGTCTGCAATGTAGATAAATTTGAATTCAAAATCAAATCCAATTTGAATTTCCAATTTAACCAAATTTCAACTATTATAAATTAAAATAGATTGCTATTTCAAGACTTTGAAAACTTCAATTAATGTTCAAAACAAACAAAGCGATAAGTGATTTTTGATGTTGAAATTTAATTTAAATGAATTTTTATTCACCAAAATTTTTATTTATTTCAATTTTAATGAAATTTAAATTTAATCGATCAAAACTTTAATTTATCAAATTTTGAATCTAGGTAAGTTACAATCGATTCAAAATTTAAATTATCGGAATATCCATATATCCAAATTTCGATGGGGGAAAAATAAATTAATTCAAATGTTAAATTATCTGAATTTATGCCAAGTTAGATCCACTTGATCAAAATTTTGATAGCTTGAAATTTTTCTTGATCGTATGTTCAGTTTATCCAGATTTCAATTTTGTTTAAATTTTAATTTATCCAAAATTCAATTTATCCAAACTTTAGTTTATTTAAATTTGAATTTATCCAAAGTTGAACAGAACCTTGATTTACTTTATTCAATTTTCAGTCTCTTTTAATTAAAATCGAAATTAAATTTTAGTTTAATAATTTAATAAGGTCGTTTAATGCCGTTTAGGCCAAAAGAAAAGAAAATTAAATTTTAGTTTATTTTAAATTTCAAATGATCCAACTTTAATTTAATCCTAAATCTTAATTCTTAAAATACCTACATATCCGTTAAAGTTTTTATCTATTCTAAATTTAATTCATCCAAATTCAATTGGATTCAAAATTTAAATAATCTAATTTTAATTTTAAGTCAAATTTTATTTTTTCCGAATTTTAATGAAAGATCTCAATTTCAAAATTTATTCTTTTAAACTCAATCGATTGAAAAAATAATCTCTTCAAATTTCAATCTATTTGAATATTAGTCGATTTAAATCTTAAATAATTCGAATTGTATTTTTTGCAAATTTTAATAGATTCTAATTCTAATCGATCTAAATATCAATTCTATCAAAATTTTAACTGTTTAAGGAGGTATATAAGTATATAAACTCATACTAGAAAGTGTTTTTCACACCAAATAAAAATATTATTAAAATTAATTTTACCAAATTTTAAAGATCCAGAAAATTCCTTAGAAAAAATTAGATTGAGCGAAAATTTATTGTCAAATAATAGTTATTCACAATTTCGTAGTTCCTCTTTAAATTCTAGTTAAAATCTGTAATTTTTATCCAATTTTGACAATAAATAATATAGCTCATTTTTCGATTTGAAATTATTATTATTATTATTGATCAAAATTGGATGAAAATGATAAATTATTTATCACTTTGATTTAAAGAGAAAACACAAAATGTAAAATAATGATTATTTATCAAGAAATTTTAGCTCAACCTAATTTTTTCTAAGAAATGTAAAACTTAATTTTTCAAACTTTAGTGAAATTAATTTTGATATTTTTATTTTGGGAGAAAAAACAACTTTCTAGTTTGAGGTTATGTCAATCGTGTGAACCTCCTTAAGTGTTAATTTATCAAAATTTTAACAGCAGTATAAATTTATTATTTTGCAGCTGAATTCACAGTTTAAAGTAATATATCAGCAAAAAATTATTATCTATCTTTGAGGGGAAAAAAACTATGAACAAAATATTAACTTTTAATTATTATTATGCTTATTATTATTACTATCTTTATTATTTTGTTTAGAAATGTTGCGAGTTGATTATGTCAACGATCCGAAAATAGTGTGCCAGCAAACAAAAATGACTGCCATTAATTCCTGTATCGAAGTAGATATTACTGGACAAATTAGTTCCGACAGTATTGGAACTAGGATGTACTCAGGTTTCGGAGGTCAATTAGATTTTATTTCTGGAGCTGCAATGAGCAAAGATGGACAAGGAAAACCCATTATTGCCTTGAGATCTTCGACAAACAAAGGCGCTAGCAAAATTTCACCTGTTCTCAAATTAGGCAAGTAAATTCTTAAAAAAAAATAATTTTTTTTCATTTTTAATAATTTTTTTAAGTTAAGCAAATCAAGTCTTTCAAAACAATAAATATTTCAATTTTAATTTCATTTAATGTAAAACTTCTTTGGTTTTCAGCGTAAAAATATAAAAACTTATATTGAAAATAAAAGATTCTTGATATTAACAAATCTTTGAATGTTAATAACTTACCAATAGAAAAATTGAGAAATTCTCATATTTTCTAAAATATACACTCTAAATCTGAATTAGTGAAAAACTACTAACAAAATGATGAAAAGTCGTCTATAAAATGAATTAGTAAAAATTTCTATTGAAAACTAGTAAAAAATTATCAATTTTTAGTAATAAAAAAAAAATACAATTTGATGGTAAAAAATACTAAATTACATTAATAATTCTTACACATGTGTTTTAGTGTTTTTTTACTATCAATTTGTAGTTTTTTTTTTCTAAAAATTAGTAATTTTTTACTAGTTCTTAGTAGAAATTTTTACTAATTCATATTATGGATAACTTTTCATAATTTTATTAGTAGTTTTTTACTAATTCAGATTTAGAGATTATTATTTCGTTTGTTAAGCTAATCACTTTTTGAAGATTTTTGTTTTATTTGCTTTTAATATTTTTTTTGTGTTTTTTGTGATTTTGTTCTTTTTATTCAAAGTATTTTAAATTAGGTTATTTTAAATAATTTTTGGTTTTATAACATTTCGAAAAATTTTTTAATTTTTTTTATTGATTTTCTTATTTAATTCAATTATTTTAGAAGGGGAGGGGGGAGGAACAATTTTTTTAGATTAACTCGTTTTTATTCAATTTTTTATTTTGTTATTTAAATTTCTTTGCATTTTGTGTATTTTATCGCAAATTTATTTATTTTTTCATAAAATTTTTAGATTCTTAAACTTTTTAATCAAATTTTTGTTGTTAAAATTGTTTTAAAATTTGTTTCTTGTACTTTTTAAATTTATTTAAATATTCCTTTTTAAATTTTCTTCAATTTGTGTATTTTCACTTTTAAAGGAATTTATCATTCTGTTTAAATACAATTATTACATTTCCTTATTTTATTCTTACTAATACAGACTTTTATTTTGTAGTTCATTTTTCGCTATTTTTATATTTCTACTAATTTTTTCATAGTTTTCTTTTTTGAAGATTTTCTCCTATTTTACAATACTTATACAGTACACATATTGATACTCTATTTCGTTTTATCTTTTTCTTATTTTATCTCTTTAAATATTATTTGATTTAAATTTACTAATAATTCAGTTGTAAATTTATCAAATTTCCATTCTTTTGAAAATTGTTTAGCTTTTAAGAAATAAAAATCAATTTTCATACTTCTTACGTTTAAAGATATTTTTATTGATTTCATAATATTAGTTGTTCCACAATTCTGACTATCCAGTCTTATTGTTTCATGTACGTATTTATAAATAAAATAATTTTTATCACAAAATGTAATAATTGAATGTAACTAGAAAATGTTTTTGTCGTTCCCTATTAGTACCCCCTGATACCTATTTTTTTAAATAAAATAATTTTTATCACAAAATGTAATAATTGAATGTAACTAGAAAATGTTTTTGTCGTCCCCTATTTTTTATATATTGTCCCCTATTTACCTTAAAATATTACTGTGAAGCCTGTTACTGATATACTTTTCAGAAAAATTAACTTTTTATTTTTTGGGTTTTGGAACAAATTTTCTATTTAGATAAAAAATCAGTTGATTTTAATCAGAATACCCAGGCCTATATAAAATTGAAAAAAAATAATATAAAATAGTTCATTTTTTGTAGCTGATTAAAGGAATATTTAAATTATTTGAATAATTGAATAAATTAAGTAATTTAAGTTGAGAGGGTTTATTTAAATATTTTTTTATTAATTATTAAGTTAATGTTTTTATGTGTTTAAAAGTTTATTTATGCCTTGAATAAAATAAATTTAAATTTGACAAGAGAATATAAACCGGGAAAAACAAGGAAAAATACCGAGAATTTTTTTGACCGAAATAAGCAGACACCCTATGTTTTTTTCTTGAATTAAATAATAAATATATATTTTTTATTTTTTAGGCGCTGGTGTCGTCACATCAAGAGCACACGTCCGATACGTAGTGACTGAATACGGAATAGCTAGTCTTTTTGGAAAAACTCTTCAACAAAGAGCTCATGCTCTAATTCAAGTTGCTCATCCTGACCATCGAGAGTCGCTTGAAAAGGCGGCCTTCGAACGACTGAAAATGATGCCAGAACCTTAAATTTTACTGCCAATTTACCGCGAAATTTCACCCAAATAGCATTTAGCATCATTATAATTGTAACTCAATGTACATACGCCTTAACATCTTCTGTGAAGCAGCCATTGTATTTTGTCTTTTTTTAAAGACTTTCTTTTGGAATGTCAAGGTGCGCCAAATTACTGAAAATCTCATTTAAAATATAGTACAATTCAACTCACAAGCACTTTTAAATAATAACTGTTATACAGCTATTAACCCGTTAAAGACGGGTGCTATTTTTTATGAAAAAAAATCTATTTCTTGCTCCTTATACTAATTTTTAATTAAAAGAGAAAACACAAAGAAGCATTAATTAATTAATATTTTTTAAATCTTGTTTTAATGTTTGTGGTAATTTAACAAGATTTTTAGTTTAAGATTTTTTTTAATTAAAATTACATCTGATTTTAAATTTTTATTTTTAAGACATGTGTATTGTTGGTTAATTTTCTCATTAGTCATTAACGGGTTAAGTATTGAGTGAATTTTTGTATAAATGTGAATATAAAATCCTTGAAGAAAGAACTATCTGACATTATGGATCATTGTTATTTAATAATAAGCATTTTTTATAATACGATTTTATTAATCATTGTTACCATCAACTTAAAGTTAGACGAATTTTATTTGAATTCGATTGTAATTGAAGGCCGCATAAAATTGTTTTAATTTTTCTTTGTATCGAATTTCACACACAACGCAATTAATTTGAAAAAATGCGTTCTTTTAATTTAGTTTGTATGATCCATATTAAAAACAAATATGTATTTGCGTGAGGAACATTACCCGAGAAGGTCTTTAGAGATTGTCAAAGTTTTTGTTTCTGTTTTTGTAGAGCTTGAAACTCATTTTGAATTATGTTTAACGACGATCAATTATTATTAATTGGGTATGTACAAATTTGTTGAAAATGACGAAGTTTTAAAGTAATTAAACTGTGTACGACGAAAAACAAGGAAAATCATTAATAGCAAACGTGAATTAAAACAACTACTTCGTTTCTTAGAAATAAATGAAAATTGATTTGTACATATGTGTAACATTTTATAGGGCGATTTATTTTTTTAATTCATATAAAAAACCTTGTTTGAATTTAATTTCAAATAAATTGGTCTCTCTGAATCCTTGAAAGCAAATTGAATCTTATTTTTTCTTTGAACCAAATCACAATGACGACGCCAGAATGATAATGCTGTTTACGACATTTTGTTGAAAAAAAAGAAAGGAGATTTGAAAATTTGGCAAGAAAAAAAATGAAAATCGTCTCGAAAAATCATATTAGTTAGACAGGCTGACTTGGCAGCGTCAAAATGAAATTTAGATTAAATATTACTCAAAATTAAATGTAATTTAGACAAAATTCTCGATAAATCCGACGACACTTTTTCTTCAGCTCAGTTTTTGTGAAATTATTATCTGCTTTTTTGGAAGAAACAATCTTTGATAGAAATGTTCACCTTTCTGGAGACAAGTCTTAATAAATGGAGGAACACAAAAAAAACTTTGGGCGGTATTGGAAATAGGACCGCGGTCGCGATCCGAGAACCTTTTCAACCTTCAAAAAGGTGTCCGCGATGGGTCTGCATTGAAGATGCTATTAAAATCATCAACTCAGGTAAAATTTCACTATTTTCTAACAATTTTGACATTTGACGAAAATACGTCGAAACATTAAATGTAATAGATATTTTGATATTTTTCAGAGCAACTTGTTTACATCCAGGGTGGTTCCGCGACACCTTTTGAATTAATTAGAGGCTTGACAGAACATGGAGTTTGTTCGAATCTTCGTGGAGTTCGCTTGATCCACATGGGTCTCGAAGGCGACGCACCTTTTGTTCATCAGGAATTTGAGAGTAAATTAATAATTAATTTTTATGTTTTTCAGGGAATTGGATAGTTTTGGGATTTGAAGACTCAAATTGATAAATTGTTTAATTAAGGAGGTTCTCCTTTGACATAACCTCATGACTAGAGAGTGTTTTTTAACATAAAAAAATATTATGTTTTAAAATTAGTTTTACAGAATTTTAAGGATGTTTAACCCATTGACATAACCTCAAACTAGAGAATGGTTTTTCTCATAAAAGAAAAATATTATTAAAATTAATTTCACCCAATTTTGAAAGAAACAATCGTACATTTTAAAAAAAAAATTAGGTCGATTCAAAATTTGTTACTAAATAAGCTAAATAATAATTATTTAACATTTTGTGTTTTTTCTTTAAAGTTTGTGAACAATTATGTAATTTTTATCTAAATTTGACAAATAATGGTTCATTTTAATCTTTGAAACATTCTTTATAAGCCTGTTCGTTGGATTTTGTTAATAATATTTTGTTTAAAAAATTTTTAAATAAATAAAATTGTACTATTATATATTTTTTAAACAAAAATGTTTGGACAAAATCCAACGAACAGACTTGTAGAAAAGGTTTCAAAAATTAAAATGAGCTACTATTTGTCAAAATTGGATGAAAATTAGAATTATTTACAAATTTTAAAGATGAAACACAAAATGTTAAAAAATTATTATTTGATACCAAATTTGGTCTCAACCTAATTTTTTAAAAAAAAATTTATAACGCGGTTTTTCAAAATTAGGTAAAATAAATTTTAATAATATTTTTATTTTTTGTGGAAAACCATTTTCCAGTTTGAGGTTATGTCAATGAGTTGAACATCCTTAATAGATCTATATATTTTTCAGAAAAAGTATTAGTTTGAGCTAAAATAATTACAGGGCTGCCAGGAACTCAATTTTTTAATTACAGTCTACAAATTTTTAATTTCTAAACCTCTTTTCAATTATTTTTGTTATTTTTAAAGTACTTTTGTCAACTTTAAAGTATTTTTGTCTACTTTAAAGTATTTTTGTCAATTTTTCAGTATATTTGCAATTTTGAATTTAATTTGTTCAAATATCAATTATTCAAATATCAATTATTCTGATGAATATTTAAAATTATTATACAAGTTTTCATTTATTTTTGTAATTTTTTTATTATATTCTTCAAATTTCAAATATTTTCTTTAATCTTTAAATTATTGTCATGAGTATTTAAAATCATTACAGTAGTTTCAATTTACTTTTGTTATTTTTTAATTATTTTCTTCAAATTTCAATTACTTTTGTCATTATTGAAGTATTTTTGTCATTTTCCAATTTGTTTTATCATATTTCTATTATTTTCGCCATTTTAGAATTGTTTTCTACAAAATGCGATTGTTTAAAAAAAAAATTGTATTTTCATATATTTTTAAATTTTTTACACCAGTTTTGAATTATTTTCTTCAAATTTTAATCTTTTTCTTCATTCTTTTTATTATTGTCAAGAATTTATCAATTTCTTATATGTTTTTCTATTATTTTCTAAAATAATTTAATTAAATAAATAATAAAAACAATAATAATAATAAAATAATTTAATTTTTCAATGGCATCCTCAATGTTTTAAGAATTGTTTTCAATTATTTTAATTTTTTACTCAAGTTATCAATTAGTTTCTTGGAATTACAATTATTTTTGTCATTATTCAAATATTTTGGACTTTTTTATTTTTATTTTTTTTTTTTGTCATGAATTTTTAAATTTTTTACAATTTTTACAATTATTTTCTTCAAACTTTAATAACTTTCTTTATCTTTAATTTGTTTTGTTGACATTTTTGAATTATTCTCTTATAACTTCAATTAATTTCTTCAACTTTGAATTATTTTGCTCAAACTTCTGATATTTTTTCAATTTTTCAACTACGTCTAAATTTTCAATTTTTATAACAGCTTTTAATTATTTATGTTATTATTCAATTAGTTTCTTCACATTTAAATTATTTAGTCAATACCTATATCAATTATTGTACTCAAAGTTTAAGTTTTTTACACCAGTTTCAAATTCATTTTTTTTAAATTTTAATTATTTTTTTTGTAATTTCAATTATTCTTGAAACTTTTTAATTATTTTCTTTCAATTTTTGCTTTCATTTTTTAATTTATAATAAATTTTTAAATTAGTTTTTTCATTTTACAATTTTTTTCAATTATTACAATTTATACAATTTATTATTTTTTTTATATTTCAATTATTTTTACCATTTTCGAATCAATTTTTTTCAAATTTGAATGGCTTTCTTAAAGAAAAAAACAAAATTTTTCATTACTATTACATTCTTAATTAGGTAAATAAGAGAAGGTAATTAACATTAGAGAAATCAAAATAAATATAAAACAAATAATAAACGTAGAGAAATTTTCTTTTCAAAGAGATTGCAACTTTAAAAGAATTAAACGACAAGTGAGATATTTTTTTTTTAATTTAAAATCTTCTGTTAGAACATTTTAGATCAATCAGTTTGTACATCGGTGCAAATCTCAGAGATGCGGTAAATGAAGGAAGAGCCGATTATATTCCTATTTTTCATCATGAGACTCCTAACTTATTTTGCAATGGAGATATAGTTCCAGATGTTGCCTTGATCCAAGTTAGTCCTCCAGACCCTCGGGGCTTTTGCTCTTTAGGAACCAGTGTCGATTGCACTAGATCTGTGCTCACCACGGCAAAAATTATTGTTGGTAAGTTTTTGTTTGAACAAGTTGACGAAAAAAAAAATTTGCATAAAAAAATCCTTAAATATTAAATAAATATTAGAGTAAAACCATTTACTTTCGTCTGAGAACAGCCGAAGACATAATTAAAAAGAAAAAACAGTTTTAGAAAATGTAAAATTTCAAAATTTTCTGAATTCGGTAACCATAATATTATGGAGTAAATTTTATTCCTTTTGGCAATATTATGAATCAAAAGTATAAAAATATTTTTCTTAAGAAATCAAAACTTACCAGAAATATAAATCCCATTATTTTAATCATAGAAATAATAGAAATTATATTGAAATATTATTTCTTTAAATAACCTTAAGTTTCTAGAAGTTTAACTAGGTAGTAGAATAATTTTTTCTACTATCAATTTATTAAATTTTTAATCAAAGAAATTTTTATGGATTCAAAATTCTATATATTTAAAATTCAATTAATTGCAATTGGATCTTTTCCAAATTCGAATTGTCCCCCAATTGTAAATTAAAAATCGATCTAAACGTTAATTTATAATACATTTTAGTGGATTCAATTTTCACTTAATCCCATTTTAATTAAATTCATTAAAATTTTAATTTATGAAAATTTCAACCATTCAAGTGTTAATCGATTAAAATTTCCACCTCTCCAAATTTCGATCAACTCAAATTGCAATTTATCATAATTTTAATCCATTTAAAATTTGAACCATTAAAAATTCCATAGAATTAAAATGAAATTAATCATAATTGTATTTATTTTAATTATCAATTTATCATTTTTTTAACAGGTGGTTCGTTTTAATTTTTAAAAGTTCTCTACATTTCTTAATAATTTTCTAACTTTTTGTTTTTAAAAAACTGTCACATTTTTTCGTTTTTTATTCTTCTTTTACATTATTTGAATTATTCCCTTAATTTATTTATTTTTGAAGAAACTTTCTCACTATCTTTGTAGAATTCTTAACTATCTGTACAAAATCTCATTTTTCACAAGATTGTTTTCAATTTTCTTATTTTTCCATTCAATCGTAAGGATATTAATATTTTTCTCATATTTTCATATTTTGTTAGATTTTTTAAAAATATTTTCTCTATTTTTTAAATATCTTTTTCTTTATTATTTTTTATTGAATGTTCTCACTTTTTCTTATTTTTTCAGACCTTTTTAAAAATCCTTTATACTTTTTCGCAGATTTGATCATTTTTACCATGTACATTTTAATATCATCATATCTTAAAAATTTTATTCCTTTTCTCATTTTGCAGTTCTGTTCAAAAATTAGTTATTACAATTTTATATATTTTTACAAAGACATTCCGGTTTTTTCTGGTCTTTTAATTTTTCATTTCTTTCTCTTTTTTTTTAGAAAATTTTAATAATTTTATTTATTTTCTCATTTTGCAGCTCTGTTCATAAATTAGTTATCAATTTGATATCTTTTGAAAAACATATTCCGGTTTCTTCTTAACTATTAATTATTGTTAAATCTTTTATACTATTTTTTTTAATTTACAATTTTTTGTAGTTTATTGCTCGGTTTTTATTTTTCTCATTATTCTCGGAAACGGAAGGTTTCCTCCCGAATTAGGAGAATATTTACTTAAAAAGGAAAAAAAAAGATCTTTAAAATTTTTTTTAATACTGAACTCAAACTTCATATTTATATAAAGTGTTTATAATAAAGAAAAAAATAAAAGAAAATGAAGGGAATAAAATACATAAAATAAAAAAAAAAAAATATTAATTGGATTTGTATGGAAAATCATTTATTATTAACAATATTTACCTTTTTTTTTGGTTTCAATTAAAATTTTTAGAAAATAAAAATATTAAATTTAATTAATAATTTTAATATGAGATATTAATGTTATTTAATTTAAATTATCCCTAGAATTGGTCTAATAAAATGAGTAATTGAGACAAAGAATCAAAAATATATGAAAATTATTATTGGACTAACTTTTTTTTCTGATTCTTTATCTGATTCTTCTTTAAAATAATTTTTTATATTTTTTAAAACAAATAAACTTTACAAGAAATAAGGATTTTTGCTAAAAATCAAATATTCAATAATTATAATAAAATATTGTAAATTTTCAGCTCAAGTAAATGAACACATGCCAAGAAGTTTCGGGGACTCGATGATCCACTCGAGTCACATCGATTGGGCTGTTAAATATGATTGCCCTTTGCCGTGCATACATCCTGGAGAACCACCTAATGAAATAGAAATTGAAATTGGAAAGAAAATAGCTCAAGTTTTGATTGAAGACGGTTCCACTATCCAAATGGGAATAGGAAATATTCCTGAGACAATATCTTGCAATTTAAGTAACCATAAAGATCTTGGAATCCACAGCGAAATAATTGGTGACGGAATGGTCGACCTAGTGGAAAAAGGAGTAATCACTAATCAACTGAAAACGAAACATAGAGGTCGAATGATCGGATCCTTTGCTATCGGAACAAAAAAAGTTTATGACTTCATTCACAATAATCCATTTATCGGTAAGTTATTAATTCTCGTGGACTTCCAAGTGCGATACTTAATTTAGATTTTTTTCAATCTCTTGGTACATTTCGAAGTCTGGCTTCAGCTTGTTAAAAAATCTTAAAATTATTATTTAATGAATTTATCGAATTATTTATAATTTTTTTCGTCTGAGGGGAGTTGTTAGTATATTTCAAAAATATATTTATTTAATATATAAGTCATTATCAAACTCCGTAGAATTTATTTTTAATAAAGATTTTGATAAATATTTTCTTATTTATTTCAAAATTGTTAAAAGTGTGAAAGTTACAATGGCGTTTTCAGTCCATATTTCAAACTTTTAAATTAATAAATATAGGCTTAAATAAAATTTCGTTAAAAATGAATGTTATTATATGTTCTAAAGATTTGTTTGTGATAATTTATCCAGAAAGAACAATTTTTAAAAAATTATTTCAATTATTAGAAAATTTAATTTTATAAAGAATGTCATATTTAGCCAAACTCAACGTATCATTTTTCTGAAAGCTTTGAACAGGTGAAAACTTAACTTATATTTAAGTTTGCACAAAATAAACACCATATTAAACTTTCACGAGGGTATTTTTCTTAATTTCTAAAATATTCAACTTTGAAATTTATTACAAAAGAGGTTATTTTTTTTTTTAATTTAGATATCATCTGAAGTTGGTTAGTTTGGAAATAATCGACTTAAATTCAAAATCAGAATCGGGTGCAGGAAATTTCCCAAAAACCCAAAAGGTCGAATATCCAAATGGTCGAATTTTAAAAAGTCGAATCTCCAAACGGTCGAATATCCAAATGGTCGAATATCCATTTTGTCGAATTCCCAAATGATCGAATATCTAAATTGTCGAATTTCCAAATTGTCGAACATCCATTTGGTCGAATATCCATTTTGTCGAATTTCTAAATTGTCGAATTTCCAAATTGTCGAATATCTACTTTTTCGAATTTCCAAATTGTCGAATATCTACTTTTTCGAATTTCTAAATTGTCGAATACTCAAATTATCGAATTTCCAAATTGTCGAATATCCACTTTGTCGAATGTCCAAACTGTCGAATTTCCAAATTGTCGAATATCCACTTTGTCGAATTTCCAAATTGTCGAATTTCCAAATGATCGAATATCCAATTTGTCGAATCTCCAAACGGTCGAATATCCAAATGGTCGAATATCCATTTTGTCGAATTCCCAAATGATCGAATATCTAAATTGTCGAATTTCCAAATTGTCGAACATCCATTTGGTCGAATATCCATTTTGTCGAATTTCTAAATTGTCGAATTTCCAAATTGTCGAATATCTACTTTTTCGAATTTCCAAATTGTCGAATATCTACTTTTTCGAATTTCTAAATTGTCGAAAACTCAAATTATCGAATTTCCAAATTGTCGAATATCCACTTTGTCGAATGTCCAAACTGTCGAATTTCCAAATTGTCGAATATCCACTTTGTCGAATTTCCAAATTGTCGAATTTCCAAATGATCGAATATCCAAATGGTCGAATTTTAAAAAGTCGAATCTCCAAACTGTCGAATTTCCAAATTGTCGAATATCCACTTTGTCGAATTTCCAAATTGTCGAATTTCCAAATGATCGAATATCCAATTTGTCGAATCTCCAAACGGTCGAATATCCAAATGGTCGAATATCCATTTTGTCGAATTCCCAAATGATCGAATATCTAAATTGTCGAATTTCCAA